>JAPQWN010000003.1:3015000-3515000 GCA_028538565.1 Umbellularia californica | reverse complement strand
CCTACTTACCTCTCTGTAGATACCATATCCATCGAGTCATCTCTGAATGGACTAAATGTGCATAAAGACAGATCTTTGTAAGACAACTTCTTCAACACTTCCTCCAATACTCAATGCTAAGGAGATGTTTATCATTCAAAAGCTCTCAACACCAACAGACAGCAATGATCTACATCCCCATTCACTAAGATTTTCTTCTAAGAATATTCTATCTGAACTAAACATTCACATCATATATGTGTGAAATGACGCAAAATAAGGATTGTCCCCTCATGATCAAATGGGAAATACATGTACTTGGATCCTTACTATCCATTTTCATAATTCAAGTGTATCCCATTTGGTGAATGGACGTTTTTTCACCAGTCCATGGCCTATTTGCCGCTACCCACCTGATGATTCTCTTATAACCATTTAATTTAATTTATTTTATACTTTTATTTGAACTAATTGATATCCCATTTAGAGGTTGGAGATCTAAAAGAGCGATTAGTAGACTCATCATCATAATCAAAACCTTTTCCCAATTATGTTGGGGTCCATTACATGAATGCATGTAAAATGTTGTTCACCTTGTTGACTTACCAGTGAACGCTATCATGGACATCAAAGCTAAATATCAAATCAAGAGAAACTGGGTGGGTGATCCATGCGTTCCCATGAATTATCCTTGGGATGGCGTGAAATGCAGCTACATTGACTCAGTTCCCCCTACAATTATATCTCTGTGAGTATCATTACCAAAGATGCTTGTGCGCACATGATATTGTATTACCTTTTCTTCCCCTCTTAGTAAGACCACAGATCAATGGAACCACTACTTTCAATTTTGTAGAGATCTTTCTTCCAGCGGATTGACGGGTGAATTAGCTCCTTGTCTGGCCAATCTCACATCAATCCAGTCCTTGTAAGTGGGTTCATGCGAATTGAGATAATCTATCACAATGTTCTAGTAGAAGCATGTCATTGTATGCCATTGATGTGATATCGATTTAAAAATGAGATGATTTCCTTTTTCCAAAATCTGAATGAAATATGCAAAAGGATCTTACTTCAATTTTTTTTATTTCACAAACTTTGCTCCAAATGAGGCATCTGAAAATTTTAATGCATCATTTGAAAGACTAACCATGGAAACCAATAAATTTCTACAATTCAGTCAAAAATGAAAATATATGCTTCCACTAGAATGAGGTTCTTTTTTCAATGCGAAAGGAAATAACAGTATGTTCTTTGTATCAGGGATGTATCAAACAATAGCTTGACAGGCCCTGTTCCTGACTTTCTCACAGAACTATCATCCCTAAATGTCCTGTAAGTTGTACGTTTATGGTATGCATTTACACCTATTTAAATAGGGGACAATCTGGAGTGAGTTAACCAAATATGTATTTTTTTTCAGGAATTTGTCAAAAAACCAATTCACAGGGTCAATTCCTACAATTCTTCTAGAAAAATGGAAGGACGGGTCACTTTTGTTGAGGTTAGTTTATGATGCAAAACCATGAAAGTCGCTTCAGCCTATATGGAAGTGGAGAAAATGACAAAAGGATAATCTTAATAGACGAATTAAAAAAAGGAAAGATCTAGGGGTGGATAATCCCTCATGGACGTTCTCCATTTTTCTCTTTTAGTGATTCCCATTGTATTTGGATTTGAATGAAGAGAAGTATTGCGAATGAAATCATTGGAAACCATTTTCTAAACCGAAATACGATGGTGTTTTCTCCATGCTTTGAGGTGAAAATCATTTCTCCAAGTTCTTCAAAAAGAAGTTTAGAGGAGAATAATTTTTCTAAAAAATCCAAACATGGAAATGAGGATTTCTTTGGAGAAACTTTTTTCAGCTCACTTTATTCCTCATCGAATCAGGCTTTTAGATTGTTATCAGGTATAATTAGCACCGGTACAAAGCAAGTTACAGTAGCTTCTTCTCATAGATAACTTCTGACAAGAACGCGATAGTACAAAGAAATTTGGGATAATGACTGTACAACAGGTTTTAAACTTGACAATCGCCCAGAATTGTCGGAAAGAGTGTAATTACCGCAGAACTATTCGTTTGTAGGCTAGGGATACAGGATATCGCATTATGTGATATACTATGACCATATGATATCGCAAGATTACCCCTTCCTGTCCAAATGCAAATTAAAGTTTATTTTCACCATGAATTCAAAACTCTATTTTACCTTCTTCCTGCCTGTGTTTTCGAGCAATGGGATGTTCTCAGGCATATCTCAAATCCAGAGATTTAAACTCAGGTGTAAGATGTGATATTCTTTTGGGCGGAAAGGGGTAATTTTGAGATATCTTATGGTCATACGATGTCACATTATGTGATATCCTACATCCCTAAGATATCACAATGTGAGATATCCTACAGACGAATAGTTTTGTAGTAATTATACTTATTCCAATAGTTCTAGGGTGATTGTTGAGTTTAAGACCTGTTATACAATCATTATCCCAAAAAATTTTAATATTTTTGTTCCATCTTTGTACTTTATGCAAGAAACCTGTCATATTTTATTTGGTAGTCAATTTGATAATAAAACTACAATAGTTTACTGAGTGTTTTCCTTCCCAAAGCTGTTGGAATTGGTAAGAATTGTTCTGAGGCAGCTCACTCATATTGAAATGATCACACTGGTTAACAAGAGATAATTTCTTCTTAGAAAACAAGAAAATGGAATAAGTTTTGAATAAAGGTTAAATGTGGTCCCTTAAGACATGTTTCATTAAATATAAGTATCATTAAATTAGATTAAATAGATTTATCTACTAGAATACAGGGATGTGTTTGTGGATTGGACTCCCGCTCTCATCAGACAACTCAGGGATCAATCCCAGAATAGGTAGGTCAAGGAAGTTCCCCTTGGCCACTAGGCCAAGCAAGCTAAAAAGGAAAAATAGACTTACTTTCTATTTGCTTATCCTAGGACACTTGCAACACATGTAATTGATTGAGCTATTAGTATAGATGACTAATTTCATAGTCTGGCAACACCAAATCTTTCTACTGAAGGATATTTTTTTAGAAAAGAAAACGCACTATTTTCCTCTGCAGCTCTGCAAGTATGGTTTTAAGAGGCAACACCAGAAAGTTTTGTGTTTTTTTTTTTTGGCTTCTTCCCCTGCTACTATGAATCTACTTCCAGTCATAATATTCAGCTTTGCTTGTTTCTAGTTTTGACAACAGTGCAGAACTTGGTAGTGCTTCTAATGGAACTGTCATTAATGACATAAATCCTTGTGGATCTGGTTCATGCAAAAAGAGACGAAAGATTGTTATTCCTGTACTTGCTTCAGTGATTTCAGCAGTTGTCATTCTAACCATTGTGGCTTTTGTACTATGGAAATTTACGCAGAGGAGAAGAAAAAGAGGTAACATTGCCATTTTTGCTACTATTTTTAACATTTTCACGAATATTTTTATGCCTCTATATTGTAAATTCTAACTCTTGAACAATCTGATCTCATGCTAGGACTTTCAGTGAGTTACACCTTTTAGTTTATTTATTTAATTTTGCTTATCCATGAGTGATCATTAAAATAAAGAAAGCGCTTAGTGCAGGCACAACATTTGTATTTTGTGAAACGAACACATGTTTGATCATAGGATGGCATTTTTTTTTTTTTTGCTTAAATTAGTGCATGTCAAAATGACCTAATTGATGGCATTTGATAATAAATTAGTCCTTCGCACATCCTGGCATAATATAGCTATCACAAGAAATCATATTAGAACATTAACAGAAAAAAAAAACAACAGAAAAAACCAACTGTAGTCATCCTCCTAACACATAATCGACAACTTTGGAAAATAGTCAAAGGAGGGCCGCTTGAGATAATTTGAGGCCTAAAAGCAACCATCCTAAATGAGGCCTTTTCCATTTTTTTAATATTATTGTAAATCTCTTATTTAAAATTTATTTTTTCGCTTTTTGTGATAAAAAAATTACTAATTAAGTTTTTATATTCAAGTTTTGCTAACATATCTTTTTCAATTGATAGTATGGCTAATTTACTTAATCTTTCTAGTGACAATGTTGATCTTGGGTAGGATTTTATGAATTTTAGTTTTGAAAAACTTCTTTATGCAGAAGCAACTGTTACAAGTCTTTTATATAATATTCATTTGAAAAATCTCATTTTAATAATCTAAGTCTTTCTATATAATATATTGTAAGGAATGTTCATTTGAAAAACCTCATTGGTGATATGACAGCGAAATTGAGATTTGAAACAACACTATGTAGGGAAAGAAAAGGATGAGTTACTTTAATGCTTTTCTGGAATGTGAAAAGATAGCTTTAGTGAGATGTGATACTACCAGCGCTAATGCACATGATCCCATCTGAACTCCATAGTTAAGCATGTTTGGGTGAGAATAGTACTAAGTTGGATGACCTCCTTAGAAGTCCTCTTGTTGCACCCCATTTAGGAAGGAGATTATGTTATAAAAAAATTATTTATGAGTCTTATTTTTCAGAAGAGTAAAAACAGGATGAGTAGCTGCTTTGATTTTTTTGGAATTTGAAAAGATGGCTTTAGTTGAATTCTTTTGATGTTTTTGGTAATTATTATTATGAAAAATTATTTTTTTGGAGGCCAAAGTAAGGGCTTTTCTTGCTTTATGGTTAAGATGGGGCCATGAGTCAAAACAAAATGGTGTCCCCATCTGAAGTGATTGATCTTAGTAGAGATTGTGTTAACTTGATTGTTGAGTAACAATGGATTAAAATCAAGAAAACCATCTGGCATTTTATTTTCTGATGCTGTTGTTTGGGCTAACAAAGCAGAAAGTACAGCCAATAAGAAGCAACATAAGAGAAATGTTTCCTTGCGCTCTGATCAGAATCAACGGTTCACTTATGCTGAAGTCGTTGACATGACCAACAACTTTGAGAGGGCCATTGGCAAAGGAGGATTTGGAACTGTTTATCAGGGCCAGATGAGAGATGGTACCAGAATTGCAGTGAAGATGCTCTCACTGCAGTCAGTCAAGTTGCTCTCTCACCCTTGTCAAGGCTCTAATGAATTTCAAAATGAGGTTAGACCAACTATTACTGCTACTGTTTGTACTATTGAAGTGATTATTGCACTTGTGGGGCCTATGTTTAATCTTAGCCATTATTTATAAGGATGAGAAGAGAAATGTAGGACCATCTAATGTCCTTAGATAATGACACAACTTGAACGGCTATTTGTTCTGTTTAATGTAAGATTTATGCAAGCATAAGAATAGTTCATCAATGATACTGGCTGAAAGAGTTTGACATACATTAAGGTGGGCATATGTATTGCAGGCCCAGCTCTTGATGAGAGTTCATCATAAAAACTTGGTCCGTTTCATTGGCTACTGTCAAGACGGTGACTACATGGCCCTTGTATACGAGTATATGGCACTAGGAAACTTAGGAAGCCATCTGTCAGGTAAATTCCATTCTTCAACGTCTTACCCTGTTTCTTGCTACAGTTCTACTAATAAAATTAATGTATGCAATAACATTAATTGATTGTTACAGGCACAAACAGCAGTTCGGAAGCTCTGAAATGGGGCCAGCGACTATTTGTCGCATTGGATGTTGCAATAGGTTAATACGATTGAAGTTATATATTTTTCTTTGTTCCTTTTATTCTGCCTACTCTACTTTTCATTTGTACTAATGTCTTTGATGGTTGGTTCGAGTTTGTAGGATTGGAGTATTTGCATAATGGTTGCAAACCACCTATAATTCATAGAGATATGAAGACAACCAACATCCTATTGAACGAAAGATTAGAGGCCAAGATAGGGGACTTTGGGATGTCCAAAGTTTTCCTTCAGGATGATGAACTCACTCACGTTTCAACTGCAGTCAAGGGAACCCCTGGATACCTCGATCCGGAGTACGTTCTCATCCACTTGCACATGAATTTTCCTTCATCTACATTGAAAGCGAAACATTGTTGATTTATTTCTTTTTAGGCCATAAGTTTGTACATGGAGGGCCATCCATACCAGGCCATCAAAAACTTGCTCCTTGTTGAATTTGGACTACTGCAGTATTTCCTTCATAACCATCAATCTCTCTTTTTGAGGGATTAGAATGGCACCTCTAGAAGATATTTTGTGTCACAGTCGTTGGGACCCATGGAATCAACAGCATGTGTCATTGAACACTGGTCCTGCTTGTGCATCCTACAGGCTCTGCAACTTTTATATATATATATATATATATATGGAAATTCTCAAAAACTCCCCTATCTCAAAAAAGAGAGTTTTTGCTCTTATATATTAGCCAATGATTCAAGAGAATCTATAAAATATCCACAGTTTTATGAGAATATTTAGGAGAGAGAATGGATAAGTGTACCATTGATGACACGTGTCACGCTTTCATTGGCTAAAAGATGGGCCTTTTTTTGTGAAAAATGCCCGGGGAGTTTTGTAGCGTTACTCATATATATATATAGTTCCTCCTCCGTTTTTAGAGGACCTTGTCGCATAGCCATCACAATCTTTATCATCATCAAGGCCTTTGCAACACAATTTGTTCAGAACCAAGTATCTTAAATGATAATGTTTTTTTCCTATTTAGGTACTGCAATTCCAATAATTTGACACAAAAAAGTGATGTCTATAGCTTTGGAGTTGTTCTGTTAGAACTAATCACTGGCCAGCCTGCAATTATCCGGAACGCAATCTATGAGAAGATGACCCTAGTTGATTGGGCAAGCCCTATAATTGCAGGAGGGGACATACAAGCTGTGGTTGACCCAAGGTTGGAAGGTGACTACAACATCAACTCCCTTTGGAAAGTTGCAGAAATTGCACTAGCGTGCACTTCACCAAGATCCATAGAGAGGCCGAGCATGAGCGATATTGTAACCGAGTTAAAGTATTATCTAGAAACTGAGACAGGTGCCGAAGGAACTGGGACCTTGAGGATCGATCAAGTGGAATCGACCACTAGCATTGCTTCCCAACCTCCACCAAGGTAGGTGGTGGACTTACAGCATCACATGTAATTCCAGTTCCAGGCGAAGAAATGATTCCAAATGCTCCTATAATAATGACATATTGTGTGCAGTTGAATAGTAACAGATCTCGCATCCTTATAATAATGATATATTGTGATAATGTGTTATGTCCTTTTATTGATTGGTGCAAATTTCAAACTGTGACATTTGGTCGTTGTGTATGAAAATGAATGTTTGAAGTATTTTTTTGAAATACGGCGACTCGGTTTTTGGTTTGTGCATTACCATAAATTTGCTTGAAAGTGGCCACATGTATTCGCATATATGATGGAGCCTCACATGATAAATTATGGTTTTTAACTGCAGTGTTGAAGACACCATGGTATGATTTCCTTTTTGCCTTTTTAAGTTATCCGTACCTGTAGCTTGCAATATCTACAAATGCATTTTTGAGTTAAAAATATAAAACCTTTAAATCTTATTTTTCACTCTATTTTTATTCTATTTCATAGCAAACAATCAGGCTATTAGGTCGAGGAATTTGTGGGCAGGAGTGGAACCAAGATATAGCCATTGTGGGGCCATTTTAGCCCTTGCCATCCCTCCATTTCCTCCCCTGTTTCATGGGAATGGAATCAAATGGATATATTGTGTTTGGCGAGGAATTCCATTGTTCCTAGTCTACTACAACTCAAATCTAAGGAAAAAAAAAGTTCCTAAATATAATTCTCAAGGCCATTTGTATGCTTAAAATACATAGGAATTGACTACATAGGAATTTATGTCGTAAATGGTTAAAAATGAAGATCTAAGATGAGTATAAAAATGACCATCAAATAACATCACATTCAATGGAAAGTGAATCAAGGGAAGATGAGACATGAATACTTAGCCATTGCCCTTGTAATTCAATCCTACAAATGTCAAGTTCTCATCTACGTTATACCCTCTTTTATCTTTCGTTTCTCTTTTTAATATGTATCTTTTTTTTTTTTTTTTTCAGTTTTCACCCTCGCAGTAAAAGTGAGTACGCCTATTTCTCATAAATTTTTTTGTTGCCGAGCTAATAATAGGGCCGGAACCTAAGAGTATCTGCACACATAGGAATAGGGAGAGAAACTTACACATTTTCCCCGCACACAATTTGGAAAAAAATTGTCAATCCAACAAGAAATCATGTGATGTAAAACTCCTCATAACAAGCAGCCCAATTCATTGCCATTTTGACAATTCCATTTCATCAATTAATATATAATTGTTAACCAAACAGACCCCTTACAAGAAGGTTTTTAGCAGAAAGTTTTAGGCTATTAGCTCACATTTTGGTCGTTATTTTCTTTTTCTTTGAAATGAGAATAACGTTTGTATTTGAATTGCTGAGCCGACCTAGATTTAATTGCTGACTCGACCTCATAGCCAGATCGAGGTTTTACACGAAGAAAGAGGAGGCAAAGTTGCATATACTCAGAGGAGGCAAAGTTGCATATACTCACATCCTAACCATACAAGAGACACCCATCAATGAGATCCTAACCGTTGGCTTACTTTCTGCAATAAAAGCAGCATTGACCCAAAAAAAAAAAAAAATGATAATGATTTGAGGAATCCAAACATGAGGACTTTGTTTGGCCATAATTCCCCTAACAAGTAACAACTCAACGTTTCACACTAATGGTATACGGGAGTTGATTATTTCTCGACTTCGAAAGCTCACTCCGTTATGAATAAATGGAAGAGTTATTCAGCACTTCACACTGCTCTGCTCTGCCCCAGAAAGCAGGATTGTTGGCAATGGCTTGGTTCCTTCTTTTGGGTCTCATGGCATTTACAATTATCGTTCATAGCCAACCAGGTTAGCAAGTTGGCATATACCCCTATGCAACTATTTTCTACGTAGCGAAGATTGTGTAATTTTTTTCCGCTTCAGTACTGACAAGGGATTTTGCACATCATTTTTTATGGAAAAATCATGGAATATAGAATAGATTCCATGATTTTTCGTGATACAACAAATTCCATATTCAGTGTGATTATTTTTTTGTGAAGAAAAGTGAAAAAATGAATTGAGTTTCCCATGGGTTCCTATGGGGGCATTGTAATGCAGAAAGCTTTTCAGATCGGCTTATGCTGAGCCGCGGAAGAGGAAGCCTATTCTGAATTTCCACATGGGTAGAAAAGAAAATGAGCTCTGTTCTAACTAAAAAACATAGAGAAAGAGGGCGGAAAGCGGTGGATTTTCTTTGCTTCACCAAACAAGGATAAGAAGATGCTTCCGTACCCCATTTCCAATGAAATGGTGTCTACACAAACAGAGACATCTGTTCATCCTTGATTCCACATAGCTCTACGTTGCTGTGCTTACTTGTAAGGCTGTACTAGGATTCATTAGTATAGACTGTGGAATGGCTGAAGGATCCGAAGATCATCAAATTGGCCAGATAAATTTTGTGTCAGATGCTAATTTCATAGACTCGGGTATAAACCATGACCTCCCTAATGGTGCCGTACTCGGTAGGTATATCCGTCCTTACAAGAACGTACGAAGCTTTCCTGATGGAGTCCGAAACTGTTACACATTGATGCCTGTCGACAAGGGCAGCAAGTACCTGATCAGAGCGGGCTTCTTGTACGGGAACTATGATGGACAGAACCTCTCCCCAACGTTCGATCTCTATTTGGGTGTTGATTGGTGGGCCACGGTCCAGAAGCCAACGACGACTAGGCAGTTCTTTGAGATCATCACTTTGGCTACCATGGACTTTGTATCGGTTTGTCTTGTAAATACGGAGAAAGGAACACCATTTATTTCGGTTCTGTCGCTGAGACCACTTGCAAATTCCATGTATAACGCCACCAATGAGGATCAATCTCTAAAACTATTCGGACGGTTTGATGTGGGTTCAGCCCCTAGTGTTTCGATCAGGTATTTGTGACCCTACATCATTTCAAATTTTTTGCGTGGGTCTTCCCAAAACCTATCTGTTTGTATTATAATCGATAGGAATTGAATACATAGGACTCTTACAGTAACTAGTACCACTTACGGTAAGAATCCTATGTATGGCAAGAATTACATGTATTCAATTCCTATCTATTATGATGCAAACAAAACATGTGGTTTGAAAAATGAAAACAATTGAAAACATGTGTCTATTTGTATTAACAGAATCAGCTACAGGTACCCAGCAGATCCTTATGCGCGCGTGGTTCTATCCGATAATGATTGACGGTCGGAGTCGTTTGCAAACCAATCTTACAGTAGGAGACTATGATGATGGCTTCAAACTACCATCAATGGCTATGAAGACTGCAATCATGCCCAACGGCAGTGATATCATGTACTTCAATTGGAGCAGTAGTCAGGATAACCAATTATTCCATGTTTACAAGCACTATGCGGAGCTAGTGCCCAACAGCGTTAGAGAAATGACCGATTGTTGTGGGTCCTCTTGCTATGGACCGTTCGTTCCTCCATATCTGTTTGCGTTTACAGTGCATACGGACCTTTCATCGACTGGTGGTATAAACCAAAAGCGGTACTGTTAGGATTTTGTGTGTTGGCTAAATTCATGGGTTGGACAAAACTCTGGGTCTCTGAGTTGTAATTTTCTATTTAGAAAAGGCCCTTGAAGTTAGAAGTTTGGAAGGACTTAGAAGCAGAAAGTCTGAAGGAATTAGAAGAAGTCTGCTGGAGAAAGAGAGCTGAATTTCCGGAACATATCCAAAGAAGGGTTCGCTCGAGCGACCATTCCATTGGCTCGAGCGAACAGTGTTCTGTCTTGCCCAGTTCTGAAACAGAGGGTTGTTCGCTCGAGCGAACCGAGAGATCGCTCGAGCGAACCTGACGCAGACAGTGGTTCAAGATTGGAAACTTGATATTCTAATTGTGCTCAAACTGCTGATTTCCATCCTAATCAAGTTAGGAAACCTTAAGGACGAACCAAGGGCTATTTAAAGGGTTCTAAGGCTATTCCAAAGGGAGACCTCACCTCTCATAGTGCTGAGTTAGAGTTTATCATTGAGAGAGTTCTTCTCTAGAGCTTTATGAAGTTGTGCTGCCAAGTTCTCTAGAGTCACTTCTTCTGCATCCTTTGTAGAAGATTTTCTTCCTGCGAGAAGATTTGAGGAGTCAAGTGCTGGCCTGGATCTGTTGCAATCAACGGTGTGAAGTCGTTGAAGCGTGAAGCGACACAAGGTAACTTCAGTCCTTGGGTAGGGGATATCTAGGGAGGAGATCTGAGTTTCTTGTAATTGCGAGATTCATAGTGCTTGATTTGATCCAGATTGGATCGGTGGTTTTTTACCCGGTTAGGGTTTTCCACCTTAAACTTGGTGTCCTTATGATGTGTGCTTGTTGATTTATTTTCCGCTGCATATTGTTTATTTCTGCACACATTGGTTGATTGTTTGAGTAGACCAATCTAGAAATCCCGGAGACCCCTCCACTTTTTCAATTGGTATCAGAGCGGGTTGCACTATTTTGTTGTGTCTGATCCTACTAGATTTCTAGAATGGTGCTCAATAGAGAAGGGACATCAACTTCCAAGCCTCCTTTGTTTGATGGCTCTAATTATTCTTATTGGAAGCAAAGGATGATTGGGTTCTTTAAATCCATTGATGATGATATCTGGGATATTGTTGAAGATGGGTTTTCTAGACCAACATCTGTGGTTGATGGAAAAATCGTTCCTAAACCTAAAGCTGAATGGTCTAAGGATGAAAAGTATAGATCCAATTGTAATAACAAGGCTGTGAACTGCATATACAATGGAGTCTCTGCTGATGAGTTCAGAAGAATTTCTACTTGCAAATCTGCAAAAGAAGCATGGGACGTCTTGCAGACAGTCTATGAGGGTACAGACACGGTGAAGCAATCTAAATTGCAAATGCTGAATAGAGATTTTGAAACCATCGTGATGGAAGAGAATGAGACCTTTGATCAATTTTATGCAAATCTGAATGAAATTGTCAATTCTGTGTTCATTCTGGGGGAAGAAATACCAGAACACAAGGTTGTCAAGAAAATTTTGAGGTCTCTACCTTCCAGATTCGATTCTAAAGTTGATGCTATTGAAGAAAATAAGAATCTGGATACCCTCAAGGTGAATGAACTGGTTGGAAATCTTCAGACATTCGAAGCAAACCGGTTAAATAAAGGCAAATCAAAAGAAAAGGGCATTGCCTTGAAAGCCACATCAGAATCAAGAAAGAAGCCTGTAAAGAAAATTGAGTCTGATTCTGAAACTGAAGCTGAAGATGATATGGCTGAGTTTGTGAAGTATTATCAAAAATACATGAAGACAAAGAGAGCCAATAAAAAGAATTACAAATTTGAGAAGAAGGATTCTGCAAAAGGGACAAAGTGTTTTGAATGCCAAGGCTATGGTCACTATGCTAATGAGTGTGCCAACAAGAAAAAGGCTATAAAGCAGAAGGCTCTAAACACAACTTGGGATGAAGAATCTTCTGAAAAAGAAAAAGAAGATCCCGAAGATGATCCTTCTGACAATGTGAATGGCAAGTTTCTAGCTTTCATGGCTAAATCTGTGACTGACAATGATACTGATGAAGATAATGAAGATGAGTTGTCAGATCAAGAAAAAGATTGGGAAGAGTTGTACCATGCTACATATGCTGATTGTGTCAAGATGACCAAGTATGGTAACAAGATCACTATCAAGTACAAGGCTGTTCAAGAAGAAAATTCTGCACTGAAGAAAGAATTGGAGCAAGCGCTTAAAGAAGTTCATCTCTTGAAAAGTCAGAAAAATTGTATGGCTGAAAATTTGACTACTGATGGTCAAAAACTTGAAAAGGCTGAAAAAGAGATAGTGATACTGAAAGCTGAAAATCAAGATCTGCAAGGGAGACTGAAGATCACTCTGTCTGAGCTAGAAGTCAAGCAAGCCTCTCTCAACAAGATGAACACTGGTTCGAAGATCCTCACAAACATCTTGTGTAGTCAGAAGCCTTCTTTTGACAGAAGCGGTCTTGGTTATGATCATGGTGCATCCACTTCAAATGCTAAAGGTAAAACAGTTTTTGTTTCAAGTGTTGCACATGCTACTCCACATACTTCACGTACAAATAATGTGTTGAGTAGTTTCAAGAAAAAGAATGTGTCACGAGCTGCACGCACATCCACTTGTCATCATTGTGGATTAAAAGGACACATTCGTCCCCATTGCAAGAAATTGCACCGTCTACCTAAGACCAAGCAATGGCGGAAGAATTTTTCTCCACCCAAGACTATTCCAATTTGGGTTAGAAAATCAGACTTGCCTAAGGAGTTTGCTCACACTCTGCTGAAAGATCAAACTACACAAGTGTGGGTGGCTACATGTGAAAAGCCCTGATCAAGGAGATCAAGCTCCCACCCCCAGCGCTGCTACGAAGATACATTCAGGGGGAGTTACTTTTGATGGGGAGCTATTGATCCTAATTGACAAGAAAGCTGCATGTTTGCATTTTTTTTGCTTTGTCAAATTATGGACAAAAAGGGGGAGAATGACCGATCAAGGGGGAGTTCGAGAAGATCAAGTTGAGAATATCAAACTGAGTCAAAGACAATGCAGATCTACATTGCTATGCTTTTTTTTATCAATGTATTTTGGGTTTCATTTTGGGTAGATCAAATTGTATTGTCCTAGGGAGTTTTGTCCATGAATTGCCAAAGGGGGAGATTGTTAGGATTTTGTGTGTTGGCTAAATTCATGGGTTGGACAAAACTCTGGGTCTCTGAGTTGTAATTTTCTATTTAGAAAAGGCCCTTGAAGTTAGAAGTTTGGAAGGACTTAGAAGCAGAAAGTCTGAAGGAATTAGAAGAAGTCTGCTGGAGAAAGAGAGCTGAATTTCCGGAACATATCCAAAGAAGGGTTCGCTCGAGCGACCATTCCATTGGCTCGAGCGAACAGTGTTCTGTCTTGCCCAGTTCTGAAACAGAGGGTTGTTCGCTCGAGCGAACCGAGAGATCGCTCGAGCGAACCTGACGCAGACAGTGGTTCAAGATTGGAAACTTGATATTCTAATTGTGCTCAAACTGCTGATTTCCATCCTAATCAAGTTAGGAAACCTTAAGGACGAACCAAGGGCTATTTAAAGGGTTCTAAGGCTATTCCAAAGGGAGACCTCACCTCTCATAGTGCTGAGTTAGAGTTTATCATTGAGAGAGTTCTTCTCTAGAGCTTTATGAAGTTGTGCTGCCAAGTTCTCTAGAGTCACTTCTTCTGCATCCTTTGTAGAAGATTTTCTTCCTGCGAGAAGATTTGAGGAGTCAAGTGCTGGCCTGGATCTGTTGCAATCAACGGTGTGAAGTCGTTGAAGCGTGAAGCGACACAAGGTAACTTCAGTCCTTGGGTAGGGGATATCTAGGGAGGAGATCTGAGTTTCTTGTAATTGCGAGATTCATAGTGCTTGATTTGATCCAGATTGGATCGGTGGTTTTTTACCCGGTTAGGGTTTTCCACCTTAAACTTGGTGTCCTTATGATGTGTGCTTGTTGATTTATTTTCCGCTGCATATTGTTTATTTCTGCACACATTGGTTGATTGTTTGAGTAGACCAATCTAGAAATCCCGGAGACCCCTCCACTTTTTCAGGTACTCATGCAGGTTTCAGAAGATGGAGAACTCAGAGCTTCCTCCTATCCTCAATGCAATTGAGATATACACAGTCCTGCAGCGTTCCAAGACCACTACAAACCAGAAAGATGGTATGTTGTCACCTTTTTTTTATGGGGTTTTGAGACATATTAGTCCTGTTTAAATTCGGCCTGCATTTCAGATGTATGTGTGGACTGCTTCCCCACAGATGTTTTCACTGCATATTTTCTCAATCTTCAAATGGACTATAATAAGGGTGCGATTATAAAGTGTCTCGCGGAGGGAGATGAAAGTCCATGGACTTTTAGGGCATGTTTTTTTTTTTTTTTTCCCTAAAACTCGAATTAGGAATGTTGGATACTTATTTTTTACATGATGTGGCATTGTATTTCCTTGTATTTGCAAATGCCTTATTTCTTATTCTTTCCAAGGATTTTAAAATTTCAGTCACTTGAAATCTCACAAATGACCTTTGGGAAATTTCAGCCCCTTCGCATTTTAATGGAGTTTTTAGATGTTTCGGGAGCACCAGGAATCCCATTTTAATTGGGAATTCAAAAATTTCCCAGACACAATTCCTTGGTCATTACATTTTCGTGTTTTTTACCTCTCATCTTGTCCTAAACAATTTTTTGTGGAATCTCATAAATTTACACGGCTTTTGATGATAATCCATACATACCAAAAGTTTTCTCTCCCAACAAAAAAAAAGAGCCGATAAGCAGTATGGGTTTTTGGAAGGTGGGCCACACCAATGTGCTACAACCTTCCACCCTGGATTGTAGTTCTGCCCCACATTCACCCTGGATTGCCCTCCCAAAAAAAAGTTTGTCCTTTTCTTTCTGTTTTGCGGAGACGCAGTTCACAAACGTGCCATATAGGGCCATCCGGTTGGATTAATTTTGTAGTTTCATAGGTAGCTAAGACTTGTATGAAAAAAGAATTTTCTCAGTAAGGGTGCAGGAGGATGATGGGGAACTTATTTCCCCAGAAAGAGTGCAGAGGATGATGGGGAACTTATTTCCCCAGAAAGAGTGCAGGAGGAAATCATGCTTCAATTAACTTAACTAATGTTGAAGCTACGGGGCTAAGATTGGATGGCTTCAAGGAATGCATAGGGGTGAATCTTTCCCTCTATAAATGGGAACCAAGGAGAGTTTCAAATAATTGAAAGCTCCATCAAAATAGCCTTATAAATGTTAACCCCAAATACTGGGTTAGCAAAAATATCATATCCTTTTGCCTTAAATTTGCCTTCCTATCTGGCAGTAAAAAATATCAGGCCCATGGGTGGCCACCCTAGCTAGCCATTTGGATTGAGCCTGAAAATAAGCCAAATCCAATCACGAGGGAGTGATATCATACAATGAATGTGAAGAAGTATTACTTGATCTTTGTATAGAGAGATGGTATTCTTTCAATCCAGTAATTGAGACAACAATTACTGTTTGCCAATAACTCTGTTGATGGATGGATTGTATATATATGATGGTGGTTGGGCAGTTTATGCGATGATAAACATCAAAAGTGCGTATAAAGTGAAGAGAAACTGGATGGGCGATCCATGTTTCCCCAAGAATTACTCTTGGGAGGGCCTTACTTGCCGCAACGACGCTACCGATACTGCCAAAATCATTGCTCTGTAAGTGTCCAATCTCTAAGAAATTCACAACATTCATGAAACTTCTTGCTTCGGTAGATTGGCAACTTCATTTTCTGCTGGGACCTATCTTCTAGTGGATTGAATGGAGAAATCTCCAGTCACATAGCGAACCTCAGATCACTTGAATCCTTGTGAGTGTGCACACCTTCACACCTTCTTCCTTTCTCGACTCCATAAGGCCGCATCATCAAATGGCATTTTCTCTCTGCAGGAATTTATCCAACAATAGCTTGGAAGGTGTCACGACCCGGGCCCGAGACTGGACTAATCGGGGCCTAACCCGGATTGCGATGTCAACATACTTATTCCCGTAAATCTTGGATTAACCGAAGTTAAGACAAGACTCACAAGGGATCTATCGAGCATACCTGTCAAATGTACAAATTTGCGGAAATACATATATACATTGACAATAATTGACTTTACATTAAAAGTAAAGTTCACATATACAAAATTACAGTCTAAGAAAGTCCACAACTGCATATTCAAAATACAATGCAGGGGGCATCTAATTACACCTCAAAATGAATTATTACAAAAGTATTTATCAAAATAATTCCTAAACATTTTCCAAAATATCCTATTCACTCGTCCTCCGATTTATGCCCATTCTGCTAGACCTCCTGGAGGTATCAGATGGGCCTCCTCGGCATGTGGCGCGGCCTCTACAAGGCCGGCACGGGCAACTAGGCCTGTAATGCTATCAATAACAGTATGAATACGACGGTTCAATAATGTATAAACATATCTATGATAATCCATACTAAATATGTCCATTTGTCAATGTAACAACTCTAGACAATTGATATAGGTTAGTGCAATAGCCTGTACAGTGTAACCAATTGATAATCAATGATTAACTTATAAGTACAATAGCATTATTCTCATTCAATTCAGTTTATTCTCAAAGGAAACAGTCAGTCAATTCATTTCATTCCTTTCATTCAATTCATTCCATTGAATATTCATTAGATGGCTTATGGGACTATTCAGTCTAATATTATTAGGTGGCTTATCAATTCAGTGACTTTTCAGTCTATGTGTGGGATCTACCAGTATCTTGATCAGAGATCACTGGCATCACCACGGAGCTTCGGAACACCCCAATCATCTGCTGCAGTAGGATTATTCATTAACTCATTGCATTTATACATTGTTCAATGGTTCATTATGTCTATTCATTATTCAATGGTTCATTATAACTCCAATTGAGTTAGAGGAATCATTAGTCATTTACGGTCCTACTTGTCTCTATCTCAAATCTAGACAATTACTAGGTGTAATCATTGGTTACTAAATGCACGTGTTATTTTCGATGGACATCACATTTACATTTAATATGTGCATTTAGTCCCCAAAAATTTCCACCCACAACATCAAAATTCACTCAAAATTTTTTGCTCACAATCAATGTTTGGCCAGTATTAGGTTCGCTCGAGCAGATCCAGGTTCGCTCGAGCGGATTCAAGTTCGCTCGAGCGGGCTTCCAGTTCGCTCGAGTGGACACTTACAGACGACGTTCGTATCAGACAGAACCTAGTTCGCTCGAGCGAACTGTCCAGAACTCCATTTCTGGAACTCCGAACATTCACTCTTTCACTCTCATTTCAACTACTACCTGCATACACATTTAAGGATCTCCTATCCTCTCCTCATTCATCATTTAAACACAAATAACACTTCTATTCCATCATTAAGACATCATGAAACCCATAGGACTCAAACCAATCCATAAAATCTCATTTCTTCAACAAAGAGGGTTTTGAGAACCCAATTCTTACAACTCAATAAAACTTATAGATTAGCATGTTTATTCATAAAGAATCATTTATACTTGCCTCTTGGAGTTTATTAGCAAGAAACCTTTACTTAGCTTGAGCTTGAAGTGAGAAATCCCCCAATTCCAAACCCTAACTTCCATGAAAACACAAGATGTTTCTCTATAAGCTATCTTGTGCTAAAAACTACTCTAAATCATCCAATGGAACTTCAAAACACTAAAGAAAATCCTAACACTTACTTGTGACTCCACGAAAAGGGGCTTTTGAGTTCTTTCTCAAGCTTTGACACTCCCAAATGGAAAACGAGATGAGGAAGAAGATGAGGAAGATGAAGTTCCTCCGAATTCACTTGGAAACATTCTAGTCTTTCTCTTTGATGAAGAGGAATGAAAGAAAGAAGGAGGAATGGTGCCTAGGGTTTCTCTCTTCAATGGAATAAAAAAAAATGGACTCAAAGGGATTCATTCCTTTTATATAAACTTCCTTTTGCATTTAAGTCCACCCCATTAATGCTATCTACATCTTGAGTCAAATGGAGGGTCATTTGACCAAATTCTCGTCAAACGACTTCGAGTCTATTACGAGAGTAAACATACTCGTCGAGATACGCGTGTTGATATCAAGAGTTTCCGTATTCGACAAAATACGTATAAATCCGTATTTACGAAAAATGTCTTATTTTCTTGGTTTGAGTCTAAACTCTCACTCAATCCATTTAATCCCTTCATTATCACTTTATCAATTCATTTGAGATTAATTTCATTGCGTTGGGTCATTAACCATCATTAGTCTAATTAGACTTGATTAATTAGCATTAATTTCGATTAATTAGAGTTGATCTTAATTAATTCGGGACGGGGCCTTACAGAAGGCCAGTACCTGAGTTTCTAGGGAAGTTACCATCTCTGAGCATCTTGTAAGTCGTCAGGGCTTTATAGATAGATAATACGATTTAGACATCAAAAACTACTGAAGTTGTGATGCATGCTAAGCTTATGCTCTGCATCTTTGCAGGATTTTTTACAGACAATCAACTCAATGGGTCACTTCCTAGTCTTCTTTTAGAAAGATCAAAGATTGGTCTACTTACACTGAGGTTGGTTCTATTTTCTCTGTAATTCTATATAACAAATCTTTTGTTATGATTTTGTGGGTTTGTGCATTACACTGATAGGGCCTATATTCTAATGGAAAACACTAATAGGGCCCTCTGTTTTCAAGAAATTAGGCTGTTTGCTTATGCGGAATTTTCCCGTCTCAAGATTCTGTCTGTTTTTAATTTTTGTTTTTTTGACAGTGTGGGTGGCAATCGAAACTTGTGCATATTGGGTCCGTGCAGCAACGCAAATGGGTGTGGATCAAAAGGTTCATGCGGGAAAAACAAAAGAAAGATAACAATTCCGGTTGTGGCATCAATTTTCTCTTTGGTGGGCTTGTTGACCGTCCTGATTATACTGTGGAAACACTTAATAGGTGCAGGATGCCTACAAGGTTTGTGCCTTTTCGTGCTACTTTTTAATTATGAAAGTACAAACATAAATTTTCGGTGGAACGATTTTGTACGCGTTCTTCTTCATGATTGTTTCCTTTCATTGGAAAAATGAAAACTTCATAATAGAATTCAATCTTGTAGTTTCATAAGAAAGAAGGGATTCTTATAAAATAATTAAGTTTAGACTCATATTAAACAGTTTTTTGATAGAAAAAAAGAAAAGAAAAATATGGGTAAATGGTTTGTACATTTTTTTTTTGAGAAAAATACCCTCATTAATGATATTGTCAACTACCTAAACTTTTCTTCTCCTGCTTCATCTTCTTCTTTTCACGTCTTCACCATGGCCAATCACCATGAAACTTGATCCCATGGTCGAATTGGGTTTGATATCTCTTCTTTTTATTTGGTTCTAAAATTGTGTAAAACATCTCAAAATCTTTTTACATAATGTAATGAAGACGGACTCCAAGAATTAAAGCATGTGAAAATAATGCGATTTAAGCATCAGACAAATCATTATTCCCAAGTAGTAGGTTGGGTGAAGGTGCATGGAAGAAGAGGAAGAGGAGGAGTTGTTTGTTATTGTTAACGTTTTTGCATGATATGAGCTTCATTTTTCATCCAGAAGCTAAGTTAATGGACAAAACTATTCCTAGATATAAACAAGTTGAAAATAGGCCTCAAAAAGGGAAATAATATATGTTTTATAGACAAAAAAAAAAAAATCATCCATATGGTGGTTTGGGTGGAGAAGAAGAAGAAGAAGAAACATTGTAGGTAGATGATATAGCGTATTTTTGTCTCAAAAAAAATGTACGAACCATTAACCCGTAATTTTATTGTTTCACTGATCACTGTTTAATATAAGTTTAAGCTAGTTAATTAATTATTTCTTAAAAATCTGTTAGGTTTTTTTAGTGTTGGCTAAATTCATGGGTTGGATAAAACTCTGGGTCTTTGAGTTGTTTTTTTTATTTAGAAAAGACCTCTGAAGATAGAAGATTGGAAGGACTCAGAAGAAGAAACCCTGAAGGAATTAGAAGAAGTCTGCTAGAGATAGTGTGTTGAATTTCCGGATCACTCCAGAGAGGGGTCCGCTCGAGCGACCAGTTTATTTGCTCGAGCGAACTGTGTGCGGATCAGTTTAGTTCTGAAACAGAGGCTGGTTCGCTCAAGCGCACTGGGAGATCGCTCGAGCGAACATGGCGTGAACAATGGGTTGAAATTGGAAACTTGATTTTCTAATTGTGCTCAAACTGCTTGTTTTAATCCTAATCATCTTTGGCAACCTTAAGCACGAACCAAGGGCTATTTAAAGGACTCAAAGGCTATTCCTCAGACACCACCTCACCTCTCAAAGTTCTGAGTTAGAGATTATTATTGAGATAATTCTTCTCTAGGGTTTTTATGAAGTTGTGCTGCCAAGTTCTCTAGAGTCGGTTCTTCTGCATCCTTTGTAGAAGATTATCTTCTTGCGAGAAGACTTGAGGAGTCAAGCGCTGGATTGAATCTGTTGCAATCAACGGTGTGAAGTAGTTGAAGCGTGAGGCGACATAAGGTAACTTCAATCTTTGGGTAGGGGATATCTGGGGAAGAAATCTGAGTTTCTTGTAATTGCGAGATTCATAGTGTTTGATTTGATCCAGTTTGGATTGGTGATTTTTCAC
Source organism: Umbellularia californica (assembly GCA_028538565.1). Classification (NCBI taxonomy): domain Eukaryota; kingdom Viridiplantae; phylum Streptophyta; class Magnoliopsida; order Laurales; family Lauraceae; genus Umbellularia; species Umbellularia californica. Next base: position 3,493,824 of record JAPQWN010000003.1, on the reverse strand, counting down.
CCGGTTAGGGTTTTCCACCTTAAATGTGGTGTACTTGTGATGTGTGCCTGTTGATTTTATTTCCACTGCATATTATATATTTCTGCACACTTTTGGGTTGATTGTTTGAGTAGACCAATCTAGAAATCCCAGAGACCCCTGCACTTTTTTCAATTGGTATCAGAGCAGGTTGCACTATTTTGTTGTGTCTAATCCTATAAGATTTCTAGAATGATGCTCAATAGAGAAGGGACATCAACTTCCAAGCCTCCTTTGTTTGTTGGTTCTAATTATGCATATTGGAAGCAAATGATGATTGGTTCCCTTAAGTCCATTGATGATGATGTCTGGGATATTGTTGAAAATGGGTTTTCTAGACCAACATCTGTGGTTGATGGAAAACCTGTTCCTAAACCTAAAACCGAATGGTCTAAGGATGAGAAGTATAAATCCAATTGCAATAACAAGGCTGTGAATTGCATATACAATGGAGTCTCTGCTGGTGAGTTTAGAAGGATTTCTACTTGCAAATCTGCAAAAGAAGCATGGGATGTCTTACAGACAGTCTATAAGGGTACAGACACGGTGAAGGAAGCCAAATTGCAAAGGCTGAATAAAGAATTTGAAACCATCGTGATGGAAAAGGATGAGACCTTTGATCAATTTTATGCAAAGCTGAATGAAATTGTCAATTTTGTGTTCATTCTGAGGGAAGAAATATCAGAACACAAGGTTGTCAAGAAAATTTTGAGGTCTCTACCTTTCAGATTCGATTCTAAAGTTGATGCCATTGAAGAAAATAAGAATCTGGATACCCTCAAGGTGAATGAACTGGTTGGAAATCTTCAGATATTCGAAGCAAACCGGTTAAATAAAGACAAATCAAAGGAAAAGGACATTGCCTTGAAAGCCATATCAAAATCAAGAAAGAAGCCTGTAAAGAAAATCGAGTCTGATTCTGAATCTGAAGCTGAAGATGATATGGCTGATTTTATGAGGTGTTTTCAAAAATACATGAAGACAAAACGAGCTAATAGGAAAAATTTTAAATTTGAGAAGAAGAATTCTGCAAAAGGGACAAAGTGTTTTGAATGCCAAGGCTATGGTCACTATGCTAATGAGTGTGCCAACATGAAAAAGGCTACAAAGCAAAAGGCGCTAAATACAATTTGGGATGAAAAATCTTCTGAAGAAGAAACAGAAAATGCAAAAGATCCTGAGGATGATCATTCTAACAATGTGAATGGCAAGTTTTTAGCATTCATGGCTAAATCTGTGTCCGACAATGATACTGATGAAAATGATGAAGATGAGTTGTCAGATCAAGAGAAAGATTGGGAAGAGTTGTACCATGCTACCTATGCTGATTGTATCAAGATGACCAAGTATGGAAACAAGATCACTATCAAGTTTAAGGATGCTCAAGAAGAAAATTCTACTTTGAAGAATGATTTAGAGCAAGCGCTTGAAAAGATTCATCTTTTGGAAAGTCGGAAAAACTGTATGACTGAAAATTTGACTACTGATGGTCAAAAACTTGAGAAGGCTGAAAAAGAAATAGTGAATCTAAAGGAAGAGATAGTGATGATGAAAGCTGCAAATCAAGACTTGCAAGGAAGAATGAAGATCACTATGTCTGAGTTAGAAGTCAAGCAAGCTACTCTAAACAAGATGGACTCTGGTTCGAAGACTCTTACAAACATCTTGTGTAGTCAGAAGCATCCTTTTGACAGAAGCGGTCTTGGTTATAATCATGGTGCATCCACTTCAAATGATAAAGGTAAAATAATTTTTATTTCAAGTGTTGCACATGCTACTCCATATACTGCACCTTCAAATAATGTGTCGAGTAATATCAAGAAAAAGAATATGTCACGAGCTGCACGCACATCCACCTATCATCATTGTGGATTAAAAGGACACATTCGTCCCCATTGTAAGAAGGTGCAAAGTCTACCTAAAACCAAACAATGGCGGAAGAATTTTTCTCCACCCAAGATCACTCTAATTTGGGTTAGAAAATCTGATTTGCCTAAGGAGTCTACTCACACTCTATTGAAAGATCAAATTACACAAGTGTGGGTGGCTACATATAAAAAGCCCTAATCATGGAGATCAAGCTCCCACCCCAGTGCTGTTACGAAGAGACATTCAGTGGGAGTTGCTTTTGAGGGGGAGCTATTGATCCTAATTGATAATGAAGCTGCAGTTTATTATCTTTAGCTTTGTCAAATTATGGACAAAAAGGGGGAGAAAGGTGACAGATCAAGGGGGAGAATAAGAAGTTCAGACTGAGTCAGAGGCAATGCATATTTACATTTGCTCATTGCAATTTTTTTTGTGCTGAATTATTTTAATGTATTTTAGTTTTCTTTTCGGTAGATCAAATTGTATTATCTTAAGGAGTTTTGTCCATGAATTGCCAAAGGGGGAGATTGTTAGGTTTTTTTAGTGTTGGCTAAATTCATGGGTTGGACAAAACTCTTGGTCTTTGAGTTGTTTTTTTTATTTAGAAAAAACCTCTGAAGTTAGAAGATTGGAAGGACTCAGAAGAAGGAAGCCTGAAGGAATTAGAAGAAGTCTGCTGGAGATAGTATGCTGAATTTCCGGATAATTCCAGAGAGGGGTCCGCTCGAGCGAACTGTGTGCGGATCAACCTAGTTATGAAACAGAGGCTGGTTCGCTCGAGCGCACTGGGAGATCGCTCGAGCGAACATGGCGCGGACAATGAGTTGAAATTGGAAACTTGATTTTCTAATTGTGCTCAAACTGCTTATTTTAATCCTAGTCATCTTAGGTAACCTTAAGCACGAACCAAGGGTTATTTAAAGGACTCAAAGGCTATTCCTCAGAAACCACCTCACCTCTCAAAGTTCTGAATTAGAGATTATTATTGAGATAATTCTTCTCTAGGGTTTTTATGAAGTTGTGCTGCCAAGTTCTCTAGAGTCAGTTTTTCTACATCCTTTGTAGAAGATTATCTTCTTGCGTGAAGACTTGAGGAGTCAAGCGCTGGATTGAATCTGTTGCAATCAACGGTGTAAAGTCGTTGAAACGTGAGGCGACACAAGGTAACTTCAGTCCTTGGGTAGGGGATATCTGGGGAAGAAATCTGAGTTTCTTGTAATTGCGAGATTCATAGTGTTTGATTTGATCCAGTTTGGATCGGTGATTTTTCACCCGGTTAAGGTTTTCCACCTTAAATGTGGTGTCCTTGTGATGTGTGCTTGTTGATTTTATTTCCACTGCATATTATATATTTCTGCACACTTTTGGGTTGATTGTTTGAGTAGACCAATCTAGAAATCCCGGAGACCCCTGCACTTTTTCAAAATCTCAAGAAGGAATCATGTTTCTATCATCAGGAGCTGCTGTTATTAGTGTGGAAGAAGAATTTGTCCCTTGGGTCCAAACCTAGTTTTTCTACAAAGATTACTGAAAACATCTACTTCAGAAAATGTTAGCACATAACAGTAGAACATGTGCTGCTTGACACAACTGCTTCTGCTCATGGATTTGGTTTTTACCCAGCAACTGTAAAGAAGGATCAAGGAGATTGTTCATTGAGCTCGAAGAATCAACAGTTTACTTATGCTGAAATTATCAACATGACAAGTAACTTTGAGAGGATCATTGGCAGAGGAGGATTTGGAACTGTTTACTATGGTGAGATGCAAGATGGCACCCAAGTGGCTGTTAAAATGCTATCTGAAGAGTCCATCAAGATGCTTGCTCACCCTTCTCAATTCTCTATTCAATTCCTAACTGAGGTATGCCACCCACCTAGGCCCACATAAAAAATCTTGATGATGATGATTGATGAACTGGATCATTTGTCAGTGGGCCCCACCTTTAGGGAATGGCTGTTCCCACCCAACAAATTGTTTGATCCTATTGTGAGTGTGAGCGTGTGACCCATGGTTTTTGTGTGTAGCACAGGTCCAAATCCTAATGAGAATTCACCACAGGAACCTGGTCCCATTCATTGGGTACTGCAATGAAGGCGCAAAGAAGGCCCACATTTATGAGCACATGGCAGAAGGGAACCTATCTACTCATCTCTCGGGTATCAAAGTCTAGAGCTTCTGCATCTATTTCAAGCAATTTGTGAAGTTAACTCATACAATTATCATTTATGAAAATGTTCCAGCAACAGATGGAAATGCAAAAAAGCTGAATTGGGGCCAGCGACTGAGAATAGCTTTGGACGTTGCTCAAGGTTAAACTATGATTGATACTTCTAGCTACCACTTGTTTTTCCTTCTTATTTTTATTATATTTTGCATCAAGTCTTAGAATTGGTTGGTCAATTTGATTTGCAGGATTGGAGTATCTACATAGCGGTTGCAAGCCACAAGTAGTTCACAGAGATGTGAAGACAGCCAACATCCTTTTGAATGGTAGATTGGAGGCAAAGATAGGGGACTTTGGACTGTCCAAGGTCTTCCTCCCGGAGGGCTTAACTCATGTATCCACTGCAGTCAAAGGCACACGCGGCTACCTCGAACCCGAGTACGATCTTCTAAAACCCCCTCACAAAATATTGAAGTTACTTTTGGCTTAAGTCTACAGTGCTAAAAATGTACCTGCTGCATTACATCAAGAAAATACATTAGTGAAATGAAAGTACATTTTTTAGCCCTTTTGTCTTTAGTAGCAAAAATCGTGTGCTTGCACCAAAATAAAAGGCCCAATAATTCAAGAAACAGCCCAGTGGCAATGGGCATCTTATGTCATTTAGCCACGGGCTAATCTAGCAAAATGAATAAAAAGCACAAGTTTTCTGTCAGGAAAATATATGTACTTACATCTAAGTATGTTCTGAAAGTAACTTATGTTTTCAAAAAAATACAAGTAACCAAACAGAGTGCAAATTTGTTTGATCCTGTGCAATTGAAACTATGCATCACAAGAAAGTAGCTAAGTGAGTGCCTTTTGTTTTGCTGTGTAGGTATTGCAATACGAACAAGTTAACGGAAAAGTGTGATGTTTATAGCTTTGGGATATTTGTACTATTAGAGCTAATCACGGGCCAACATGCAATAATCCGGAGCTCAAACTCAGATGCAATGAGCATAAAGGACTGGGTGAGTCCTTTGATTCTAGGAGGAGACTTTAGGTTGCTTGGTTGATCGAATCTTGCAGGGTGACTACGGCCCTAACTCTGTTTGGAAAGCTGTAGAAATTGCAATGGGATGCACTCCACCAAGATCCATGGAGAGGCCAACCATGAGCCATGTGGTGATGATATTGAAGGAGTGTTTGGAAACTGAGCTAGCATGGGAAAGAAGTAGGATAATGAACAGTGTGCAAGCGGAGATGGACTCTAGCACTTCGCTCTATCTACCAAGATAGTGTGATCCTCAGGCTACATCAACTACATGGCAGTTTTCTAACTCCCACAATTAAAAAGAAAAAAACCTACATGGCAGTTCTTAGTGCTGACTGAAGGGGGTGATTTTCATATTCCTTCCACCGAAGTGTGAACTTTGTTTTTTTCACAATTCCTTTTTTTGGGGCTTTATTGGAGACTCAAACTCATGTACCCTTGCTCGTATTATGATAGATTTAATTAGCACAAGCATTAATTGAATGTAAAATGCCTGACTGATTCAATAATGATAATAAGATTTTCACGAATCCATTGATTTTAAAAGAGCACACGTTAGTGAAGTGGGTCCACATCAAATTGTACAATGATGCCTTTTTTCCTAGGTAAGGCCCGCAGCAGAATGATTTTAGAAATGAAATTGATTTTTGCGTAGTTTAATCTCAAAAGAACACATTTTTTAAGGGGGGCCACATCAAATTGGTTTTGTGCAATTTGATTTTGAAAATATCATGTTTGTGAGGTTGATCCACATTAGATTGATTTTGAAAATCAAACTGCACAATGATAGCTCATTTTCTAAGCCTAGCTCATATTACAATGCTTTTGAAAATTAAATTGTCTCTACAATTTAACTATCAAAAGAGCACGTTAGTAAGGCAAACCAATGTAAATTGATTTTAAGAATCAGGTTGATTTTGGAAAAAAATTATTTTCAAAAGAGTATATTTGTGTTACTGAGGTATCCAAGGGTTGTAATCCTTACAATCTCATATAAAAGATTCTCTCAAATAACTCCCTTCTCATCACAGAATCTTTCTCATATGTATAGCAAAGAAAGTCCTCTAATATTAGTTCTTTCTTTAATAACAAGGATATCTCTTATGTAGTTGAGACTCTATTTAACATATTAGTCCAAGTGGCCAGTGGGTCTCATTATTGGGCATGGTCATGTGGGCCACACTCCCAAAGTCCTACCGAAAAAGAAAAAGTGTCTTCAGTTTTCGTTTTCCACACGAAATAAAATCAGCTTGACTATGGAAGGTTGGTGCACAATCATTGACCTGGATGGTTGTAGGATTTCTTCAGGTCAACTTGCCGATATCCCAGTCTTTACTCTATTCATGCATCACATGAATGGTCGTACTTGTAGCTTGACCCATGCGCCGACGCGCTCTGGTTGAACAATATCAATAATAGTTTGATTTGAATTTTAAACAGTTGCTGCCACGAAAGCAACGAACAGTGACACAAAATCAAGGGCATTAATAGCACTCACCAAATTGAAACTTTTGATCCGCTGCTTGTTTTTTAACTACAAGAAAAGCTGCTTATAGCGAGCCATTGGCTGCGGGTAAAACTGAAAACCGCTGCCAGTAAAATTTTTAGCGACAGTTAAGATGGTCGCTACTTGTTGACGGTATAGGTTGAGTCAGTAAATATTTTAGCTAAACTTTTAGTAGGGCCAGAGGCCACTGGTAAAAGTGAGAATAGCCGCCGCTAAAAGTAGTAAGCAGTAATTAATAAAATTATATTAAATAAATTTCATGTATAGTAACATTTTTGCTGCACATGATCAATGCTTAACAAATTTTGCTCACAATCAAAGTATTGCATATCTAAGTACTTAAACAGACATCACAACATGACTTCCATATGGTACAACTGAACAATAGGAAAGTGCCCAGCAACACATTTGTAGGTGCACGAAAATTCACGGACCCGGAGGTGGTGAATTCTGGACCCACTAAAAGAATGTGGTATGATGCCTCAAAAAAGAACCTGAAAGGAGAAAAATGGAAAGAGCAGTCAAAGACCCTGACTGGGGGCAGCGCAAGGCTCTCCGATGCCTAAGTCAGTACAAGGACGTGACAGTAGGGTAGAGATTTTCAAATGTGAATTGTAAGTTGTCTGAGTGCGTACCTTTTGAGGAGACTAAGTCCTTTTTTATATAGTGACAGGGACTCACAGAGCGATCGACGTGATTCCCTCAATCGGGGTAACTGTTTCAGTCGATCACGCTCCTTAAATGGTGATAACGGCTCAGTCAATGCCTATCCCCCATTTATAGTCGTAACGTTGCCCATTCCCCTTAACGTTCGCCGCCTCATAAACCATTCAGCCACGTCTCTCGGCCGTTACGCCACGTCTAGGCGGCCGAGATCGAGGCGAGTACATCCGAGGTTAGATGCGTCCGAATTGAGGTAGGAGTGAGCTGAGGGAGGTGCGTCAGCAATACAAGCAAGTCTACCGAACTGCTTTGGCAAGGACGAGCTCTCCGCCGAACTGTGAAGGGTCGGACGATGCTAAAGCCGAGATCAAGACAAGTTCGGTGCCGAAGTGCCGCGTGTTCCCCTCACTACTGACGGAGTGGGCCCAATCTCGGTGTTCGAGGAATGCCCCCACACAACATTGATAACCATTGTGGACTTGCATCCCCATTAAGTCAGGTAAATGATCTATGACTCCTTCACCCCAAGCATCTGATTTGTTGCATTTTGAGTTATCCACATTAGATGGACTCACGTGCCGCTGGCCAACATCACGTTGGATCCGCTAGGAATAGTGTTCTTTAATCATATATAGCATGAATGCACAAAGCACTCTATCCATGTGCTCTCGTGGCTCCAATGCTAAAAGCTCAAACAACTTGTCAATACCTCCACCCTTACATTCAACTACACCATACTATCACCGATATCATTATCATCACATTCACACCAACATTCATTCATTCATCATCATATTATGTATTACAAGAGGAAGAGAGACAAAACATTTTTCGTGTATCATCATTCATCATTAGCAATATCCATCCATCATCTTACACCTACCAAATGGCATTAATATGATTCTTGATCTAGCACACGTGTCCAACAAATCAAATTAATAATATACATAGAAAAAAGTGACATTCACCATAAAATCATATTGCTTCTACGGTGCTAATCATGTTCGAATCCAACACAAAGCGGGCTATATTGGGGCCACGCTTGGGCTGGCCCAGACCACACGCCACCCCACTTAGACTCGACTTATATGCAATGTCGACTCAACTAAGTTTGAAGTTCAAAGTCACCACATTTCTGAAATTGGCATGAGATGGATTTGAAGGAGTCACAGTCACTTGATATGTCATCACTATGAGCTCCATTGTTTTCGGTTCAAATTTCCCATTGATGTTACAAGTACCCAGTGAATAGATCTATGCATGTAAGTTTTCTATGCTTGGTTTTTGTTTGACAAAACTCCTTAAAAACTTCAACACATTCAACCTGAGATGCAAACATCCATATTTAATTTACAAATGACTGGGCTGAGTGCAACATCCTACAAATCACCATTATGGCATACAATAATAATTTTCTTTATTTAAAAGTAAAAATTAATTTACATAAAGGCACTCTACAGCACCAACAAAAAAAAAAGTAAATAAAGGAATTACATGATATGGCATTGAAAAGTTCACAGGTTGCATATTAAAGTATGTCAATCAACTGATAAGCATACAAAAGTATTAAGCTGATCGAATAATGAAGTAGACATCTATTACCTATTAGGATCACCACCATATTCAAAAATATTATCGCATACAAAAGAGATTCCTTGATAAGCATCCTTCATCATATATATCATTGATGGTTCCCTGAGGAAAGTTCCCGGAGTACAGAAATGAAAAAAAAATCATATATTAATGTGAATTCTTAATTTCGTCCATCAATGTGAATTCTAAATAGATTATCCACAAAGAATGCCAAATTGCAATTTAAATTGTAAAAGAAAATGTATATGACTACTCTTTGTTGTTGTTAGGAGTTAGGATTCAAGATTTTTCAACCAATCTTCTCCCATTTTTACTCCAACTATCTTTGGTATTATATGTAGTGAAAAATTAGAGGGACCAATTTTCTTCTCCCAATCGTTGGTTTCGTGTATGCTCATTCCGTTTTTGTCCCCATTTCTGAATTCCCTTGCATCCAACTTTGTCGGAGTTTCCTTTGTGGTTCTCATTGGGTTGAGCATTGAATGATAATAAACTTATATTTAACCTGAACCTATCATTTATTACTAAAACCTTTAAAAGGTCAAATGCAAACACCAAATTATTGATTAAATTGGAATTGGGTTGACAAGTCGGTCCTACGATGGTTTTTTCTTTCAATTAGATTTTTTTGTTCAAACACATGGTGTGCAACTCATAGCTACTACATGCCATCTAAATTGGGACAACAGTAACATGGAAAAATTGAAGATGTACAAAACAGAATGAAATAATCCAACTGTATTTAACAAAAATGTTTACATACAGCTCCTCCTAATCGTTTCTTATCTCTAGTTCAATACCAGAAAAGAAAATTCAAATAACATAGCGAATGATTGAGAGACGATTGGCAAAAGATAGAGAAGATCGATAAAACAAAGCTTCACGTGTATATTTCTTCTTGCCTAGGTGTCAAATGTATTTTCTACAAAAATTGAAGAGAATGAAATTTACTGTGACCATGCGAGCAGCAGAAATTTAGGTACCGTTTGGGAAGGGGGTAAAATGGAGGGAGGAAAAAAAATTGGGGTAAATGGAGGGAAAATGAAAAATGAGGGTATTTGGAAAGGGAGGAGGGAAAGTGGGGGAAGGGAAAATGGAGGGAAAAAGAGTGGGGCCCACTCAAAAAATTTTCCCCAAAATAAGGGAAAATGAGGACAAAAGAGGGGAATTTGTGGGAAAAGACTAAACTGTCATTTTTTATTTAATTGAAACTTTTACAAAAGTAAAGATAAAATGATTTTTGTCTCTCTACCTAACAAATAAATAAAATTATACTTTTATTTTCCCTATTTTTTGCCTTTCCGAACAAGAAAAGGTAAAACTCCCCTCCCCCTTCCCAAATATAGTTACAGCAAAGCAGTTTTTTACTTTTGCTTTCACGAAGCCCTATTAAAACAGAGATATCCAAAGAGACTTATTTAGTTATTTGCACTTCTGGTCTTTGAAAAGTCAAAAAGCCTAAAAAAGAGCTTTTACCAACCCCAAGGAAAAGTCAGTGCACAAGCATGCTCAATGCCCGCGGTCGTGGGATGACTTTGGGCCTTGGGGGTGGGCGGGGGCAAACCTACTTGTCCATACCGGTCTTTACTCTCTCTGATTGATCGAGACGGACGCGGCGACCAGCTGTACTTGGACCATTTCAATTTCTTCTCTTTTTTTTCCTGATGGGCAAAAGAAGCTGAGGCCCAAAAAAAGGGTAATTACATTGGAGTAATGACAAAAAAAAAATTTTTTGAGGCAAGGATTTTAAGCAATCGGTGCCAGGTTCAGTCCTTGCAAATAGTTTGTAAACCCCTACTAAGCAAGGTAAGGTGGACCCTCCATTTCTTACACTTCGTAGCAGCTGGTCCTCTCTAAAAATTAAGGGGTCAATCTCCGTCGTGGGACTTGTCCAACCGCTCATTTAAGATTGACTTAGTTTAGTGATTATGTTATGTGTACCAGAATCAAATTGGGATAAATCCTACATCTAACCTACAACAGCAAAATTATCTTGCCATCATCCAACCATCCACCCATCAAGTATGCAAGTTGCTGAAGTTGACTCCGTCATGTCCTGTTGCCCCAACCGCGTATTTACTTGACTTGGCAGAAGAGCACATGGCCTTATATTTCAGTTCATTCTTCTTTACACAACTCACAGAGAGAGAGAGAGAGAGAGAGAGAGAGAGAGAGATGGTGTTGCCATGGCTTTCCATTCTGATGAGTTTACTGGCTCTTGCAGTGTTGGTTCAAGGCCAATCAGGTTAGCTACCTTACACGACTTTTAATATAATAATCTTTTCTCCCCAGTAACCTTTTTGCAGATTCTCCGAGTCCGGATCTCTTTTTGTTAATGTACCTCGTTTGAAACTCTTGAAAGCCCTGGTTCTTTCCCAGACCACTTTCTATCCGCTGCATTACCTAAGTAATTTTATGACAACCCTAAGAAGGCCGGCTTGGATGTAAACAAAAGTGAGGAGGAGAATTGAAATTCCTTCTCTTAATTAACATTTTCAGAAAGTAGAGGACGAGTTATTTTCTCCTTTAAGGAGTAGTAGATTAAACACTCTTTCTATCTCTAGTGAACTTAAGTATATTTTATTTATATTAAATAACATCTAACTAGTATTAAATTCTTATTTATAAATATTTTGGAAATAATTTCCTTGTATATAGCCTTCTCATTTAAAATCCTACGGCAACAGCGGTGAAACACTAGTTAGAGAAAGTTGTTTTCTTATAAAGAGATTTTCAACCCCAATTCTATATAGTCTTCTCCTTTAAAATCCTACGGCAACAGCGGTGAAACACTACTAAGAGAAAGTTGTTTTCTTATAAAGGGATTTTCAACCCCAGTTCTTCATCAAGTGGGGTTTCCTTGAGAACGTCTATATATGTGAATGGTAAGGAGTGACAGTTTTCAACTGGGTGCCCAAGGTTCAACCCTTGGTATGCCATTTTTTTCCATGTGTGCTGGCTTTCTTGTTACGCGGGCTCCTTTCCTATGTAAGTGAGTTGTCTTTCCGTGTGTGAGAGCTCTCTTTTGTATCCTTTGAGCGCCCGTTTGGCAATTTACTATTAAAGTAAAAGTAATGCAAAGTGTGAAATCAAAAGAGAATAAATTATAATGGGATTATAATGATATTTTGTCTTTACTAGATTAGTAGGGACTCTTTTGAATTTCTTTTATAAAAAGTGAGTTTTTTTTTTCTTACTAGAGAATGGAGGTTGCTTTTTTTACTTCTTTTTTAAAAGAAGAGAGAATTTCCAAAAGCACGTACTTTTGAGGTGACACTTTGTCTGAAAAATAGAGGCTTTATATTATTTTTACTAACCTAGTAAATTGTTAAACGGTTATAGATTCCACAGTTGTAGTCTTGCGTGTTACTATTAAAAAATTAAAACCAATTGGAGATGAGAAACTAAACATACAACTACTTATTACATATGGAGAAATTGTGACGTATGAATCGTGATATCATGGCATATTTTGATATCTTGCAATGTCGCAAAATAAGGGAAGTTCCATCCCCAAAAAAACATTCTTTGGGTTTGCTGTGACATTTCGGTACTCCTGCTGCCCTCTGCCAATGTTTCGAATTTTACCATGTACTGTCAATAAATATCTCAAGAAAGTTAATAAAGATTCATAATTTCCCAATACCCATTAAAAAAAAAAAAAAAACCATGGAAAGTTCTACAGAAAGTCATTCACATAATCTTAAAATAAAATATCTAGAAAAAACAGGACAAAAGAAAACTTGCCACAAGACGCATTTAGAAAAGACTATTGATAGTGATATCTGGATCTATACCTTCACTAATTTTTCAATTGTTGCCGTTTTTACAATAAAGCATTTTACTTGTAATTCTAGAAAGTTAATAGTAAGTGAATGGACCACGATTAGATTATAAAAGTGAATTTTGAGTTTTCCAAAATTATGTTTCATAGCAAGATGTTAAAGAAAGCTTTCTTTTTTCTAGTTTTAAATAGATGCATAGTAATTATGATTTATTTGTTCCAGGCTTCCTTAGCATCGATTGCGGCATTGCTGAAGCCAGCTACACCGATGACAACACTCACATATTTTACACTTCAGATGCTAAATTCATAGAAACTGGAACAAATAAAAACATCTCTGAGGATTACATAACTGAACAACTTCCACGGCAGTATCAGAACCTAAGAATCTTTCCTGATGGGAATCGGAGCTGTTACACACTGACACCAGTGATCAAGAGCAATAGGTACCTGCTTAGAGCTTCATTCATGTATGGAAACTATGATGGTCTAAATGAGACGCCCCAATTCGACGTCTATGTGGGTGTCAATCGCTGGGACATCAGCCTGCCGTCCACTGCAAGAGAACATGTAAGGAATGAGATTATAATGTATACGACCATGGATTATGTATCGGTTTGTCTGGTAAATATAGGCAGTGGAATACCTTTCATATCCTCGCTCGAGTTGAGGCGTTTGAATAATTTATCATACCAGGCAGCCAATGAGTCTCAGTCTCTTCAACTGTTATACAGAAATCACTTCCGAGCGACTGCTCATGAACCAATCAGGTGAGGTTTTATATATTTATAATTATGAATCCCTTCAATTGGTACCTATTTGTACTTGCATTGAATAACATAGGAATTACATGCATAAGGTGGTTAAAATGAAGTTTAAAAAATAAACAAACATCTAATGAAATTTTCTTTACGAAATGAAATCAAAAGAAGATGTTAATTGATATTCATTTTTTTGAAAATTTACTTTTGATCTTCATTTTTTACCTTTCAATTTCCATGTATTTTGATGCAAACAATGAGGGCCTTGAATTTTTTTTTTTATGAATTTGCTTTTCCATAATAAAATACTGAGAGGGGTCTTTTAGTTTTACCCATGAATCAAATGTACATTATAAAAAAAAAAAAGAAAAAAAAATACCAATGTGTAAATGTAATGAGATGTTCGGAAATGACGGGTGAAACGAAACTCAAAAGTCAAAGCTACAATGCAAGAAAATCAATCATTTCCACACGACTGATTGCAGGCTATAGTTTCTTTCTTGACCGTGTGAAGGTTTAATTATTAATTAATGCAGGCACCCGGATGACGCTTATGATCGCATCTGGTCTGTTTGGGAAGTAGATGGATGGAACCCAATCAACAATTCTGCTCCTGTTAATTTATGGAGCGATAATCACTACCGACTGCCACTGCCAGTCATAAATACTGCAGTCATACCATCTGACCCTGACCGAAACTTGAGCTTCTACTTTCCAACGTCAAACGGAGATCCCAAATTGCAATATCATGTGTACATGCACTTCGCTGAACTGCAACAACTAAAGAGCAATCAGTCTAGAGAATTTAACGTAACCGTCAACGGTAACCATTTTTACGGCCCTTTCTCGCCTAAGTACCTGACTGAAAATACCGTATTCAGCGTCTCACCTTTGAGTGGTAAAAATCAACATGAGGTTGTTTTTTCTAGGACAACATCTTCTACCCTTCCTCCTATATTTAACGCTGAGGAGATTTTTGTCCTTGAACCGGTCTCAGCAACACCAACAGATAGCAAGGATGGTAAGCTATGATCTACTTACATCTTCATTCGTCAGTATTTTCCGGGGACATTTATTCTATTTTGACTGAACATTCATAGTCATAATTGTGTGAGATGTGGCAAAATAGGGCTGCGCCACTCATCAAATGGGAAATATATGCATGGAAAATGTTCACCTGTGTACAATGCCCATGCATACCATGCATATAGACCCATTGCTTGTGAAGTTGGAGGCGGGTCCCTTCTCTGGGATGGTCCAGATGTGCATTGCACATGCACATTTTGGGCAGGTGAAAGTTCTCCATACATGTTATTCAATGGTGGTGCCCCTGCATTTTATCTGTCTGGATCTGTTTGCTACCACCCGCCCAAAAATTTAGCCCGAATCATGACCGCATGCCATGGTGTCACGTTCAGACGTTCTGTCAATGAATAATTCTCTTTTGACCATTTCTCTTATTGATTGTTGTTTACCTTGTTGAAATATCAGTGGACGCCATCATGAACATCAAAGCTGTTTATCAAATAAAGAGAAACTGGATGGGAGATCCATGTGTACCATCGAGTTACAGTTGGGAAGGCTTGAGTTGCAGCTACCCTGACTCAAAGCCTCCCACAATCAATTCTCTGTGAGTCCCACCAAATATGATTGCATGGAGATGATCTAATATTGCTTTTTTTGCGACTCCTAATTGGAGAACACATTAATGGAACAACAATTTTACCTATTTTGCAGAGATCTTTCTTCTAGCGGATTGACAGGTGTATTAGCTCCTTCTCTAGCCAATCTCACATCAATCAAGTCCTTGTAAGTGGGTCTGTAAAAATCGAGATAATCTAGCACAAAGTCTTGATAGAAGGATTGTCATTTTATACCAGTGATGCGATTTTTCTATCACAATGAGATGATTTCTTTTTTTTTTTTTTTTTTTTTTTTGAAATCTGAATGCAATATACAATTCAATTTTTTTATTACACAAATTTTTCCCCAAATGCAGAATCTGAAACCTTTAGGCCATCATCTGAAAGACTAATCATGGAAACATGCATGTACTATAATAATGTTGTTAATTAAATGTAATAATATTTTTGTATCAGGGATGTATCAAACAATAGCTTGACTGGTCCTGTGCCTGATTTTCTCACAGAGCTGTCATCCCTACAAATCCTGTAAGTTGTACATTTATGGTAATGCATTTAGACCTATTTGTACAGAGGACAATATGGAGTGAATTACTGGGTTTTTCTTTTTTCTTTTTTGGCAGGAAGTTGACAAACAACCAATTCACTGGACCAATTCCGGCAATTCTTTTAGAAAAATCAAAGGACGGGTCACTTTCACTGAGGTTAGTTACAATGCAAATCCATGAATTGAAAGTCTTCTATAGGGCTGTAACGTCCCACATCGCCAAGAGACTACCCAGATACTACTGGACTTATATATGTTTACGCCTGTGAGTCTAGTAAGACACGTTTTGGAGCTCAATGGACTTTGAGAACAAAACCTTGACGCCTGGGTCATGAATGGTGCGCCATTCCGCCCTATGCCAAAGAGGACAATATCCGCTAGGCGGACCGGGTCGTGACAAGGGCCTACTTGGAAGTGGAGAAAATGGATCTGGGGTCTCACTTGTAATGATTCTCCACTGTAATTAAATTTGAATGAAGAAAACCAATGTTGAATGAAATCATTAGAAAACCCTTCTTTTTCTAAACCAAAGTACAATCAAATGGTAAAATGTCACTTTTTAATAATAGAAAATTCAGGCAACAAGAGAAAATGGTGTTTTCCTCCTTTGAGGTGAAAACCATGATAAAATAAAAGGTTAAAGGGGGTTCCTGTCATATGTTTGACAAATAGCTTTGTTATTAGATCCAATAGATGTAATTACTGTTCTTGCTCCTATCAGGTTATCATGGACTTTATCCAAGGGCTCTTGGAACATATGTAATACACTAAATTATTTATTTATAAGTATTTATTCAGCCTCTACTAATACCTTTAGATTCTCTTAGAAATGACCAATTAAAAAAAATGAACATAGTACCAGAGCCAACTGGTCGCGACTTTAAATCTCAAAAGGAACAACTTGGCACAAAAATGTATATATCGCCAGAAGTGCACCGACCGGTTGCCAACTAAGGAAAATTAAGACTATCAGCATAAGATACTAACCATGGATTTGCTTTATAAGTTGGAATCTTCATTATCTAGGAATATCTAATCTTTTTGCTGTAGGATTTTGTATAGTCAATGGGACTTTGGTTGATTTCCTTGTCTTAACAATCGTCTTTTGATTAGAACTCCGCTTTGTGTTGCACCTATTTAAGCTCCCTTATTATCATTATTCATTAGTTATTCCTTAAATTTTTATGTCTTCTTTCCCTACTGCGATGATTCTACTTCCGGTGGTAATACGGTATTCAAATGTTTGCTTGTTTCCAGTTTTGATAACAATACAAATCTGAGTGGCCCTCCTGACATAAATCATTGTGAAGCTGGTTCATGCAAAAAGAGACGAAAGATTTTTGTTCCTATACTTGCTTCATCTATTTCGGCACTGGTCATGCTAATAATTATGGGTTTTGTACTTTGGAAATTTACACAAAGGAGAAGACAAAGAGGTAATATTGCCATTTTCACTTCTGTTTTGAAAATTTTCACGAATGACACGTTACCCTCTCTACATTGTAAATTCCAACTCACAAACAATCTCGAATGCTTGAGGTTTGAACAAGTTACACTTTTTTATATTTTATTTAGTTATTTGTTAATTTATTAATATAATTCTGCTCATCCTTGCAATGAATATGAAAATAAAGGAAGCATTAGTGTGGGCAGCATGTGTGTGCGTGTGTGTGTTGATCAAGTTGGAGGGAAAAATAGGAAAAACACAGGAACTAATTAGTAGAAAGGGCCTTTTACAAAAAATATAAAAAATAAAAAAAAAAGTCAAGAATGAAACTTTTCCTTTACAGATAAAGACACACTACAATGGACCACTATATTTGAAGGAAGCTTAATTTTAAGTCAAAATGACATAATAAATGAGAATTTGATGATAAATAGTCCCTCGCCATTAGTGTTTATATAGTACCAGAGCTCATTAAATACAATTTATTCTATCTTTCTTTTGGAATGCAGACCTATCCTAACATTGTATTGGAACATAAGAAATCACATTGAAAGAACACTAATTAAAGCCAACACACATCACCCTTTTCAGCTGCACGCAGAGTCCACTAAAAAGGTCATCACCCAGGGTCCCACCCAAGGAGTGTCCAGATTGGAGACAGACGTAACATTCGGCAATTTTACATAAAATGGCTGCTCATAGGTTTTAAAACATGCATTATCACGCATGACACCCAAAACTTTTACCATGGCACCAAAGCAATGACCACCCTGCTTCGGCGAAAAATAGTCAAAGTGCCCACCATTTTTCATTATTTCTTCCTTTCCATGCATGCTTAGATAATGAAATAGATGAATTCATAGTAAGTTGCTGAGAAATTGGGTAGTCCGAGGTCCATGGACATCCCCACGTTAGAGGATCATATGTATTATCATTCTCATATCTTTGAAGGTTCTGCCTGAGTAGGCAAGAAATTGGTGTAAGCAGTCTGATGTGATTGACCTTGGTACGCTGGTCGGATGGCCCAGATTGATTTTTTGGTTTGATTTTGATAGAGCCATCTATGGCGAGGCCCATCAGATGGATTGCATATGTGGTCGTTGATTGTTAACCTGATTGTTAAGTGGCAATGGATTAACCAGGACGATCGTCTTACATTTCATTTTAAGCAGATGCTGTTGTCAGGGATAAAGCAGACGGTTCAATCCATAAGATGCAATATAAGAGAAATGGTTCTTTGCACTCTGAGAATCAACGGTTCACATACAATGAAGTTGTCAATATGACCAACAATTTCGAGAAGCCCATTGGCAATGGAGGATTTGGGACCGTTTATCATGGCCAGATGAGAGAAGGCACCCAAGTTGCAGTCAAGATGCTCTCACTACAGTCGGTCAAGGTGCTTTCTCATCCGCGTCAAGGCTCTAATGAATTTCAGAATGAGGTTAGACTTGACCATAATTACTGTCTATACTATTGAAGTGATTATTGCACGTGTGGGGCCTATGTTTAATCTTAGTCATTATTTATAAGGATGAGAAGAAAAATGCATGACCATCAATTGTCCTTTGGATAATGATTCCACAACTTGAATGACTATTCTTTTTAATATAAAATTGACGCATACACAAGAATAATCCATTAGTATTGGTTCCTGAAAGAGTTTGACATACAGTAAGTTAAGGATATGTATTGCAGGCCCAGCTGTTGATGAGAGTTCATCATAAAAACGTGGTCCCTTTCATTGGCTACTGTCAAGAAGGTGACAACATGGCCCTTATATATGAGTACATGGCATTGGGAAACCTAGGAAGCCATCTGTCAGGTCAATTACTTTCTTTAGCTGCTTACCATGTCTCTCGCTACAGTACTACTAATAAAGTTAATCTATGCAATAACATTAATTCATTGTTACAGGCACAAACAGCAATTCAAAAGCTCTAAATTGGGGCCAGAGATTATGTATCGCATCGGATGTTGCACTAGGTTAATATGATTGAAGTTATATATTTTTCTTTGTTCCTTTTATCCTGCTTATTTAACTTTTCTTTTGTACTAATATATACGTTTGATGGCTGGTTTGTGTTTTGTACATAGGATTGGAATATTTGCATAATGGTTGCAGACCACCCATAATTCATAGAGATATGAAGACGACCAACATCCTATTGAATGAAAGATTAGAGGCCAAGATAGGGGACTTCGGGATGTCCAAGGTTTTCCTTCAGGATGATGAATTCACTCACATTTCAACAGCAGTCAAGGGAACCGCTGGATACCTCGATCCAGAGTTCGTTCTCATCCACTTGCTCATGACTTTGCTTCATTTACGTTGGAAGTGAAACATTGTTGATTTCTTTTTAGGCCATAAGTTCGCACATGGCTGACGATTCATACCAGTCCATCGAATATTTTCTCACTGTTGAATGTGGACTATTGTAGTATTTCCTTCATAATCATCAATGCGTCTTTTTGAGGGACTAGAATGACGCCATTGGAAGATCTTCTAGGTCACCATCCTCAGGACCCATGGGATGAACCGCTTGTGTCATTGAACAATGGCCCTGCTTGTAGATACCACAGGCTCTGCCTCTGCAGTTGTAGATTGTATAATTCCTCCTCTGTTTTAGAGGGACCTTGTCGCAAAGCCATCACAATCTTCATCATCGTCAAGGCATTTGTAGTGTAATTCTTTCAGAAGCAATCGCATAAATGCTAATGTTTTTTTTTTTTTTTTTTCCTGTTTAGGTACTTCAATTCCAACAATTTGACACACAGGAGCGATGTCTACAGCTTTGGAGTTGTCCTGTTAGAGCTAATCACTGGCCGGCCTGCAATTATCCGAAATGCAGATTATGAGAAGAAGACTCTAGTTGATTGGGCATGCCCAATAATTGCAGGAGGGGATGTACAATCTGTGGTCGATCCAAGGTTGGAAGGTGACTACGACATCAATTCCCTTTGGAAAGTTGCAGAAATTGTGCTAGCATGCACTTCACCAAGATCCATAGAGAGGCCGACCATGACTGAAGTTGTAGCTGAGTTAAAGGATTGTCTAGGAACTGAGACAACTGCTGAAAGAACCAAGAGCTTGAATAGTGATCGAGTGGAAAAGACTTCTAGCAGCGTTTTCCAACCATTACCAAGGTAAGTCGCCTTAACATCACATGCAGTTCCAGTACCAGTTCTAGCTGAAGAAATGATTTCCAAGGGTGCAGCAGAACATTTTCAAGTTCAGATAGCTTTCTATGAAAAAATAAAGTTCCTATAGTAACAGATCTCGTATCCCATAATAATGACATTGCTATAAGACAATGTTGTCTCCTCTGTTTACTGATTGTTACAAGTTAAAACTGTAACTTATGATTGCTATAAGACTCGTTCGTTTGGTTTGTGGCATTACCCTGTATTTTGCTTAATAGGGTGAAGGTGGCAACATATATTTGCATGTAAGATTGGCCTCACACATGATAAATTTTGGTTTTTTGCTTTAAGTACGGGAAACTCTGCCATGGGATGATATCTAATTTGCTTAGAATATTTTTGTTTGAGGGGTTAGTTATTAAAAATTGTATCAAATGGATACATCACTTGTGGGGCAAGAAATTCCCTCGTTCCACCATTGCATCATATCGTAAAACAGGCCCATACAAGATGGTTGGTAGGTTTGGTCAGATTTTATGGAATCTTCTTGAGCCGCTATCTCAGCAGAAAGCTTTAGGATTTTAGCACACATTTTTTTGTGACTTCTTTTTCATTATCTTAGAAATGAGAGTAAAGTTTCTACTCGAATTGCTGAGCTGACCTTGAATGTTTCAATTTCTGCACATACTTTGGAGTCAAACACGGCCTATAGAAACCATGGTTTAAAATCTCTGTCTCAGTCGCGGTATCGGCCTGGCCGAAAAACCGATATGATATCTAGCATGTGTATGAATATATCTAGCATTAAAGTATGTAGATCTAACTTCTAAATGAAGAACACAACACAAGTGACAAACCCAATGATTTCTATGCTTCATCTAGAAATGAAAAATAAAAACAACATAATAAAATGCTTTAAATTGATTTTCTCTTACATTAAATAATATTTTCTTCAAGAAGTAGATGTGGGATTTGAAAATATACAAGAGGGACGTGTGATAGAGTATGACTGATGCCCTAAGGAGTAAGGAGATGAGAGGAGAGGAGAAGAAGATGAAAATGGGGGAAAAAATAGAAAAAATAGGGTTTTATTTCTTTTTATGAGATATCGGAAAATATCGGCCGAGATCTCAGAAAAACCGAGATGAACTTCATCTCAGCCGATATGGGCCGATATTTTGGGGATATATGGCCCTGAGATATCGATACCGATATCTCGGGGCCATATCGTGCCGGTATGGCCCGATACCGGTTCATATCGGCCGATATGAACCGATATCGGCCGATATTTTTATCAATGGAAACTAAGATGGGACAACTTGCATCTACTCACATCCTATACATTCAAGAGACAAGAGTCTCGATCGTTAGGAGCAGATATTACACGAAACTGAATAATAAATTCATAAAACTCCATCTTGTGTCCCCACATAGAGATAAGCGGGACTGTTAAAAATTAATTTCATCCCATCCAAATACGTATCTTAAAATTTCAGTTTAAACGGAGTGGGTCCCACCATTTAAACACAGCAGAAATGTGAGTAAATGCCGCTCATGTTCCTGTTTTGGTTTTCTATTGTGGGACTCACTCCTTGAACATTTAAACCTCAGGATATGTGTGGAAAGGATGGGATTAATCTTTAACAATTCGGATTATATCTATATGAGCCCCAAGATGGAGTTCATGATTAGAGTAATTTAAACGAGAATAGGTAGACCACATGAGACAGTGTGTTGGCTGTAAATCCCCTAGTGCACCACAACTCAACTTTGTATTGAAGAATTTCACGGTGCTCTGCTCTGCTCTATTCTACCAAAGAGTGAAGGATTTTTGGCAATTGCCTGGTTCCTTTGTAGGGTGCCTTCACCTCATCCAACAATTTCTGGTTGCCCATGATACTTTTGACTCTTGTTAATTTGGTTGAGTTTACATTTTTTTTTTTAATGCTAGCAGATTTAGTTGATTTAGTTATGAAGCTGAATTTTCTATTTCTCGCCATAATTCATCGAAGTAATTCTTTCCAGATATTTGATCATCATCAATCATTTAATAGGTATTGTACTAGGTAGCGACTCACAATTAGTGCCATAAAAAATGCAGATATTTGATCTTCCTGTCCTTAATCGTGGAGTCCACTGCCCTATGGTGAAACTGTTGACACTGTTGGTGCCATAAAAAATGCAGTTGAATTGAAGTGCGTCCCATCATTTGATTGAACCCATGTAAAATTCTCGACTTACACATGGGTGGGTTTGGGCGAAGATTTAATAGCCATCTTTCTCATGCTCAGGCCAGGCAGTTTCATTTCATTTGGGCCTGGCATGTTGCCACCGTTGGACTATCATTGAACCCTGGTTGTACGTCAAGGGTTCAAACCCAGGGCAGGTCACCTCTTCTCACATGTGTGGACTTTTTTTCCACTTGTGCGAGGGCTGTCTTCCCATATGTTTGAGAGCTCTCTCTTAGGTCCCAGCCCCCTTGGCTGGGTTACCAAAAAAATGTCATTGAAATCCTATTAGTTGGCATATTGGTCATTAGATTGGAAGTCCCACATTTAAGGCTTGTCTGTTTGCATAGATTGTATTATATAGGAATTATATATATAGAAACTCATCTCAAATGAGCTCCTCTCAAAGATTATTAAAGAAGAGAGGGGTAAAGTATATGAGGTGAGGATGAATGGTATATTAGGAGGAGGTACATGAAAACTTGACTTTCTGGGATTCTTCTACTTAAGTTGGTGGTTCATGGTTGGGGTTCATATACTATCTTCTTTTATTTAATTTTCAATAAAGAAGACCTTAGTTGATGGTCATTTCTTTATATTCACCCTTTACTCTTTAGTTTTTTTTGCTACTTATGGAAATAGAAAGTCTTAAATTCATTAAATACGAAAGAAAAAGAAAAATGAAAGAACATTTTGCTTAATCACTTGAATGTAAAACACACACACACATATATATATACACGTCTTTACGATGAATATCAGATTTTCACAGATCCCTCGGTGGAACAGCTTCGCATTAACGTACGGAGGAATCACTACACTCTTTTTTTTTTTTTTTTTCTTTACTATGAGATATCGGAGGGACAATTAAGCATTGAAATTGTATCTCCTAAAATCTTGGGTACAGAATTTTATGTAACAATTCTATGCGCATCATGAAATATATGTCAATATATACAATTTAGAAAACTCTCATGCATATAGCTAATAAGATAACCTAACTGTTAATACAAAAGAGGTCTCCAAACAGAGATATATTAAATAACATAGAAACTGTATAAAGCTTGGTCGTCCAAGTCAAGTGAGCCCTGTGATCCGGCTTGGTCATGTGGGCCACACTCTCTAAAGTCTAGCAAAGAAAAAAAGAAAGAAAACAAAAGTCTTTGGTTTCGGTTTCTACACAATAAAATCTAGTTGGTGTATGCTTGAGAGATGACTTTCAGGAATCAAGACCAGCAGGTCATCCTTCTTGTCCATATCGGTTCTTAATTTCCTGAGGAGCCCACCAATTAACGGTCGTATACGTCTAGCTTGTCCAATGAATCGGCTCCATTTCGGATATTTTATAGCAGTGGTCCTCTAAACAAACCAAGAAAGGAAAAATTGACGTAAGTTTATTTTGCATCCTTCCAATTTAATGCTTCTGTTCAATGGGCCAAAATAAAATCAGCCACATGTAAATCTACAATATTCTCTTTCCATCATCCAGCCGTCCATCAATACTGATGGTTGTTGAACAGGTTGACTCAGTCATTTCTATGTTGACCCATACGCCTATTTTATTGCTTGGCAGGAGCAAATTGCAGAGAGAGAGAGAGAGAGAGAGAGAGAGAGAGAGAGAGATATGGAGTTATTCTCGTGAGCATACTAGTAATTAACTTTTATTTATAAATTATCTTAAGAATAATGTCCTCTAATATATTTTCTTCTTTAAAATCCTACCGTAGAGGGAAAAAACTAAGATGAAAGTTGTATTTTCTGTTAAAGGAAATTTTCAACCCCTATTTCTTTTTTTTCTTTTTTTTCTCTACTTTTTATTTTCTTTACCTTGAGAGGTAATAGTTGCGACAGAGGATCCTAACCCATACAAATTAGGTCCAATCTTTTAATACTATCCATTTAGGCCCACCAACCTGCTTTAGGGGGTCTGTTTCTTTACGATAATTCCTAAAATTCATGTCTGTAGGAATTTGCAAAATTTGAGATGCTAGAATTCTAAAATGCTGCTGAATTATGGCCATTCATGAATCTCCTGTTTCTTTCATATCGGAATTCCTATCTGAGAATTTTCATCCAACCTGAACTCCAATATGATAGATTTGTTATTTTAGATAAAAAAATCTCAAGTCTGTGGTCTTTAGTGATTCCTATTTGTGTATGAGTGAGAGGGGAAAAAGTGGGTCATTTTCCATTCCATAAAATACCCTAAAAAACTCTTTTTTTTTCCCTTTCCATAAAAGCAAATCGAGAAAAATAAAAAAGGAAAAAAACAGCATGCAACAAGATGGAAGAAAAATATAGAAATAAATCGGGTGGGTGAAAGAACTGCAGAGGAAGAAGATGATCTAACCTAAGTTTTGCGCAGTTGCGTAGAAGAGAAGATGACATATGAATGTTCGGGGAGAGCCAGAGTTGCAACAAATCTTTGTCGGAATGATTGGAGTTGCAACGAGGTCTCCCCGGAATGACTGGATTTGTAAATGACAGAGTAAAGAGTAGCATTTGGGAATTCCACGTTTTTGGAATTTAAAAATGCTACTTTCCTCAAATACTGGAAATTTCCAGAAATGAACATAGAATTTCTTACTGGAATTCAGGAGTTCCCAAATAGCGTGAACTCCTGTTAGAAATGCACATAAAGAAACGGGCCATGTAGTTGGACCGTCGACAAAATCCTGAGTCTGGATCCTCCAGAAAAACCCTGGGTTGAAGTTATGGAACTCCACGTTAGCCCCCAAATGAAATCAGAATGTTCATAATAAACTCCCTCTAAGGGTATCCTCAAATTTGACATCACTCAGAATTATCCTGCCATTGATTTTGACTGTTTGATGAAAAATTAGATAATGAATATGCATGAGATTATATTAACCATGGCTTTTTAATCAAATTGACAATCCAATGGTGAAACAAAGTTCGATCGATGTAATATTTAATGATATCCAATATACTTGGAGAGGATCTCAATCGATGAAGCCCGTTGGGGAGTACTGTTCGATCGTTTGACTCATAATCTTTTCTAGGTTAAAGACTGAGAGGATCCTGATTCCACCAACTTATATCAGAGCCGGCCGCCAGGCATTTGTAAACCTATTTTAACTCAGAATGAGTCTCTATGCAAAAAAAAAAATGGTGGGCTCACTCTGATATTAAAGGTTATATAAGCGTTTGTAAACCGCCGATTGTTGAGGCCTTTAAATAAATACAAGGTTTCAATCATTTTATATATGTCTTACTGATATTTTGTTTATTTTTAATGCATAGATAAAAGATTTTAACCAAACAAGGAAAAAAAAAAGTATGATCAATAAGCCTTTCAATTCCAACCTTTTCCTTGGTGGCATGTGTTGAGCTGGAACCCCACAACTAAACTGTATGCATATTTGAAATCTGTGGCAAGTTTTTGGCCCACTTTCTTTCATATTATTAATATTTTGAAGGAAAATCTTCTTTTTCATTATTTTTATTTATATATTATATTGGATTTTTTTACATATATTAGTCCTCCTTAAACTCGATTTTTTCAATTTCATGGCAAAAATTTATATAATGTCAACTAGGCATGTAAAATGGGCCGGCCGGCCCGGTACTGCCCCATCAACTAGGGATGAAAGTGGGCCCGGCCGAGCCTGGCTTTGAGAGTCCCTAAGCTCAGCCCTAGTATTTTTCAGTAGGCCCTAACTCGGCCCGAGCTCGAGAGGACCTCAAAAACCTTGGCTCGGGCTAGGCTCTTATTAAGTTATGAGGCCCTAGGGCCGGCCATTTGAGCCCAGCTTGATTGAGGCCCTAGGCTCGACTCGTGAGCCCATGCAGTTTTATAATGATATAGCACTAGCTGAAAGAAAATATTTTTCGGAAAAAAAATTCTATCGGAATTCAAAGAAATCTGCATATGCAAACCAGAACAAAAAATTGTCAAATGCATTCATTCATCTCATATTCCCATTCCTATAATTTGGATTGCAGCAATAAAATTAACTAAAATAAGAAAGACTCCATAAAAGCAAAGGGAGCCCAGTTCCAACACTCCATAATAGTTCAATGTTAATGTAGATGAGCATTATCAAACTCCAACAATAATAAAAATCAAATTAAACTCCAATAGCATCATAGAATAAAATAAAGTATTCGGCTAGCATCATAAAATAAAGGTTTAGGGTTTAGGGTTTATGGATTATTTAGTGCTTAGATTTAGGGTTTAGGGTTCATGGATTATTTAGTGCTTAAAATTAGGGTTTAAGGTTTAGTGCTTAGGTTTAGGGTTTATGGATTATTTAGTGCTTAGGGTTTAGTGTTTAGGGTTTAGAGATTATTTATATTGGATTAAAACTAAGGTTTAGGATTTATAGATTATGTTATATCATATATGTATTATATACTGTATAGTGTACATATATATAATATATATATTAATATATGTAGGCCCTAGGGCTTACGAGCCGGGCTTCATCAAGCCCGAGCTGGGCCCTTTTAAGCAAACGGGCCTCCTACTAAGCCCTAGCTCGGCTCTTTTGTCTTTTGAGCCAAGCTCGGGCCGAGCCTATAACGGGAGTCCGCTGACGGCCCGGCCCACTTTCACCCCTACCGTCAACAGCACGGCTTGTGTCAGGGCCAAGGCGCCTGGGCCCATTGGCCCAGCCCGCTAAGCACGCCTTGCACATGGGCTGCCCTCTGCGGCCCGCCAGGCACGACATGCCTGGCCCGCCCAAAAATGGCTATTTTTTTAAAAATTATCCATTTTACCCCCCAACAGCAATAAAACGGTCATATAAGGGGTATTTGGTGTCATTTTCAATTTTACAATGTCTATAATACTCTAACCCTCCCATTCTCTTTCTTTTAATTAAAGTTTTATTTACCAAAAAAAATACGAAGGATGTCAATCACTATATAACAAGTGGGCCCATTGTGACAAAATCACTGTGGAAATTGGGCCCAAATAGAACACAAACTTCTTCCCTGCATTTTTTATTTTGGCACCTACCAAACATCACTTGATGGCTTTGTTTGGCCAGGTAAGCTTGGAAAATAGGTTGGGAACTTGGATCTAATTGAAACCAAACAGAAATTTCTTGACCCAAATTACATCCCTTTCTAATATTCTTCTTTGGCCCGGTCAATAGTTATAAACTTATAATAGTAAACCCAAACATATATAATGTTACTTTTACTTTTATTATGATTATATTATTCCATTAAAACATAATCAGCTCTAAGTATAGTTTGGTCTCTTCACTTGTGCGTCAGACCATGGATCTCGTCTTAGACTCACAAATGTATCTTTGGAATGTGTCCAATCATATATTAGGTCCCAACCAACCCATATATATATACAGCCCTAGCCATAATAAATATAAATTTAGGTGAAAGAATAAGGCTTTTTAAAAGGGTTTTTTGTTGAATTAATATTAATTATTTGAACATGAGTAGGTCCACTTTGACCTAACCACTTAAATATCTTTGTCATTCTCCGTGGTTGTGTTCTAATTTTTAATTTTAATACTGAAAAGAAAAAAAAATGGGAAAAAAAAATGAAGGAGGCACAGCGAGGCCTGCTAGGGTTTTTCCCGCCCCGGCCCGTTTGACATGCCTAATGTCAATAGAGTCACTTGACTCTAGTCAATAAATTTTTTTTTTTTTAACTTTCTTTTGTCATCGATCTTATGATATCATGAAAACAGTATATGTCATAAAAATTGATAAATCTCTTGATATCATTAGATTGTCCCATGATATCTTAACTTTTATGCAGCATCTTAGAGAGAGGTTCTTTTCAAATAATAGAACCTAAGAAATGGCAGTCTAATGTGTATTTACTTTTCACAAAATATCATTTTTTATTTTCTATAAAAAATGAATTCGTCTGATAGTTGCAAAAAATGCATGATATAAAAATTGATAAATCCCATGATGATATCATGGGAAATGGTGCAAAAAAAGCTAAAAAAATAATGTTGACCAGAGTCAAATGACTATGGTGACATTATCTGAATTTGAGTCATGAAATTGAAAAACTTGGGTTTATGGAAGACTAGTATGTCAAAGCCCCTATTATGTCTCATATATAGTTCAATTATATAGCCTATGTTACTAATACGGTCTACCCTTTTCCACTTTTCTTTTCAAGATAACTAGTAAATTAAAATTTCATTTAGAACCGAATATATTTATTTATGTTGTGCTGTTAATCCTTTTTTAGTTTACGGTTAACATAGATTTTGAAAACATTAATATTAAACTAGCTTTTAAATACCAATTTGATTATTGTTTCACAATCTCAATTAATTTAATGATATAGATTGGACATTGGACGGTAATTTTGATTTTTTTTTACCAGGCTTCCTTAGCATCGATTGCGGCATTGCTGAAGATCTCAACTACACCGATAAAAACACTCAGATATTTTACACTTCAGATGCTAAATTCATCGACACTGGAACAAATAAAAACATCTCTAAGGATTACATATCTGATGAACTACTTCCACGACAGTATCAGAACCTGAGATCCTTTCCTGAAGGACCTCGGAACTGTTACACACTAAAGCCTGTTGTCAAGAGCAATAGGTATTTGCTTAGAGCTTCCTTCATGTATGGAAACTATGATGGTCTGAATAAGCCGCCTCAATTCGACGTCTATGTGGGTGTCAATCGCTGGGACGTCCACCTGCCGTACACTGCAAAAGAAAGAGTAAGGAATGAGATTATAATGTATACAACTATGGATTATATATCAGTTTGTCTGGCAAATACAGGCAATGGAATACCTTTCATATCTAGACTTGAGCTGAGGCGTTTGAATAATTCAACATACGAGGCAGCAAATGTGTTTCAGTCCGTTCGACTTTACGGGAGGTATCACTTCAGATCCGATTCTAGTGGGCCCATATTCAGGTGAGTTTTTTTTTTTTTTTTGGTATATTGTTGAGGTCAACGTCCACCATCGCTCCTGAACGGTCATAATTGTGGTCGAGCCCTCGCCCTCACCATAAAACCATTGTGCTGCCGTTTCTTATCACCAATTGGTTTTGGGATAAGTGGTAGCTTAATGGGGTGTAAGATCCTACAAGTGGTATCAGAGCCTGGTAGGTCGGGTGTTCGAATCACGGGATACGCGTTTTGCTAGTTGCGGAGTAGGAGTCGCGGCGGGTGTGCCGTTGAGGGAGGGATTGTTGAGGTCAACATCCACCCTCGCTTCTGAGCGGTCATAATTGCGGTCAAGCCCTCGCCCTCACCATAAAACCATTGTGCTGCCGTTTCCTGTCACCAATTGGTTTTGGGATAAGTGGTAGCTCAATGGGGTGTAAGATCCTACATATATAGAGTCCCATGATCCATGATATCAAGCGACTATGGTGATATGTTCTGGTCCTTTATCATGAGAAGTGTTCTATAAGAAATTGCTTTAATTTCCAACATCAGACTAGGTACCATACAAGAAAATTAATCCTTTCCACCGCGTTATTGATTGTAGGCAACAATCCCTTTCTTGACCTTGGACTGGTTTAATTAATAAAAATGCAGGTTCCCAGATGATGTTTATGATCGCATATGGTTTCCCTGGGGGGAAAATCCATGGATATCAATCAACACTTCTTCTCCTATCAATCTCAGAGAGGATCTTGGCTACCAACCGCCACTGCCAGTCATGAATACGGCTGTCATGCCTTCTAATATTAGTGATAACTTGAGTTTCTACTTTCCAACAGCCGACTTAGTCGATCCAAGATTGCAATATCATTTGTTCATGCACTTTGCTGAACTGAGGCAACTCCGGAGCAACGAGTCTAGAGAATTCAACTTCTATATAGATGGAGATCATGTATACGGCCCTTTCTCGCCTTCAAACCTGTCTGTATCTACCGTATTCACTGATAGATAATATTCCTGGCCCATCTGTGGCCCATGTATTCTAGCCCATGTACTCTAACCACCAATACTTATCCACATAATCTGGATAGTGTAGAGAAACTACTCCCTTGATTCTCTCTTCTGTTGTAACTAAATGAGATACAAATACTACTAATGCAATCATCCAAACTAATAGAGTTGGACTGGATTTTCACAAGTTGTTCACTGTATTATGGTATCAGAGCGGGTCGATCCTATCCTATCCTTACAATTCCTATTCTCTCGTCACCAAACTGACACAGTCTCTTCAAACTACACCACGTATTCCCATCCTCAGTCCATTTCCACGTCAACAGTACCCACACCCAACTCATTTTCATCATCCTCATGGCCTCCTCCGCTTCCTCTTCCATGATCACCATGACCTCCTCTTCCTCTTCACCCACACCCATCTCCGGCTACTTCCCCACTCATCTCAGATAGTGCCCAGCCCATCTCAATTCAGACCGTACCCAACCCAAACCAGGCCATACTCCGTCCCACTCAGGCCCAATCCAACCCACATCAGCTTGTGTCAAACCCAGTCCAGTCTATGCCCAGCCCAATTAATACCCAGCTTAGCCCAATTCAGGCCTTACCTTATCCACGGAATAGTCCCTGCTCATCCACACTAAACCCCATACCCATTGTTCCTACCCCACCACCTCCTCCACCAATTCCTACTCGCCACCATCCCATGCAAACACGGTCCCAATCTGGCATCTTCAAGAAAAAATCTTGGTTGGGCACCAAACACCCTTTACCTAGTGCTTTATTGGCTGTCTCCCAATCAGCTGAACCCACTTGTTATTCACAGGCTGCAAAATCTTCCGAATGGCGGGCCGCAATGGATCTTGAGTTCACTTCCTTACAACGAACCGGCACTTGGACCTTAGTCCCACATGAGCCACACATGAATGTGGTCGGTTGTAAATGGGTATACCGTATTAAACGAAATTCAGATGGGAGTATCAATCGCTATAAGGCACGTTTAGTTGCTAAGGGCTTCAATCAACAACCTGGTATTGATTTTGTTGATACCTTCAGTCCAGTGGTCAAACACACCACTATTCGCATGGTGCTTGCCTTAGCCACTGCTTATAATTGGCCACTTTGTCAATTGGATGTGGAATGTGCTTTCTTGCATGGCGATCTTCGTGAAACTGTCTTTATGGCTCAACCACAAGGTTATATTGACCCTACCAAACCAACTCATGTGTGCCGCATGATCAAATCCATCTATGGCCTCCGACAAGCACCTCGAGCCTGGTATGAAAAGTTTTCGTCACAGTTACTGGACTTGGGCTTTTTCTTATCAACATCTGACCCCTCACTCTTTGTTCGCAAAGGAGATGGCTGCATCACATATTTACTATTTTATGTAGATGATATCATCATTACTGGCAGCAGCCCCATCTCATTAAGCGTCTTATTTCCCAACTGGGCTTACACTTTAAAATGAAAGATTTGGGCCAACTGACATACTTCCTTGGTGTTGAAGTGAAACGCGGTCACAATGGTTTATTTCTCTCCCAAGTGAAGTACATCACTGATTTGCTTCTCAAGTTCGATATGGATGGCTGTAAACCGGTAGGCTCTCCCGCTTCCAAGTCCAAACTTAGTCCATTTGACGGATCTCCATTACAAGATCCATCCACATATCGCAGTCTTGTTGGTGCACTTCATTATGTTACTTTGACTCGTCCGGACATATGCTTCGCTGTCAACCAAGTGTGTCAGTTCATGCATGCCCCCACTGATGTTCATATGATTGCTGCCAAGCGAATTCTTCGCTTCCTCAAAGGAACCATCCACTATGGGCTTTTCTTTCGACCGGGCCCATTTTCCCTCCAAGCCTACTGTGACTCTGATTGGGCCGGTTCTCCACATGATCGTCGCTCCACTAGCGGGTTTTGCATTTTCTTGGGTCCTAACCCAATTTCTTGGAGTGCTAAGAAGCAACCCACAGTGGCCCGTTCCTCTACTGAAGCTGAATATCGGTGTTTGGCACATACTGCTGCTGAAGTCACTTGGCTATGCTCCCTCCTCCGCGATCTTCACATACCATTGTCAACCATCCCTGTTATTTGGTGTGACAATGTCAGTGCCATCTCCCTTGCCTTTAACCCGGTGTTTCATGCTCGGACTAAACACATCGAAATTGACTATCACTTCGTCCGTGAGAAGGTGGCTCAAAAACTACTTGAAGTTCGCTTTATTTCAACGTTGGATCAAGTCGCAGATATCTTCACCAAAGGTTTACATTCAGCTCGTGTCCGAGATCTTCAAGCCAAGCTTTGCGTTCAGCCAAGCCCGCATCAGCTTGAAGGGGGGTGATAGATAATATTCCTGGCCCATCTGTGGCCCATGTATTCTAGCCCATGTACTCTAACCACCAATACTTATCCACATAATCTGGATAGTGTAGAGAAACTACTCCCTTGATTCTCTCTTCTGTTGTAACTAAATGAGATACAAATACTACTAATGCAATCATCCAAACTAATAGAGTTGGACTGGATTTTTCACAAGTTGTTCACTGTATTATTCACCACCTCACCTTTGAGCGACCTAGATTATCATAAGATTCATCTTTGTAAAACCACCTCTTCTACCCTTCCTCCGATACTTAATGCTGTGGAGATTTTTATCCTTGAACCGTTCTCAACAACACCAACAGACACCAAAGATGGTAAGCTATGTTCCTACTTAACTGAATATTCACAGCATAATTATGATAGATGTGGAAAATAGGGCTGGTTGACTCATCAAATGGGAAATACATGTATGCTGAGCTTTGATCTTTGCAAACCATTTTTTGAAACTGTTCAAGTGTATGCCTTTCAATAATGAACCTTTCGGTTTAACTGTTCTGGGCTTGTTTGCAGCTACCCATCCATCTGATGATTAGCCAGGAACTTTGTTTCCATTCCATGCTGTCACATGCTGAAAGGAGTTATTCTCTTCTAACCATTTATCTTCTTTTATTTTGAATTCTTTTTTAAGCTAATTGATACCCCATTCAAAGGAAGAAATTTGGATGACTGATCGGTAAGCTAATGCGCTGAAATTATAATTTACCTTGTTGAATTATCAGTGGATGCTATCATAAAGGTCAAAGCTATATATCAAATAAAGAGGAATTGGATAGGTGATCCTTGTGTCCCAGTGAATTATTCTTGGGATGGATTGAACTGCAGCTACGTGGACTCAAATCCCCCCACAATCATTTCTCTGTGAGTAACCTGAAAGATGATCGTCAGACATTATTGTATATATATAACCTTTCCTCCCCTCCTACTAAGATCAAATATTAATGTAACTACAATTTATGATCGTGCGGACATTATTGTGCATAACCTTTCCTCCACTCCTAGTAAGGTTAAACATTAATGCAACTAAAATTTCCTATTTTGTAGAGATCTTTCTTCTAGCGGATTAATGGGCGAATTAGCTACTTCTCTTGCCAATTTGACTTCAATCCAGTCCTTGTAAGTGGGTTCATTAAAATTGGGATAATTTAGCACAGAGTTTGCCCGTGATATGTTTTTTCTTGGGGATTTGATATTTCAATGCCCCTTAGACATTCAATTCCCAATTTCATGACTAAATTTCTGTAAATGCCACCAGAGTCGTGTGACTGTAGTACACTTTTTTTCTTTTTTTTAAACTTTTTTTGCCCTCGATTCCATGATATTATAGGAGTTTAAAAACCCATGATATTATAGAATCTAAATGTTAAAAGTTAAAAAGCAATCTGGATCCCATGATATCATGGGTTGATCCAAGGCAAAAAAAAGTAAAAAAAAAAAAAAAAAAAGTACCAAAGTGAAATGACTCTGGTGACATTTAATGACTTTTAATCATGAAATTGGGGATTGAGTGTCTAAGGGGCATTGAAATTTCAAATCCCCTTTTTTCTTTCTAGATGAGATGATTTCTTTCCCAAAATTCTGAATGCGATATATAAGGTCCTCCTTACTTCTACCTTTCTATTTCTCAAGCTGCCTCAAATGAATCTTCTAACACCTTTAATCCAACTTCTGAATGACTATCTGTGGCAAAAAAAAATCTCTAAGTAAGCCCAAAATGAAAACATTCATAAAAGAATAATAACAAAATGTTTTCTTTTTTTTTTTTTTTGAATCAGGGATGTATCAAACAATAGCTTAACAGGTCCTGTGCCTGATTTTCTCACAGAGCTATCATCTCTAAAAATCTTGTAAGTTGTATCTATGGTCATGCAATCAGACGTACGTACATATTTGTCCAAAAAGCAATCTGGAGTGAATTAACCTTTTTTCTTTCCCTTTTTTCAGGAACTTGTCAAACAACCAATTCACAGGGTCAATTTCTACAGTTCTTTTAGAAAAATCAAAGGATGGGTCACTTTTGCTGAGGTTGGTTTATGATGCAAAACCATGCAAGTCAGTTAGGGCCTAGTTGGAATGAATAATATGACAAGTGGAGAATCCCAGACCGTCAATGGAACTTTTGGTTCATTTTCTTGTCTTACGAATCCACTGTCTTTTGATTAAAACTCCTCTACCATTATGGTTTTGAGTTGCAAATCTTAAAGTTTACTTATTGTCATCATTCACTAATTATTTCATTTTTTTTATGTCTTCTTCCCCTACTTGAATGATTCAACTTCCAGCAATGTGATATTCAACTTTCCCTGTTTCCAGTTTTGATAACAATACAAATCTTGTCAACAACAAAATTCAAAGTAGTGCTGATTCATGCAAAAAGCGACGGCAGTTTGTTGTTCCATTACTTGCTTCAGTTATTTTGGCTCTGCTCATATGCTAATCATTTGTGGTTTTTGCACTTCGGAAATTTAGACAAAGAGGTAATACTGCCATTCTCAGTACTGGTGATTAACATATTTTTTAAACGGTAACAAACAACTTTTATTAGTAAAAGGGATTACAAGACGCCTCCATAATCAGCTTTATATAGTTGAAAATGTTCTCATAGGAGGAGACTAATTGTTTATATTCAGTCCAGTTCTGAGTACTCAGGTAACTTGTAATTAAAGGATGGATCATGCATGAGCACTATCCCTCTCGAATCTTTTCTAGAAGTTTCATGCTATGATCTAACATTTCTTTTTCTGCAGATCCATCTGTCAGTGTGTTACGTGCCTGATATGGCACGGGCCTTCATGTGTGGAATTGCGTGGTTCGGATAGGTGGTTTGGAGTAAGTCCACTTGTTGAATTGGTTCAGCCAAATGTTGTTATTTTAGTTATTATTTTGTTGCCAATTTTTAGGAGTTTGTTTCAATGTTCAAATGAGCTATGTAACGTACCTTATAAACTGCATGGCATGAAGAAATAGAAGATCATCCGTGAATTTATTCTGAAACTAAAGGAGGTCGGTTTCCCTCGAAAAAATCAATCATTCTCTTGCTCCTCTTATTCTATTTTTGTTCATAAACCCATTTTCAAAAGAGCTTTTTGCATATGCTCATCTAAGATTTATAGGATTTGTAAATAGGCCTCTATGATTTTAGTATTTGCAAATAGACCCCTACCTTTTCATTTTAATACCTATCGTGTTCCCAAAATCAGTAGCCAACCAACTATCAAAAGTTTTTAGCGTGAAATGGCACATTTGCCCATTTCTTTATCCTTATACGCTTAAATTTAAAGGCTTAAATTTATTTTTTTTCTGAAGCTTGTAACATTGATGATTACATTTAGTAGGAGAGAATGACCGTATGTAAATTTATTTTTATTAATAGAATGCCTATTTCATTAAATCCAAATATACTATAATGACAATCAATGCATGTGCTTATAATTAGTTACAATTGATCCAATTCATACATGACCGACCATTAAATTGATGAAAGTTTCAAAATAGATAATTTGGCTTCATGTGCATTAAAAGTTATTGAGATAGACCGTCGGGAATTGGGATACATTAATGGAATTTTGGTTTATCATAATATACTCATATTTGCTTAATTAATATAAGGGCAAAGTTGTCATTTTTAGAAAAGTTTAATTCAAATTCCATGGTCATTACCCATTTTCATTAGAAATACTAATTTTGGGGACATGAAAGGTATTGAAATGAAAAGGTAGGAGCCTATATGCAAATATTAAAACCACAGGGGCCTATTTACAAATCATATAAACCTTAGGGGGGTATATATTAAAAAAAAAGAAGAAGAAAAACACTCCTTCCAAAACAGCTAAGGACAAGAGAGGTAAGAGTCAAAGAACCCATCAGCAATTTGAGGCTCATCAAAATTCAAAAACCCACTCACTCACAGAAGTCTCTATCACGGGGTTAATAAAGCAGAGCGTTCAACCCTTCAGAAGCAATATAGGAGAAATGGCTCCTTGCGCTCTGAGAATAGACGGTTCACATACGCTCAAGTCATTAATATGACTAATAATTTCGAGAGGGCCATTGGAAATGGAGGATTTGGGACCGTTTATCACAGAGAGATGGCACCCAAGTTGCTGTCAAGATGCTCTCATCAGTCGGTCAATTTCTCTCTCAAACTCATCAAGGCTCTAATGAATTTCATAACGAGGTTAGACTAAGTAAACCATTGTTGTATTTTCCAATTACCAATTCACACTTGGGGCCTGTGTTTAATCTTGGCCATCATTTTTAAGGCTGAGGAGGAATGCCCGATCAGCAAATGTCCATGGATGAGGGGACATTGGGACACAACTTGAACGACAATCTATGCGCAAGGACAATCTAAGTTTGACATACTAAAACGTACGTTGCTGGCATGTGTATTGTAGGCCCAGCTCTTGATGAGAGTTCATCATAGAAACTGAGAACATGGCCCTCATATTCGAATACATGGCGCAGGGAAACTTTAGGAAGCAATCTATCGGGTATCCACATCCTACCGCTTCTTACCCCGTCTCCTACTACTAATGAAGTAAACATATGCAATAATATTATATTAATACTATGGGACTGTAACAGGCACTAACAGTGATTCAGAAGCTTTAAATTGGGGCCAGCGACAATGTATAGCATTGGACGTTGCACAAGGTTAACACGACTGAATTAAGTTGCATATTTTTCTTTTCTCTTTTTGCTTCCTTTTTTCTTTTGAACTAATATTTTTGATTGTTGCTTTAATTTGACCTGGTATGTAGGATTGGAGTATTTGCATAATGGTTGCAAATCGGCCATATCACAGAGATATGAAGACGACCAACATCCTATTGAATGAAAGATTAGAGGCCAAGATTGGGGACTTTGGGATGTCCAAGGTCTTTCGAAAGGACGATGAACTCACTCATGTTTCAACAGCAGTCAAGGGAACCCATGGATACCTGGATCAAGAGTAAGTGTTTTACTTCTAACTTAAAAAAGTTTTCTCCACTTATTTTCCCTATAGAAACAATTCCTTTTGAACTCTACTGA
The DNA here is from genome assembly GCA_028538565.1 of Umbellularia californica. NCBI lineage: Eukaryota > Viridiplantae > Streptophyta > Magnoliopsida > Laurales > Lauraceae > Umbellularia > Umbellularia californica. The sequence goes on along the minus strand of JAPQWN010000003.1, from coordinate 3,456,120 downwards.
ATTTACCACACAAGGCGTGCTTGCATCATGTATGACATTTTCTTTTCTTTTTCTTTTTTTTTTTTTTGGGTAAGATCTACCAACTAGGAGTGATACTATCAACCTAAATCTCAGGGATTGATCCTTAGGCATATGTGTGATACTAAGCCGTGTGTATAATTTAGTCACAGCTATCACAACTTGAAATAGCATATGGTGGGGTCCCAGCCTCGGAACTCACAGTAGAGCTAGGAAGAGATCAAGTTTTAGAAGGGAGTGTAGGTCCAATTGGAGTCTGAATCCCAAGAGTGTCTCCCATAGTGCGGAACTCCACTGAAGGGCCCACTTATTGATAATTTAGACGAATCTTCAAATTTTACTTTGATAGGACTAGCTCCCATCGTAAGATTGATCAAATGAATGTTAAAATTAGCACATTGTTATGCATTAGTTACACACATCTCACTCACATGAAGCTTGTGGGAAACTCTGAGGGGATCTGGACTGTTGGAGAAAACAGAATGTTGTTAGGATTAATCTACTAACATCCTAACAACATTTTATTTTCTCCAACACGGACTAGGTCCGACTGGGGTCTAGTGAAAGGAAACATGATTGGGTAAGGTCACAATGATGATATAAAATAAAATATATGCACATGTTATATACACTGATGATGCACAAATTGGCTTCGCACATCACCTGTCAAGTGATTGGTAATTAATGCAGTAATTAAAGAAGAGAGAGAGAGACACAAATTATAGTGGTTCGGTCAATATAACCTACGTCCACTTCTGAATGGCTGAGGTAGCCGGATATTTTATTATCTCAAGTGTGCAGGGAGAGCAGAGAGTACAAGCTTTGAGAGGGAGAAGAGAGTTGTGCTCTCGGGTGTCTGTCTCATGGCCCCCAAGTGTTGGTGGGGCTTACAATTTATAGTTGCTCCCTCACAGGTTGGGGCGACTTTACAGCAACTCAGTAACCATTTCGGTGGAGATCACGAATTCTTCTCAACGGGTGAGGTAGTTGAGGTGCTCTCCACGAGACTTGGTAAAAGATGAGATGAGGGTTGACTGTTTCCAAGGCGATGAGGGTGAGGCTCCCGGATGCTCTCTTGATGACGTAGCCAGGCCTATGGACTTCTTTGGGCCTGGACCTTATTGAGCTAACCGGGTCTTGTAACATGAGTTGGGCCCTTGGGCTTGGCCCATTATTTGCCCCCCAATGCCCTGTGTCCAATGGAACTTGGAGAGAAGGACATTCGTTTGAATTTTCGGCTGAGTTCACAACTGCAAAAACTTCGGGAGGCCAAAACATCTGTTTTTAGGCCTTTTTTGGACTTTTAACAGCATCAGTCATTGCAAAAGGCATGAGTCTTGTAGGGCTCGTCGAGAGCTTCGATTTGATATATTATAAGCCTCATTTGGAGTTACGGACCAAAATTTACGGTCAAAATAGCGAGCAGGCGCGCGGTTCTAGGCGAGCAGCAGTTTCTGGACGAGCAGGAGGTGCTGGGCGCCCCTGGGAGGCTGGGCGCCACTGGGAGGCTGGGCGCCCCTGAGAGGCTGGGCACCCCTGATCTGGGCGCCCTTGAGGTCTGGGCGCCCTTGGGAGGCTGGGCGCCACCTGTGCTGCTGCTGCGGGTGTGAGCTTCGCTGCCAAGGGGCTGGGCGCCGCCAGCGTGGGCGCCATGGGGCTGGCCGCCGCCTGGGTGGGCGCCGATCGGCTAGGCGCCCCAGGCAATGATAGGCTGGGCACCCCAGGCTCCGAAGGCGCTGTCCACCGTGGGCGAGCAGCTCGCGTGCTGTCCAGGCAGCTGATTTGGGCAGCCAGGCAACTGGTCACGCTGATCAAATGTAGTCCCTCGTGTTGCAGATGACCTGAGTTTCAAGATCCTGCTTAGAGATGTCGAAAACAATGTTATTCCAAACATTTAAATGTTTAACATGATTACCTAGAGAGAGGCTGTTTGCGCGAGAGCAAAGACAAAGTTTGAGGATTGCTCGTGAGAGAGCTACACCTTTTGAGATCGAGCTTTTAGCGATCCGCAAGAGGGCCGCTAAGCTGAAGATAGGCTGCCTGCTTGAGGGCAGTGTAAAGGACAAGCTTTTGGCGACACACGAGGAGACGTTCAGTTGGAGATATAGGCTGCCTGCTTGGGAGCAGTGCAGAGGCCAAGCTTTTTTTTGGCAACCAGTGAGAGGGCCGCTAAGCTAGAGATAGGCTGCCTGTTTGAGAACAGTGCAGAAGCCAAGCTTTTGGCGACCCGCGAAAGAGCCGCTAAGCTGGAGATAGGCTGCCTGTTTGAGAACAGTGTAGAGGCCAAGCTTTTGGCGACCCGCGAGAGAGCCGCTAAGCTGGATGTATAGGCTGCCTGTTTGAGAACAGTGCAGAGGCAGGTCAAGCTTTTGGCGATCCGCGAGATGATTCACCCCGCCTGGACCTGTTGATTTCCTCAGCATTCATATATTTTTGAGCTTTTGCCAATAGTTCTGGCATGCTCTTTGGTGGTCGCTTCATTACTGAAAAGAGGAAATTTGATGATCGGAGGCCTCCTAGGAAGGTGGTCATTCTGACCTTATCATCGGGATCCTCGACCTGAAGGACCTCCTCGTTAAAACGAGTGAGGTAGCTCCTCAGGCTCTCGTCTCGATCCTGTTTTATGTTGAGCAGATGGGTGGCAGGCTTTTGTTGGCGGCGTCCACCAATAAACTATGCCACAAATGATCTGCTCAGTTCGGCGAAGGAGCCTATGGAGGCTGGGGAGAGACTGGCAAACCATTGTCCTGTGGAACCCTTCAATGTAGTTGGGAATGCCCTACACATAATTTCGTCGGGGTCGTTGTGCAGCTGCATCAAGGTCTTAAAAGTTTCGAGGTGGTCCAGTGGATCCTTCGTACCATCAAAGGTTTTGACGGATGGCACCTTGAATTTTTGAGGGAGTGGGTAGTTCACCACGTCGGTTTGAATGGTGTGTCTGTTCGCCTCACTAAGTAGTCCACTGTCTCCGGTCCCTGTGCCTTCATGGCATTGAAGATATCACCAAGCTGATTTTGCGTTTCTCTGATCTTCTCATCCCAGCGATTGGGGGCTTCCCTGGACTGATCATGGAAATAACTCCCATCCTCCATGTTTTGGTTTTCACTCTCCCCCTTTTGGAAATGAGGATCCTCCCCATTAGAAGCAGAGGGAGGAGGTGGGAGTCCTCCATGATGTGCTCCCCCCGGAGGTGGGGGTCCTCCAAGATGGGCTCCACCCGGAGGGGGAGGTCCTTCGTGATGGGCACCGCCTTGAGGGGCGCCCAGAGGAACTCCAAAAGGGGCGCCCTGGGGAACTCCATTTGGGGCACCCTGGGGAACTCCAAGATTGGCGCCCTGGCCTGTATGGGCGCCTAGATGAGGAGCTCCCCGGCGTGGAGCTCTTGAATGCCTCGGGCGCGGTGTTCCTTGCGGTCCTCCAAGTTGTGCTCCTCCTTGTCCTGCGAGAATGAGTTGCAGGATCTGCTGGTTTTGGGACACCAGCCGCTGCATGATCTCCAACATTTGTCGAGGGGTGGGAGCAGGACCATTTGGGGCAGGATTGGTCGATGGAGGAGCATCCTCGCCCTCTCGCGAGGGATTATCTTCAGGTCGATTCATCGATCTAGTGGTGATCACCATAAGTTAAAAAGAAGAAGTCTTTTGAAGTGAGGACTTTAGTTGTTCCCACAGACGGCGCCAAACTGATGATGCACAAATTGGCTTCGCACACCACCTATCAAGTGATTGGTAATTAATGCAGTAATTAAAGAAGAGAGAGAGACACACAAATTATAGTGGTTCGGTGAGTATAACCTACGTCCACTTCTGAATGGCTGAGGTAGCCGGATATTTTATTATCTCAAGTGTGCAGGGAGAGCAGAGAGTACAAGCTTTGAGAGGGAGAGGAGAGTTGTGCTCAGATGTCTGTCTCATGCCCTCCAAGTGTTGGCGGGGCTTACAATTTATAGTCGCTCCCTCACAAGTTGGGGCGACTTTACAGCAACTCAATAACCATTTCGGTGGAGATCACGAATTCTTCTCAACGGGTGAGGTAGTTGAGGTGCTCTCCACGAGACTTGGTAAAAGATGAGATGAGGGTTGACTATTTCCAAGGTGGTGAGGGTGAGGCTCCCGGATGCTCTCTTGATTACATGGCCATGCCTATGGACTTCTTTGGGCCTGGACCTTATTGGGCTAACCGGGTCTTGTAACATGAGTTGGGCCCTTGGGCTTGGCCCATCATACACAATGTATGTCTTTTATCAAAATTAAAATGTGCCCTTCCCTCTTTCATGTGTTGGGTCTGGTCAGTTGTGAGTAAATGTTTAACCATTGGTTTTTCCACTCATAGCTAACTTATGTAAATGACATAAATGTTCTTTTCCCCCTTGCACATGTATTGCATTTCCAACAATCTGACAGAGAAAAGTGATGTCTACAGCTTTGGAATTGTTTTGTTGGAGCTGATCACAGGCCAGCCTGCAGTCCTCCGAATCTCAGATTCAGAGAAGAGAAGCATAATCGATTGGGTAAGAAGTATTGTTGCAGCAGGAGATATTCGGCGCTTAGTTGACCCAAGGTTGGAAGACAAATTCGACCTCAATTCTGTTTGGAAAGTTGTGGAAATTGCTCTCGCATGCACTCCATCAAGATCCATAGAGAGGCCGACAATGAGCTACTTGTAGCCGAATTGAAGGATTGTCTCGGACCAAATGCTGCCATTGAAAGAAGCAGGAGCTTAAACATCGAACCAGTAGATACCACCTATTGCATTTCCTCCTATCCTTCAGCAAGGTAGTGGTGAAGTGATTTTCCAATGCTGCTTTTTATAGGGACCTCCAAAACACCCTAGTATTTTTATACTGTTTGGCTCTTTGAGTCCAGATTCGTGTTGGATGAGAAGCAGGATTGTCAAGTAGAGTGGCCTTCCGCTTTCTAACACCTTTTAAGTATAGCCACTTAAAATCAACACTTATGTTGTATAAGATGCCCTCAAACTTTACTCCATTATGTAGAAGTCGGTCAAAGAATATTAAGCATACAATTAATAAAACCGTTCTATCAGACTGAATTCCAGAAGAAATAATGCCTTTAAAAATCATTAAATGTGTGGATCGGTACAAGGGATTAGAATAATTTAATGTTGTTGATCTAGTTATGTAGGGCCCATCTAGATGCATGATGACAAAGGGAAGCATGGCCGAAAAGGTTTAGATGTCGATTAAGAAAATACGTAATATCAAATTTCATTATGATACATTGTGCAAACTTCCTGTGATAAAACTCAATGATAAATAATGTCCAAAATATCGTGAAATGGGATCAATTTCAACAAAGAGTCCTGATGTAAATGGGTTGGATTGATCAAAGGTGGATCCTCTATATGAGTGTCCAAAAAAGAGCAATCATGATAAGGGGTGTTTATGCAAAATTATTAATCGTTTGAAAAATGATTGAAGAGTTTTGTACAATTTTGAGTGTTAGTCAAAAAAGGTATTAGTAAAAGTACAAAATATAACAGCCTTTGAGGTTGTGTTGAAATTACAGGGTGCATTTGTAAAAGACTTTCTTCATTGCCTTTACAAGCATGGAGTGTGGAATAGCTGAAGGATCTGAATACCAACATAATATCAATAATAGATTATGCTGTGTTTTCATATCTCCAAGAGTTAGGCCTAACTTAAAATTGATTAAAAACATTTTTGTCGTTTCTAAAATTGAAACCAATTAGTTATCACTGTCTAAATAATTATTTTTATGTTTATGTTTTTTGGCCTTTTCAATTAAACATACATACTATGCTTCTTATCAAACAGTTTTAGTTTCATAAAATCCTGTAATTGAAACAGCTCTGTTTCATATTTGGCATCTCTTAAATTTACCTCTTATTGTCTTAAACCAGTTTTAAACGGACATTAGAGCGTTTGGTAATGCATTTTACTGTGTCCATTTGAAAAGGGAATAAGACATAAAATGTCTTTTTCATGTAGTCAAGAAAGTGGCCTGATTTCAAATGGACACACGTCTTAAGCGGAATGACATTTCCAAGAACAGTGAAATGGACGTTAATCATGGCAGTCTCGTTTTTTCAAATTTGGCTTACCTTATGGGACCCACAACGATGATCCACACCGTTAGAAATGTGGAGAAGGCCCAACACGACCATGTGTACAAATTTCAGCTGTTGATCTTTCTCGAATCTCGAGATATTTGCAAAAAAGTGAGCCATTTGATGTAATATTCCGGACATTGTGGGCCCGATAATCACAATCCAAGCCGTTCATATTGTTTGGAAGATTAAAAACGGCTATGGGTCCAAATTTTAGCCTCTGATGTGGTCCATGACTCAAGAAAATGTGAAAAATCGGAGAACCATTGGATTACACATGTGAAAATCATCGTAGAAGAAACTATAAAATGGAAAGTCAATGTTTTTTATTTTTACTTGAGTTCTGGACCAATAAATCACAATCCAAACCATAGGATATCTGGGGTAATGAAAGACCAAGTATGAGATCAAATTTGAACCGTTGATATATTACGGATCCAGAGCAATTTGTAAAAAAGCGTGCACTATTTGTTCAATTTTTCTAAAATTTGTGGGCCTTTATTTCAAAATCCGAACTGTTCGTTGGCCATCCATGGGGTAAAGAACTAGCATCAGATTCTTTGTGGGTATCGAGAAATTAAAGAAAAATCATTTATGGTTGGATTTAAAAAATATATTTCAATCAGTTATGTTGTGTTACCAAACACACTGTTTCAAGAACATCTATTTCAAATAGGGCCCATTTGAAATAATCTTTTTCATTAAGATCCTCTTACAACCAATAAGAGTTGGAGTTTTCAAACGGCCCTGCATGTAAGATGTTTATTTCATAGACTGAGGAGTGATGAAGCAGCCGAGTTAAACGATTGTGTAAAACTGCCCCGGTAAGAAAGCAGGAATAGACAAATTTTAAAGAAATAAAGGCATTGCATAAATTCACCATAAACTTTATTCAAATCAACTTCCCAATTTATACAAGTAAAGAGATAATTTAAAACTCAAACTCATAATTCTATCTCTAAAATTTATAACCTAATCTCTTATCTATAAAACTCAATTACCCTAACATCTCCAACATGAACCTGAAGATCGGATGCTCCTTTACATGATGGCTTCGGTGCAGTAGAACATTTTCAAATTTAAAGACTTACAGATATCGTATATTCCATGATCATTATATATATTGAAATATTATGTTGTCTCCACTGTTGTAGATGTTAGACGGTCACATGCATTTTGTTGTCTATGAATACTCAAATGTATTTTGAGTCTAGATCAAATCCCAATACTCCGGTGTCTCACAAAGACGTCTCTAGGGGAACAGAACTACACAATTGAGACCACTTATTGAAAATCCAAACCGGTAAAAACAAGCACTCTCTTCTTCAATGAAAGGAGTCTCCTAAATTTTAACCTGATAAGGGTTTTCTACCAAAAAAACCTGATGATAGGGGTTGATCCCACTGTAAAGTTTAGCATATGATTAATACTATCTAAAAAATTAATCCCATATATTTTTGGAGTTTCTGATCGTTTTGGCTTTGGTTAGTACGCTTCAGTTAAATAAGTTCACACACCATCACCTTGTGAGCGTGTGAAGAGAGAGAGAGATGGCATTTGTGTGGAATTCTCTTGCTAGTTTACTGATATTTGTGGTGCTAGTTCATGCCGATCCAGGTGAGCAACCTTCTGTATATATTATTCCTTTGTGTTATATTTTAGGAATTTTGACCATATAAAATACGTTAGTACATTTAAGAAAGAGATTTTTACCAAATAATTAAGCTTATATTGCAAATAATCAATTTTATGAAGAATAATAACAAAATCACCATTTAGTTGTCCGTACCTCTTTTTTTTTACGAAATTACCCTAGTTGACGATATCACCAACTGAGTTGACGATATCGTCAACGGAGTTGGCGATATTGTCTACTTCATGTTTAAGAATCCACGAATTTTCTTATTCTTTTTTGTGAAACAGTCTTTTCTCTTTCTCCCATTCATCCGTTTTATAGGTTCTCTACTACCATTTCTCATAGATCTTTCTTAAAACTAGTTTATGAAACTAATCTTCAACAATAGGTATGTTTATTTTCATATTTTTTTTATTTTTTGCACTTTCCCCTCATTCTTATTAGATAAAGGAGGGATTCTCAGGCAACAAGGTGAATTTGTTCTACTTCATTTATTCTTCTAAAATATTACTAGTGCATTATTACTGATGCCCACTAGAATATTGGCATAATGCCATGTTAATTCAATGCAGAGGGCAGCCTTTATTGAGGAATCCAATTGTTAAGCACTTGGGATTCTTGTACATTAGTGCACTTATCATGATCTATTCATTTAGCAAGTTATCTTAGATGGAGAAGGCTAGAGGAGACTTGGAGTTGGGAGTTTATGAAATGGTGTTACTATGCTTGATTTTTTTATTTTTTATTTTTGTAAATGTACATGCTGCATTGCAGTTAAAGGAATTTAAGTAATTCTAATGTACATCCATGGACATACTATTTCAATACGTGAGAAGATGAAAGACGATTCTAAATCCTAATCTTTTTTATTTCCATCTACAACTACCACCTTTGAAACCCTAATAAACATAAGAATAAAAAACCATAAAAAAAAAACCCATAAAGTTTAGAACTGTAATATGCAAATGGTAAAAAACTTTAGTGGAACTAGAAGTCTAGAAGTTTAAGCAAGTCAAAATACGAAAATGAACTAGCAGTCTAGAAGTTTAAGCAAAGTCAAAATACGAAAATGAACTAAAACATGCATCCAATTTATATACATGAAGCGGATTAAATCCAATTGAGAAATAAAAAAATTGGATCCAATTGTTGGAAATGAACCCATTTTTTGGGCTGTTATAATATTTAATAGTGCAACTTATTAGTTGGTTGCTTATGTGATACATATGCACACGATGACACTTGTATGTTTTGTTTATATGGTCATATGGATTAGTTGTCCATATGGGAATATATTGGCTCTTTGCTATGGATTTAGAGCTGCATTTTGTTAATCAATTAATAGGTTATAGACTACTATAGTTCGGGATTTTTTTTTGAAAGATAGTTCAAGATTTTTGGGTTGTATGATTGGATTTTTGAAATATATGGAGTATTGATTCTTAATTGGACTTGTTTTCCTCTAAAGCTTCCAACATTCAACTTCTGTATCATCAACTTAACTAAACTCATTGACAATTAGTATCAATTTTCTTATTGTTTTAACTGTCTATCAAGTGAAAATCTAGGCCCTTAACCAAATAGTTGCTTGACTTTAGTTCAGCCTGCCTTCAAGCATTGGACATGTCAATTGAAAAACAACTTTTATTAGAAATTACAAGACAATTGTATAGAGAACCGTGAGCACTAACAAGCAAACAAAAGGTCTAAACCCACCCCATTCAGAGCATATGTCACTATTCATGGATGCCTATTGTAGCATGGAACAGGTGGTGGTTTATGGCAACACAAAACTTAGGGAATTCAAGGAAAAAAGGTGTGGCAACTATTCAAACTTCCAAAATATAGTACATTCCAAATTCACAATAAGCCCATTAGTATGAGCAATGATACCATCCAACCTATTGACTAAAGATACTTTGTCAGGCTAAATTAGCAACAAAAGAAAATTATAGTCATTCTTTCCTACACAACTATTTTAGATACCTGAAAAGTACACAAACACTTCAAGAAAAAACACCTTGGCAAAGCTAGCGATGGAGATGAAAAGAGCCAATATGTGGCAATTAGCATTTGTTTTCTAAGGAAAAGGAGAACTGGTAATTAACTGCAATGCAGTATGTATATTTATAAAAATAAAATAAAAAAATAACCCATGGTAGCACCATTTCATAAACTCCCAACTCCAAGTCTCCTTTAGCCTTCTCCATCTAAGATCACTTGCTAAATGAATAAATCATGATAAGTGCACTAATGTACAAAAATCCCAAGTGCTCAACAATTGGATTCCTCAACAAAAGCTGCCATCTGCATTGAATTAACATGGCACTATGTTAACGTTCTAGTGGGCATCAGTAACAATGTACTAGTAATATTTTAGAAGAATAAATGAAGTAGAACAAATTCACCTTGTTGCCTGAGAATCCCTCATTTATCTAATAAGAATTAGGGGAAAGTACAAAAATAAGAAAAATATGAAAATGAAGATACCTGTTGTTGAAGATTAATTTCATAAACTGATTTTAAGAAAGATCTATGAGAAATGGTAGTAGGGAACCCATAAAACGGATGAATGGGAGAAAGAGAAAAGACTGTTTCATAAAAAAGAAGAAGAAAATTCGTGAATTCTTATACACTCAGTTGGCGATATCGTCAACTAGAGTAATTTTGTCAAAAAAAGAGGTATGAACAACTAAATAGTGATTTTGTTACTATTCTTCATAAAATCGATTATTTGCAATATAAGCTTAATTATTTGGTAAAATTCCCTTTAAGAAATTAGAGAGTGAATAAATCTTAAGTGAGGTGACAAAGTACACAAGTATGTATATATATGGCTTGAAAAATGGATAAAATGTCCATATATGTATGTGTGATATCGCATAAATATGGACATTTTTAGTAATGGTTCAAGGCATACTTGATGTGCATTATCCCCTAGCATGGAAATTTGAAATTTGTTTGGACTATATAGGGAACTTTGGGCTGTCCAAGGTTTTCCTTTCATGTTTCAGCAGCTGTCAAACAAAACCTATTTGGATACCCCGATCCAGAATATGTTTTTCACTCCAAACCAAAACTTGCCTTCACTCTACTTGCAAAAATATGTCATCATATTAATATGCGGCCCTCAAGTTTAACTGCTTTAGAATGCACATGGATCATAGGGGGCCTCAAGTGGGCCCCACTGATTGTCTCATTTAGAGTGTTAAGACATCCACACAGGAGCAAAAACACATTATACTTATAATGTATATCTTTTATATATAAAAGTCCATTTTAGGTCCGAAACTAGCTATGTGGACATCAACATCATCATCAAAGCCTTGTCCTAACTATATTGGGATCGGCTAAACGAATTATGTTTCTCCGTTATTATCTATTTTAAGCTAAATCCTTAAATAAATTACAATTCTTCATATCTATTTTTATTACCTTCCGTGTGACTTACACCATTACTAGTAAGTTTACTGGTCCAATTGATACCACAAACATTCCCATATCCAAAACTGAAATGGGTTTTATCATAAGAAAAACCCTCACCCACCCTCTTCACTAGCAGGGCTGGCTCAAGACAATTTGAGGCCTAAAGCGACAATCCTAAATGAGGCCTCGAATTATCTCTTATTCTCTCTCTTTTTTAAAAAAAAATTTGAATACCAGGATTTGTAGACATATTTATCATTTATAAATTATAACTAATAATAATTACAAATAAAATAAACACTAACTATAATAAACATACAATACGAGCTTATAATTTAAAAAAACCCTAAAAGCATAGACCAATAAAACCTAATTTAGTGATTTATTATTGTTGACCACAAAGATTGTAGATGTAAGTTAGTTTCGAATTTGATACAGTTTTTTTTAATATGAAAAAAAAGATTATATTTGAATTACTGAGTTATGATTAACTTATATTATCAAAAATATATTATAAAAGACACCCGCATTTATTATCAAAACATATCCACATATATTATTAAAAAAAGACAAAACCAAATCAATAAATCCTTAAAGAAGATTGCTTTAGAAATAAAAATAATAAAAAAAGTAGTTACATAGAAAGGCAATCTATGAGAGAGATAGAAAGGGTGAGAGATTTAAGAGTACCTAAGATGAAAAAACGTTGATAGGGATTGAATCTTTTCTACAGACATTTTAATATGGCAAGAGAAATAATAATCTATAAGGGAAATGTTCATTTGAAAAACCTAACTAGTGAGGTGATATAGAGGTTGAGATTTAAAACGACACTATCTACAGGGAAAAAAAGTTGCTTTAGTGAGATGTGATGTTAATTGCTATTATGTGGCCTTGGGGGCCTTTAATTTTTTTGAGTCCCTTAAAGCAAAAAAGCAAGGGCTTTTTTTGCGTCATGGTCGAGAGACCCATGTTCACAAGTCCAGTCCAGTCAATTCTCATCTCAGTAAATATGTAAGTAACCATTGCCCTTTTTTTCTGTATAGGTACTAGCAACAAAAGCCCGTGCTAAGCTTGGGCCCAAAAATGAATATACATCACACTGGTCCACTACTTACTGGGTCGCCCGTGGGTCCTCCTTCGGATCCACGGATCAGATGGGTCATCGGGTGACCCACCTGGGTCCCGGTATCAACGCAAGAAAATCAAACCCTCACCGAATCCTCCCAACCAGGAATAATCAGAACCAGCACCCACATAAATTCAAACTTAAAACACGTCATCTCCCTCTCTCTGATCAGATGCTGGATGGTAGGCCAAACAGGGCCCATTGATATGGGTCCACCACCTATTGGGTCCCCCCGCCCGTGGGTCCTCCTTCAGATCCACAGATCAGATGGGTCATCGGGTGGCCCACTTGGGTCCCGGTATCAACGCAAGAAAATCAAGTCCTTACTGAATCCTCCCAACCAGAAATAATCAGAATCAACACCAAATGAATTCAAACCTAAAACATGTCCTCTCCCTCTCTTTGATCAGACGCTGGATGGTGGGCCAAATAGGGCCCACCTCGCACGAGTCCACTACCTATTGGGTCCCCCGTGGGTCCTCTTTCGGATGCACGGATCAGATGGGTCATCGGGTGACCCACTTGGATCTTGATATCAACGCAAGAAAAATCAAGCCTTCACCGAATCCTCCCAACTAGGAATAATCAAAACCAACACCCAAATAAATCCAAACCTAAAACACACCCTTTCCCTCTATCTGATCAGACGCTGGATGGTGGGTCAAACATGGCCCACCTCGCACGGGTCCACCACCTCGTAGGTCCCCCGTGGGTCCTCCTTCAAATCCATAGATCAGATGGGTCATCGGGTGGCCAACCTTGGTCCTATTATCAACGCAAGAAAATCAAGTCCTCACCGAACCTCCCAACCAAATAACCTGGAATAATCACAACTAAACACCCAAATAAATTCAAACCTAAAACACGTCCTCTCCCCTCTTTCTGATCAGGCCCACCTCGCACACGTCCACCACCTATTGAGTCCTCCTTTGGATCCGGTGGAGAGTGGAGAGAGGAGATTCTGACAGGTGTGTTTATGTATGTTTTGAAATGAGGGATTGATGTTTAGAGCCCTGTGGTTAAATGAATGGAGAAAACATTCCCTCGTAGATATAGATTTGGGCCCCACTTCATGATCCAAATTGTCGAGTTTGTTTGAGACCTATTATTTCCTTTCCGAAAACTTTTGGATTCCGGGAGCCCGCTAAATCGTAGAAAGTTTTTGGGAATTTGGCAGAGAAGAGATAGGTATTGTTTATAGCTTAGGAGTTGTTATACTGGAGCAAGCCACGGGCCAGCCCGGCGATACTCCGAGTCTCGGAATCGGAGAAGATAAACATAATCGACTCCCAATTCAGTTTGGAAGTCAGGGATAGGGAGGGAGGCAGGAGAGGAGACTCTGTTGAGTGTTGGCGTCCACGTCCATCTTCGGTCTTCAGCGGTTGTGGCCCGGGTGAGCCCTTTTCCTCGCGTAAAATTATTATTATATCATTTACTATTACTTAATTGGTTTTGGGATTAGTGTAGGTAAATAGAGTATAAGATCGTACAACTCCCAATCCACGGTAACTATGCATCCGAAAGGGTATGTGTGGCGCTCGGGACAGGCGGAAACAGTGTTTTCCTGTTTCGTTGAAACTAGGGTTCTATACTCTTGGACAATGGAGGCCTATGAGTTCATCATGGTTAGGAAACTGTGATGTGGTCGAGGTGGGTTTTGCTGGATGAATTGAAGGATTTTCAAAATCAGATTTAGGTTTCATTTCTGGATTCTCTGTAAAAGGTCCTATACTTGGTTTTCATTAAAAAAAAAAAATGCTATAAGAGGATGGTTTTGAGATGCATAAGGGTTTGTGTTTTGTGTTTGTGGTTGAAGGTGGACAGTTTAAGTTGTTGTTTGGTTGTTGGTGATGATGGAGTGGCTGCAAGGGTGGATATCATGGTGGGTCTTGGATCAGACGACGAATTACAGTGAAGATGAAGAAATGGTTTGGGAATTGATTTTGCTGGTGCTGGGGTCTGGTTTTACTGGCATGAGAATTAGGGACCAGTGGTGAAAGACGCACAGAAGCTGTTTGGTCGATGATGGCCTGTAAATCGGGTGCAGCAGACTAGTATTGAAAATTGGAGGTAAGCTGTTTGATGAAATGACTGTTAGGGGTGGCACGGTGTGGTTTAGGTCAGGCCCTGAAACCTGCTCTTGTATGAGAAATGGCACAGCTAAAGTGGGGTAATGTGATCAAAGTACATGACAGGACTCGACTCAACGTGGGGATTTTCTCATTATCGAAGGAGGGAGGAAGAAGAAGGCTCCTCAGGCAAATTCCTTAAACAATCCTTTTAGAGCAAAAGCCTAGGAAAAGATGCAATTGTTGAGTTATAGCCCACTGCTGTAAGGATAAAAGGCTAAATGGTTTATGGTTCAGATAGTTAATGACTTGGGGAGAGAGTGACATGTCTAACAATTCCCTCATTAAGATCACTAACACAATATTCTACTTTCCTTGTTGCCAGTATCGATAATAATCCAAATCTCATTGGCTCTGTCAACAACAAAAATCCATGTCAAGGTGGACCATGCAAAAAGTCTCAAAAGATTATTGTTCCTGTACTTGCATCAGTTATTTCCACATTGGTCTTCCTAACCATTGCGGGTTTTGTACTTCTAAAATTTACTCGGAAGAGGAGACAAAAAGGTAATATTGCCATTTGCACTACTTTTTAATATTGACTAATTACTTTTACATCTCCATATTGTATGCTTTAACTCAAGAACAATCTCACACTTGAGCTTTTAGTGAGTTAGACATTTATTTATTTATTTATCCTTATCCACGAGTGAGCATGAAAAATAAAAGGGCAGTTTGTGCGAGAGATGAAATTCCTAAAATAAACTTATGTTTAGAAGTCTCCCTAAAAGGTGCTTAAGGGGATGACACATTCTTTTCTTTTCTTTTTTTTTTTTTTTGGGTGTGAATTTGTGTGTCTGTGTATAGACTATAATGATACAGTGTTGGAGAAAAATTTGCTAATTGAGAGAGAGAGAGAGAGAGAGAGAGAGAGAGAGAGAGAGAGAGAGAGAGAGAGCTTTCATTTTCATAGATAAACACCAAAATGATGGTCCATTACGTGGGAGCATTTCATAGATAAACACCAAAATGATGGCCCATTACGTGGGCTTCTCAAATGCATAGGCAACATCTAACAACTTTGAAATATACCTTATGTATTATCAAATAAACTGGAAGAGAATATGAGATTGTGTTGTGCCTGTGTGCCCGTACGTCACAAAGGGCTTATAAGTTATGCCCCTTTTGATCTCTCTGTCAAGCTTTGAAGTAGATTGCCTGAAGTTTTGATTCACTACTTCAGTATGGCCTTCTGATTGAGGCCGATAGGCACTGCCATAAATCAAATCAGTCTCAAATCTTCCAGAAGTAACTAAGATAGTCAGTATCCCTGTCTGAAGCGATTCGCTTAAATATGTTGTCCATGGAAGGCCCGCACTATTGCTTTGATCAGTTTCAGTTCCATTGCATAGATCCGGATAGGATTTGGGTCTAGGTTTGGGTCCACTGATTTCATACGTGAGGGCCTGAGTATCCACTGCAATGACAATGTTTATGTACATCTTAGTGCATATTAAATATATACAAGTGTATTATATTACTATATGACTAAGTGGGACTAAATTTGGGCCTGGATCTAGAACATTATTCAAGTCAAGATCGTCCCTTAACATGAATTCGGGTATTGGTACTTTCTGTAACCTGGAACCTATTCAGGTTCAGATTCAGGTGCAGGTTCCTATTAGTAATTAAGGTTCTGGTCCAGGTACAATATGGATTTCTCCCTACCTAACCCATTTTCATCCTCATTGTTAATTGGTGATGACTTTAACATAAGGAAGTTCATCTTACATATCATGATCATTTTTTATTATTGTTATTTATTTTATTTTTTTGCAGCTCCCATTTTCAAGACAAACAAAGATGTGGGTTTTACCTATAATAATCAATATAAGAAAAGTGGTTCCTTGCTCTATGAGAATAGACGGTTTACATATGCTGAAGTTGTAGTATGACCAACAATTTCAAGAGGTCCATTGGCAAAGGAGGGTTTGTGACAGTTTACCATGGCCAAATGACTGATGGCACTAAAGTTGCAGTGAAGATGCTCTCGTTACAATCAGTCAAGTCGTTCTCTCACACATGTCAAGGCTCTAGTGAATTTCAGAATGAGGCGAGACTAAACCATGGAGAGTTGTTCTGTTTGGTCTATATTGATCCATGCAAAAGAATGATCCATCAGTGTTGCTGAGGAAGTTTGACATTTGGTTGGGATCTGTGTTGCAGGTTCAGCTCTTAATTAGAGTTCATCATAGAGACCTAGTCCCTTCTATTGGTTATTGTCATGAAGGTGGCAACATGGCCCTAATATATGAGTACATGGCCCAAGGAAACTTAGGAATCCATCTATCAGGTGTCAAAATCCTTCAGCTTTTATCCATTTTCTGACAATTAGCAAATATACTGTCCACTGTTATCGTCATTGTCGTCATCATCATAGTCATCTCCATGGTTCAAATTAGCACATGGGAATAATTGGTATCTAAGAAGAATAAACTATTTTGTGAAGACACTTTTGATATATGCAAATAATAATGGATTGTTACAGTCAGAGACAGCCATTCAAAAGCACTAAGTTGGGCCCAACGCCTACATTTAGCATTGGACGTTGCAAAGGGTGAATAGAACTAAATTTATCTGTTTATCTTTTTTGTTGTCATTTTCCTTTCGTACTAATGCGTTGATGGTTCATTTGAGTTTGTAGGATTGGAGTGTCTGCATAATGGTTGTAAACGACCAATAATTCACAGAGATGTGAAGACAGCCAACATACTGCTAAATGAAAGATTAGAGGGCAAGATAGGAGACTTTGGGTTATCCAAAGTTTTCAGCGATGAATTCACTCATGTTTCAACTGCAGTGAAGGGAACCTTCGGATATCTCGACCCAAAGTATGTTTTCACTCACATGAATTTGCTTTCGTTCACCTTATAAGTGTAAGCTTATAAGTTTCTTTTAGGCCATGCATTTCTAAATTGGTTGAAATCAAAACTTCATTCCTTATCGGGTAAACGTTTCTTTCGTCTTGTGGTGCCCAAGATTTTTTCAAGGCTAACTTGTGCAGATGATAATGCCTTTTTTTTTTTTTGTTTTTGTTTTAGTATAGGTATTGCAATTCCAACAATTTAACATAGAAAAGCGACATCTATAGCTTTGGAGTTGTTCTGTTACAACTAATCACAGGCCAGCCTGCAATAGTGCAGATCAGCGGAGAAGCTTAATTGATTGGGCAATCTCTATGGTTGCGGGAGGAGCCATAAAGGATACGATTGACCCAAAGTTAGAAGGCAACTATGACCTTAACTCTGTTCAGAAAGCTGTAGAAATTGCACATGCATGCACTTTAGCAAGATCCATAGAGAGGCCGCTCATGAGAGACGTTGTAGTTGAGTTGAAGGAGTGTTTGGGAATTGAGAAAGCCCTTGAAAGTGGTGGGTGCTTGTACAGTGGACCAATAGAAACTATCTCTGAAATTCTCTTTCACCAAGGTAGTAATTTATCTTCTCATTCAATTACAAATAATGAAATGAATTTCAAATGCTTCTTTAGAGGTGTTGGGGTCGATGCAGGATTGAATTTTTATAAATTTGAATAATATCAACAGAGTTGATATGCATTCAACATAATGATCATGCTATATTGTGATATTGTGTTATTTTGTCTGTTTATCGATCTCACCTAGATAGACCAACCTGCAATTATCATCAAATCTCAATCATTAATTTTCTTAGATTAGCATGATTAATTGTGCCCGCTGAAGCCAGGGGCGGAACCACAGTGGGGCCCGCCGGGGGGGGGGGTGTGGGCGGCACGCGGGGGCGGCGCGCGGGGGCAACTCCCCATCCCCATTCCCATTTCCCTAGCCCCTTCTCCAAAACCTTTCCAGCCCTAACCCTAACCCTTTTCCTTCTTCGTTTTATTCTTCTTCTCTTTTCTCCTTTAATCTCTCATCTTCAACTTGGTTCATTTAATCATTTTGCACGCCGCCGTCTTCTCTATGTCCAGCATTTTCAAGGAATCAAGGTCCTCTGGTTTTTTCAGCTCATGAAGAACGATTCTCAATTTTTTCAGCTTTGTAAGGTTTGTGAGTGTCTCGGTTGTGAATGGCTCGTTTGTGAAATCCATCAATCTCTCATTTTTTCAGCTTTGTGATTCTGATTTGATTTCTATGAATGTTGCAGATGCAAGGATTTCTGATGGAGGATGAGAAGGAAGAAGATAATGTTTGTGGATGACTCTTTGAGCTTGAAGCATTGATATGCCTGGGGCCAAGATCACTTCTGTGAGGCAACAGCATCTCTTGTCATTCACATTCATGGTAGGCTTGGCTTCTTCTCTGTCTTTTATTATTATTATTATTATTATTTTAGATCTATACTCAATTTCTTTTTATCTTTGGGAGTTTCTTTTTACCTGCTGTTGGTTACAATTGAAAAAAAATGTAGATTTTGATGTTATTGATGCTTGTTATTTGATTGTGTAGCATTTGATTATTGTTTTAGGGATCTTTTGGTGCTTCTTTGAACTACTGTGTCAAATTAGTAGCTGACGTGTCAAATTAGTAACTGATATGTGGTATGTGTCAAATTAGTAACTTAACTGTTATGGTTTTGGTGCTTCTTTGAACTACTGTGTCGGTGTCTGTGTCAAATTAGTAACTAATATGGTTTTGGTGCTTCTTTGAACTACTGTGTCAAATTAGTAACTGATGCAGATGAATTCAATGATACAAACTATGAGAGGTCAGGTCATGTGAATTTCGTGTCATATCATTTAATGGATGTATCATGATACATGCATTTTGAGCACTAATTATGCAAGAGTGCAGTTTAAGAACTGTGATGCATACATATATAAGCAATTAAATTTTGCTTATTACATAAGCTTGGGATGCAGTTAATCATCCTAACTGCAGAAAGCCTGTTTATCTCTTACCACATGATGAGTTATGGTTGAATCAAGCTTTTCTTTTCTTTTCTTTTCTTTTTTTTAATATTGAAATCAAATAAGTTTTTATTGGATACTAAACTAGCATGTTAATCATAAAAAAGATTGTTGGGAGGAAGATGAGATGGGTGCTGCCATAATTGATTGGTAAATTAGAAAAGAGGGGATCTTTTCTACCAACTTGTTTTTAGAGTGATTGAACTTGTGCTTACTCTTTCAGTTTCTACTGCAATTACTGAATGATCATTTTCAGCCATAAATATTGTCAAAACTAGGCTTCGCAATGAAAAATGGAGGATGATTTTCTCTCTGACTCTTTGATTATGTACATTGAAAAAGAAATTGCTGAGAAGCTTAGCACAAAATCAATTATAGACGATTTCCGAGATTTGAAAGAACATCGAGTTCCATTTTGATAGATGATTAAGTTGAAATGTACTAAGAAACAATTATTTTATGACTTTTCTTGGCTTATATTTTGTCAAGACTGAATAGATACTGGTTTTAATTTTCATGTAAAACTTAGTCTTGAATCATAATATATTTTTCATGCTTGAACTTGCAACTATGTCTAAAGAAAACTTAAAATTATGATTGTTATAAAATCCACCCCCCTCCCCCCCCCCCTACGAAATCCTGGTTCCACCCCTGATTGTCACCCATATAATGAGAGAAGAAAAAAAATGCCAAGTTGGCATACTGGTCAGGAGTGATACTTGGGCATATATGTGATTCTAAGTTGCTTGCACCATGAGTGTGTTGGCAAAGGCAGACCAATTTTAAAACAAAAGAAAGTGCGAATAAAAAAGAGTTTGATCTACACCGTCCATACACTTGTATAATGATCCAAAACCTCCCATTCTAGGTGTTTTTTTTTTCCTTATTTTGGTAAAGTGGTGTTACTTTGTTGAAATCGTGACACAAAGACTTCGATCATGCTGTAACGCTGCCAACTTGAAGACTGAGGCCACATATTCCCCCTTATTAATTTATTTACTTGCTTTGCTTTTTCCTGAGCTTACTCATTAGGTTTTTTATTTTACTATCTGTTAAAAGAATTGGTGCCACTTTTAGCACGCCATGCATGAAAACCATACCTATGCAACTCTCTCTCTCTCTCTGAAATTTGAAAGTGGCAGCCATGAGTACCTTAAGGGCATGTTTGGTAACAGTCGTCGTTGAGGATTCATCTCCGACTTTCCTTCATAGCGCAGAAAATTCATGTTTGGCAAATCACGGTTTTCTTTGCATCGGATTTGCTGGAACCACAAAAGCACATATTTTGTCGGTCTGACCTCCCCCCATCGGATTCCATAAATTCTTGATTTTAAAGGTTGGGTATAAAAGGAACTTTACTTCGCACGAGATGAGCGCCCTTGAGCTCTTCCATCCCTACTCATGTACTCTCGCCCAAATTTCCTTCCTCTTGCCCTAAATCTATCTAATCGTTCATTCCTAGAATCTTGCACGGCTCATCTCCTCCCTCTTGGCCAAATCTCTTCGATTGCTCATTCTTGTAAGTTCGCCCAACTCATCTCCTCTTTCTTGCTCTAATCCCTTCGATCGCTCCAACCTGCAATCTCATGATCTTGCCCAACTCATGATCTTGCCCAACTCATCTTCTCCCTCTAGCTTAGATATATCTGCAGATTCTCGATGTTGGTTGCTTCTCGTTCGCTCTCTCCCTCGCTCTTTACCACTCTCCGTGTCTATCGTCCCCTGCAAAAAAAAAAAAAAAAAAAATGGAGAAAGGGTCTGGTGTCTTTGTCCGTCCCTCTCTGAGTGATTCTGCTGATGTTGTTCTAAACACAATCTCAGGTCTCAATGGGTTCTTAATTGGGCAAAATAAAGAAGGGGATGATGACACAGTGATTGAATGCTCTGTGATAAACCGAATGGATTTAGCTATGGATGTTTTTTGTTTGTTTGTTTTTTTTTTTTTTTTTAACAAGATCTTGGGCTAAGTGCTTCATAGATCCAAACAACAAATATAGAGATTATTGCTATTAGTTACTGGTTCCAATAAATTGGTTTACACCTCATTCTATAACAAAGGTTTTACATTTGTACAAATGAAATTATGCTTGATGTAAAAAAAAAATTGAAGGTTTTACAAAGCATCCATTAACAAAACGAATGGTCCAATACGGCAGTGATGATAATGAGTGGATGATTAACATTGCTATTATGATCATGTAGTTGGAGACTTCAATGATTTAGATTTACGATTCTAATTTAGATGAACATGCATTGATTTTCTTAACTAATGTCTGTCATTAGTTTTTTATTTCTTGGGTTTTGATATCTTTACCGAACATGGATTGAAGAAATCATCCCTGATTCTACTTTGCTAACCAAACATGGAATGGTATGAATCCTCTCCTTATAAATGCTCACCTAGGAAAGCCTGATTCTAGCGGCAGCAAGGAATCCTCCAAAGAGAGGATTTCTCTTCCGTTACCAAACGTGCCCAAAGTGTGCTATAAGAAATACTAGTTATCGTTATCAGGAATAAATATTTAAAACGAGTTTCTTTTTGAACTCATGGAAACATGCACCAATGGCCCCAGTCTAAAATTGAAGCAATTGGATCAGATTGCCCTGACCATTCTCCAATTGCAACATGATTTCAACTCTCTTGTTTTTACCAAAACAAAACACCCTCTCTTGTTGATGCCTAATCAGTTCACCCATTAATCTAGAGTTTCAATGTCTGGACAGCCGCCGAATGAGCAGAGGGGGTCACAGTAAGTGAGCCAATGTGTACAAGCCGAGTCAAACATGACTCTTTTAGGTGGGGCAGCCCGCCCACCTGAATGGATTTGTCTCTGGCCTGTGGGCACGTCAGAACTGCATGAGTTAACTGGTGTAGTACACGGTCTGCCAAAATGGGCATAGGTTAGGTGCTATTGGTGGAAATATGGTAAGCCCATCTTTTTTCGTAATGCAGGCACATATAGGTGTTTCTCAATTACATCATGGCCCCCATGTGGCACTGCATAATCATAATCAGAAGATATTGTAATGCTGTGTTGTCTTCACTGTTACAGTCTTGGATATGTTAGTCTGTCATTTTTTTGTTGTTTATGAATACTCAAATGTTCTTGTCGAATCTGTAATTGAATACTAATATTTTCTAAAGAAAAACTAATTGGGTCCTCGTCTTGACTCCACCGGTTTTCATCCTTAGATAAGATCTTGACTTGAATAAATTCAGGTACTTCTGCAATGTTTGCTACAGGCCGGCCAAAGTCTAGAGAATGGCCAGCCAGCATTTTAGGTTTGATCAATACCTTGAGTATCCGGTCTTAGCCTGCTTGGCTGGGGTAAAAAAATAAAAAACACCTTAAGTCCGAATCTCCGGCATTACAATTCACAAATGCCTCTGGAGAGTGAGGGAAGCAGAACTCTATAGTTGAACCCCCTCATTCAAAATCCGAACCGTTAAAAATAATGTAAGTTTACTTTGGAAGCATAGAGGGCTTAGTATTTATTTTCTAAAGATAAAGGAAATCACTAAATAGCTAATCTACGGACCATAACCTAGCAAAAACAAAAAAACCCTAATCTATACAGAGTATTGTATCTTTTATATATCCCATTTGGTGTTTCCATATGCTTTGCTGAGGTTCTCCTCTACCCTGCTAAACGTGGCTATGATCCATGGGTAGGAGGATTTATGGATGCTGTCTAATAAAAGGGGGTCCCTTTCTGATCCTTGGGGCATAATAATATTTGCAGACACTATAGGATTTTAGGCTAACCTGAGCATATTATAAATAGGGAAATATTCAAGTGAGAACTAGTTCTCACTTATTATATGAGAACTTTTTTGCGGGGTCCAACTAGCAACCCATCCAAACCTAGCAACCAATAGGGAACCCTCTGATAGTCACTAATTCCAAGAATTAGCACCCATCTGAATGGACTAAACCGTTGGATCGAGGGTTGAATGTTTTTTTGAATATGAAGCCATTAAACTTGTGGGCCACGGATGAAGGGGTTAGGGGCATGAGTTTGGGGTCAAACTTGATGCTTGGGTGGTCTCACATAGATATTTCCATCCCCCCGGGTCTCATCCCCAAATGTGGGTCCTACAAAAAAGTTCTCAGATAATATGTGAGAACTAGTTCTCACCTGAATATTACTGTTATAAATATTATGTAGTGAATAATATATGATACGTAATGGTGCATGTATTTGAAGTCAATTATATATTAAATTGATATAAAATATTTATAATATGAATGTCCCCATGATTCTTAATTGCGATATGCCACATTGACATTGTTAAGGCCTAACCCACCTACTCCAAAATTGAAAATTATCCATACTTACAATTAGATTGAAATCATCAACTACTGCTAATAATAATAATAATAAAATATTAATCTTTAAGAGTCGTTAATCGATCTTAGGATGATCTAATAACAGGGCCAGAGGACCCCACTAATACAGTCCCCCAATCGTTCCTTGGGCGGGCAGGTTAAGCCCATAGGGATTAGTTTTGGGCTGCGGCACCCTTCGTTGTAAATATAAGGAAAAAAAAAAAACCATACACTAATTAGGACATGAATATTTTTAATTAGGACTC
The DNA here is from genome assembly GCA_028538565.1 of Umbellularia californica. Lineage (NCBI taxonomy): Eukaryota > Viridiplantae > Streptophyta > Magnoliopsida > Laurales > Lauraceae > Umbellularia > Umbellularia californica. Next base: position 3,432,211 of record JAPQWN010000003.1, on the reverse strand, counting down.
CACTCTAGTCCAAGCGTTCACATACATATACGAGATCCTGGGTTGAATCAAATCAAGTGCTCCCGCAGTGTATGGTATCAGCCGTAGAAGCTCCGTAGAAGTTGTGCAGGCCTTCGCTGGCCAATCAATTTGCTGTTGGGGGTTGTTGTGTCGGATCTGCTGAGTTGGATGGAGTCCCTGAGACCTTGACTAGGTCGGCCAATCGGTTGATCAAAGCAATTTCTCATGAGATATGGGAAGAAATGAGAGCACGCAGTTGCAGTCGCAGGCTCCTAATACACGCATCCATTTCATTTACTTGATAGAGATGTGTGAAGACTGAAGACTGACTTGACTGGAGAAGGAGATGGGAAAGTCTCTTTTTTGGGTTGAAGGGGGCTGAATGAGAAATAGCAAAATACTTGGGTGATGTTAGAATTGTGGAAGAAGAAGAAGAGAAATAATGGAGATTGGACCTTTACCAATACCCAACCAATGGCAGAGGTTTTACAGATCCCCCTCCATATATAGTTTAAACAAAAAATCTAAAAAAAAAAAAAAGCAAAGAAAAGAAAAAAACCCCTCTCCTTTGCAAAACTCTACGTGAGGGCCTTGTTCTAGAATTTCTTACAAGAATCTATATTGTTGGGGTTTTTTGGACTTATGGCTTATTCCTTACATTTGTAAATTGCATGTTTCTTTACGAGAATTTTAAATTTTCAGCAACTTCTAAATACCCTATTAGAATTTTAAAATTTCTGCCCCACTTATTATTTATTTATTTTTTGTTGAGGTTTCTAGATGCCCAAGTACAAATAGGGATCTAAGAATTCCACTATATCGAAACATTTACAAATTCTGGGGATAGGAAGTTCCTCAGTTTCAGTAAAGAAATAGGGGGGAGAGAGAGAGAGAGAGAGAGAGAGAGAGAGAGAGAGAGAGAGAGAGAGAGAGAGAATTTGGATGAAATTGAAAATGGGATTAGATGGCGGCCTCTTTGTCCGTTTATTTTTTTTTCTTATCCTCTTCTCTCTCTCTCTCTCCATTTCCATCTCTGGAATCCATCATCTCAGTTTTCTGATTTATGCATCTTGTCTTGTTTTGTCAAAATCTGGTGAAACTACTGTCCATTTCATGAATAGAACACCAGCCCATCGGATTTAACCACCAACTGTGGAAAAGTCATCATGCCAAATATAAATAGTGGAAAACTTGTATAGTTCAGAAATAAGTATAAAATAAAAATAAAAATATGGCAGGAAGACAGAATTTGTGCAGCACAATCTGCAGGGACCTTCATGAGGAATGGCCAAATTCTGAAATTTTTTACGTAAAAACCACTAAGATAATTGTTAAATCCTATTTGGGTCCTCAATATTTTCTTAAGATTCATTCATTGGGACCGACTCCACTCGAGTCTGCATATCCTGCATGCATTGAATCATTTCAAGAGCTCACGCAGCATATATTACCAGTGTAGGTCGATGCTACGGAGTTACTGTTTTTGCACGTCTTTCGTTTGTTATTGAGCGAGTCTGCTGTCTTGACTTTAGGCGCTGAAGACGCGTAGACTAGAAGTAGAGAGGGCTTTTGTTTCGGGTAAAGACTTGAGAAGATTTTTTAGTGACATTTGGGAAGGTTTGTGATCTGAACAATTTGGATTTTGGAGCGAGAGAAAAAAAAAAGAAAAAAGATGAGATTCGTATGGAGTTGTCTGGCAAGCTTATTCGTATTGACGACTGTGGTGTTAGTTCATGCACAACCAGGTTAGCACCAATCTGTTACCTCTCTTCTTTATTTATCAGCACTCTCTCTCTTTCAAAACTCTTGCAAAAACTGTATTATTAGGTCGATTTTCAGTTCTTCATCAAGGTTTAAAATGTATGGGATGGGCATTCATGCTCAGAAATCCATGCAACAATGATAGGCACACAAACATATATGCCTATCTAGTCCGGCCCCCAAAGCAGATAATCAGCTCGGCTTAATTAGGTTCCAATTCAAGGTCCACGTGACCACACGTCTAACAGTCTCACCCTAGATTCAACTTGGTGCAGCTCAGCTGGATCACACTTTGTTAAGGGGTTGTTTGTCTTTTACGCGTGGGATATGTAAATACAATTTACACATGTAAATGATGAATATTCAAATTTTTAAGTATGTAATGTTTACACGTGTTTCTTTTTACAACGTTTGTCTAACAACGCTATTTCTACATCATTTACACAAGTGATTCATTGTTCTATGTTTGTTTCAATGATATATTGATATGTATATATGTATTAAACGATTTTATAAATGATACTTATTAATCATTAAATTATATTATACTATAATGATGTGAAAATGAGAAAAAAAAAAAAAAGGTTTGATTTATATCAAAGTTTTCATTTGCATTTTAGATCCTTAAAAATGAACATGTCTTTCTACATGAAATATACTTTTCAAAAATATATATTTCTATCAATGATCACATTTAAAAAAATGCATTCCAACATGTTTGGTTAAGGAAATATGAGTTTATAGTCTGATGGCTACGAAAAATAGGATTATTATTAATATTTAGTTCAATATTATCTTAATTCATTATTCAATTGGCATAAAACTTAACCCATGCATCTCACCGGCTTTATGCTAATACTAATCAATTATATAAATTTCTTAAAATGAGCATTTTGTTGCTAAGTCCAATTATATTAAAAGTATCACAAATTTATTATGGTTAGATAAAATCGCATTTATACATTATTTTTGAATGATACCATAATGCTATATAAAATACATTATTCCTTTTCTCTTACATTCATTTATACATGTTTAAATATTTTTAAAGTAATGCAATAATAAATAATTTTAGAAAAATCATTGAGATATTGGAAGAAAACTAAAATAATAAGGTAATTGTTCTAGTTAAAAGTTGATAGAAAAATCATTGAGATATTTATCTTACAGACCGTCCCTTAAAATTCTTACTATCAATACGGTTTTTTTTTTCTTGCAAATTTTGTTCCTTAAAAATCATTGGAGCCACTTTCAAGTCTCATCATCCTACACGTGAAAAAGAGAAAAATCTAAAAGGAGGAGAAAGTAGAGAATCAAATTCTGAAAGAATAAACCTATAGAGTAAATAGATTTTATAAAGTTTTTTTCCTTTTCTGTATAGCAAGGCAAGAGAGAAATAGAGAGGTTACCTTCGTAGAAAGGGATGAGATGCATGGAAGGTGAAATAGAGAGGTTACCTTCATAAAAGGGGATGAGATGCAGGGAGGGTGAAATAGAGAGGTTACCTTCATAAAAGAGGATGAGATGCAGGGACGGTTTTCATGCATAGGTCTCATCGGTCTTAACGCATCTTTTAGGGGTTTCGAACCCAGAACCTCTTTGAGGGAAACTGCCTCAAAACCAAACCGTACGCCTCCAACCGGTATTCTTTGAAATCACATGTGGTTTGGTATTCTCTTTTCCCACCTAAACAGTCATTCAAATCTTCGTGAAAATGGACTCATTGTCACACCATTTACACACAAGATGCGTAAATACTTGTAGACAAACATGACTGATGGGTAAATATTACGCATATTCACCATTTACCTACGTAAATGGTTGTAAACAAACGATCCCTAAGAGGCTAGACTTAGGCTTTAGTGAACTGATCTCTTGGTCAAATATTCTCCTAAAAGGAAGTTTGGTGTGGGGGTGTTGTTTCAGGATTTTTAATTCCAACTTTTCATGAAACCTAGAGTTCCTTATTAACGGGACCACCGTGGATGTGCCGGACTCTGATAGGGGAAATGCTCCCATCATAGTTAGACGCATAATATAAATTATTTGGAAAAGATTTTATAATATTATTAACTTAAACACGAAGTTTTCTTTAGGCCTTTAACACTCACTAGCTAATTCTCGCCACACGAGTTTTGCACTCATCCAAGTTGTTTTCCACTTGATCATGCAAAATTTGGCACCTTTCCCACTTTATCAAATGGCTACGTTATGGACATCTTTTAAGTCTTTTAAAAATACCATCCTTGCTGAAATGGGTCTCATCTTTCGGCCCCAGGTTAGTCGGTGGACATTGGAACCAGAGTGCCCCCCCTCCCCCAAAGGAAGAATTCCTGGGTCCACCCCTGTCGGTGGAAGACCTTTCACCTATAAATCATGCTTCTAAGTCGGCGCAATATGTTCGACTGATCCTACAAATAATTTTACTTTTAGATTTTGAAAAATAATTCAATTTTGGTTTAATGGTGACCACCATTGAACTTGTCACAACTAATCACATATGAATTCTTACGACTCCAACATAATTGGGTAAAGGCAATATGATGTTGATGATGAATTCAATGGGAGTCTAATATCAAAATAAAACATAATTACATATAAGTTGCTTAAAGTTTCTTAAAAAACAGTGTTTCGTCATTACCTAGTGATCCACTTAGCAATCCAGAAATGTATTCCACCCATGAAATTCAATTTGCAATACAAGAATCTAAAGTAACCTTGACTTTGGTCATGTTCTAAGAATTAGTAGAAAGGCAAAACTCAAATAAAACGTTCTAAATAGTTCAGATTAGGCCATTGATAATAGTGACAAGTTTGAGCTTGTATACCCTATGCCCTCATTTTTTTTAACGTAAGAAATACAATTTATCCTATGTTGGGCAGAGGCATGCCATAATGCCACTCCCAGCAATCGCTCTAAAACTAGGCTCACGAGCGTGATGTCGAATGCCATATAAAACATTGAATTGTGCCTCTTCCACCACCAATTGCTTTTTGAAGGAATGATAGCTCATTGGGTGCATAAGATCCTACAAGTGTTATCAGAGCTCCATATCACAGGTTTGAGTCGTGGGAGCACCATCGGGGGGGGGGGGGGGGGGGGGGGGGGGGCGGGGGGGGTGGGGGGGGATTGTTGGGTAGAGGTGTGCTATAATGCCACTTCCTGCGACCGTTCTAAAAATAGGCCCGCGGGCACGATGTCAATGTGCCTCTTCCATCGCCAATTGGTTTTGGAAGGAATAGTAGCTCCGTGGGTGCATAAGATCTTACATTCTATGGATCGAGCTAATTATTTCATATGGGACTAATCTAATGATGATTTCACTTAGAAAACGTTTCTTTTTCCTCCCCAGCCACGATTGTATGATGTGTAACTTAAATTTACAAATAGTATGCTGTATGCCCACTATATGGACTTTTTATTAACGCTCAGATATATATATATATATATATATATATATGGGTAATATTCAAGTGGGAACTGTTCTCACATATTATGTGAGAACTTTTTTGTGAGGCCCAATTGTGGGCCCCCTTTGGGGATGAGACCAGGGGGGATGGAAAGATCCATGTGAGACCACCCCAAGTATTAAGTTTGACTCCAAACCCATGCCCCTAACCCCTTCATCCATGGCCCACAAGTTTAATGGCTTCATATTCAAGAAAATATTCAACCCTTGATCAAACGGGTCAGTCCATTCAGATGTGTGCCAATCCTTGGGATTAGTAACATCATGGGGTTCCCTATTGGTTGCTAGGTTTGGATGGGTTGTTAGTTGGGCCCCACAAAAAAAGTTCTCATATAATAGGTGAGAACTAGTTCTCACTTGAATATTTCCCTATATATATATTGACTACAAAGTTGTAAAGGCATGGCTTCAAATGGAGGCTCTGTTTTTTCTAATATCATCAGTTTCCCTTAGGCTTATAACTATTGATTATGCTTATTATTTGTTTTCAAGATCATTAATTACTTCAAGTGACAAAAAATATAAACCCTCATGCGCTTATATTTTTCTACTTGCTTACCCATAGGCTTTATCAGCGTCAATTGTGGCATAGCTGAAGATTCAACCTATACAGATACCACAAATATAACATACAATTCAGATGCTAAATACATCGACACAGGGGTAAACAGAAACCTTCCGGGGTCTTTGATACCAGATAGACTTCGACGAGTCTACAGTAATCTCAGAAGCTTTCCGAATGGAAGCCGCAACTGTTACAATTTGAGTGTTATCAGCAAGGGCACCAAGTATCTCCTTAGAGCCTATTTCCTGTATGGAGACTATGACAACCTAAATAAGCCACCACAGTTCGACATCTACATAGGTGTCAACCGTTGGATGATCATTAAAGATGTAGCTAAACCATTCATCAGAGAGCTCATACTTATGGCCAAAATGAACTATCTGTCCATTTGTCTGGTGAATACAGGTCAAGGAACACCATACATATCAGCAATTGAGCTACGACCATTGAACGATGCCATGTACCTTCCTGTGAATGAGACTTACTCACTAATGCGTTGGGACCAATATGACCTGGGTAGAATCGTGGATGGTGGGGGTGTAAGGTGCACATGAAAATCTCTCTCTCTCTCTCTCTCTCTCTCTCTCTCTCTCTCTCTCTCATTTTTTGCTCCGTGAGATAAATGACTAAAGACCCCCAAATGGCAGCAGAGTTCCTTGGCTTGTTTAAGAAAAATGTTTTTGCAATTTTGCCCAAAATCCATGATATCATGGGATTTCCAAAGAAATCTCTAACAGCCCATTCCGGCCCTTTTCTCTTTATTTTTTTTTCTTTCACCATATATTGAGGTTTGAAACATAAATTCCACATTAGTAATCATGAAGTGGGAGCTATAAATTTATAAGTATTTTTTTTTTATAACTTCTACCCAAAAATTAAAAAAACCCACCTTTATGGGATAAACCTATGATATCGTGGGATTTATCTGTTTTTGAGAAATAAAGTAACCGAAAACACCACGGAAAATGTTTTTTTAATCTTTCACCATATATTTATTTTTGAGAAACCAAATCCACATTTGGCAATCAGTCATGTGAGATATAAAGCTATGAATTTGTATTATAGATTCCGAAAATAAAAACCAGAATATCGGGTTTAACAGTTTCTGAAAAATATAGTGACTGAAATCAACAAGGAAAATGCAGTTTTATCTTTCACCATATATTGGCTTTTGAGAAACAAAATCAACGTTTGGTAATCAGTTAGTGGGAGCTATACACCTATGAAGCTTTACTTTTTTTACAAATTCTTTAAAAAAAAAAAAAATCCTGATTCTAACTTTGGAAAACCCATGATATCAAGGAGTCACAATATTATAGGATTTTGGGCAAAATAGTTTAAAAGAAAAACTAACCAGAGTGAAGCGACTCTACTATTATTTTGGGATCTTTTGTCATTATCTCGTGGAATCTGAGTTTAAGAGGAATTATACCCTAAAAACCCCCTTTTTAATCAGCAAGTATTGTGGCAATAAATATTGAGTGATTGTGCAGGTATCCGGATGACCCTTTTGACCTGCATTGGAGGTTCATAGAAAATGAAACTTGGAGTTTCATTAACACATCGAACAAAGTGACTAACCCTACTGCAGCCTTTCAGCCACCCTCAGTGGTCATGATGACCGCGATCAAGCCAGTCATCGACAGTGATGATTTGTATTATACTTGGCAGGTAGATCGTGATCCCTCATTCCAACTACACGTTTACATGCACTTTGCTGAAATTGAGCTCCTTGACTCTAATGCCACGAGAGAATTCACTATATATTGCGGCAATTACTCATGCAATGGCGGCAAGCCTTTTCGCCCAAAGTACCTTGTTACAACCACCATCCAAATCCCCCAACCGTTGACTGGCCAAATTGAGTACACATGTTCATTTAAGAGGACACCAAATTCCAACCGTCCCCCAATACTTAATGCTATAGAGGTTTTCACTATCAGGCATTACAATGCCACACCAACCCGAGACCAAGACGGTATGTATATATGTATGTATGTATCTTTGTCTCTAGAACTATTTTTTATGTGTGTGTGTTTGCAAGCCTTTTTGAACTGTTAGAGATAGACTCATTGAAACTCCATTTTTTGGTGTGCCAATGCTTTCTAAAGAAGAAACTAGCTACTTAGATTAAATTTTGTTTGATCATGCTCTCTTTGATCAGAATACCTTTCAACTGTGCCATTAAAAAATTCAACTTGTTAGTTATTCATACCTAAATGTTTAAATATTTTCCTTTCCAATTTGTGGAAATCAGTTGAAGCCATCCTAGACATCAAATCGGTTTACCAAGTAAAGGGAAAGTGGATGGGCGATCCATGTGTACCAAAAAATTACTCGTGGGATGGGTTGACTTGCGACTACCCCCTTAAAGATGCCCCTACAATTTTGTCCGTGTGAGTTCTCCCCCTACTAATATAGCTGATACAAAGACAATGCTTCTTAAGGTTCATCTGCCTTGATGGAAAGTCACCATCTCTTCTTCACAGAAACCTCTCTTCAACTGGATTGAATGGAGAAATAGCTGCGTCTTTTGCAAATCTCAAGTACATCCGGTCCTTGTAAGTTTCATGTTAATTCATCGCAACGAAATATGAACCAGTAGCCCCAGTTCGAAATTGAAGCCCTCAGGTCAGATTGCAACCTTCATGTGCGCCATAATTTCAACGATCTTTGTTGGTTGATGTCTAATCAGTTCAGCATTGATCTAGAGTTTCAATGTCTTACGTTAATGAGATGGGGCTGCAGTATTACCACATTATCTAGATGTGACTTGTATCAATTTATTCAAAGTGCTGGAGTTGATCCAAACTCATATGCTGCCTGATCTTGTTGCTATTTTCTTTCAGGGATTTGTCATGTAATAACTTAACTGGGCCCATACCTAATTTTCTAGGGGACTTACCATCCCTCTCATTACTGTAAGTTGAATAGCATTGATGATGACTTTTAAGTTCCTCTATTCAATAATATCTAGTTTGAAGCCTGCAATCATTTCAGGAATTTGAGTGGCAACCAACTGAATGGATTGGTCCCTTCAAATTTGCTAGAAAAATCGAAGAAAGGATCACTTAAGTTGAGGTAAGATTTACAACTAGATGCCATGGGCATCAATTTCCAATAAGCTTTATTCCAATTTATGACTATTACAACTAGAAGTGCGATTCTCATTGTTTAAATTCCAACGGTTTCTTAAGTTCTATTTTGCATGAAATTTTATACAATGGTGATTATTATTCACATTAGTGTCAAATTAGGGTGATTGTTAAACCATTGAAGGGTAGTGAGTGTGAGGAGGTTGGATTTGTCATGTTAAAAAGGGTTGCCTCTCATGCAAGTCCGTGAGAAGTACCTCTTAGCACCTACATTTTCAATGATGTTTTTTAGTGGCTAAAAGTGCCATTTCCACCCTAGCACCCACTGTCTTAAGTGCGTGTTTGGCAATTAACTAGATAAAGTGAAGTAAAGTGAATCCAGACAAGAAATGACAAGAGGTCATATCAAAAGTACACAATTTCAAAATTCCCTCCAAATTTTTCAAAAAAAATAAAAAAAGCAACCTCCTTTCTCCACTAAACGACAAAAAAAACTCCACTTTTTTATACAAAAAGTCAAAAAGATTCCATACCAAACAACTAAAAACAAAACACCATCATAAAACCTTATATTTTAATCTCTCTTGATTTGATGCTTCACCTCATCAGACTTCAATTCACCATACATCTAAACAGGCCCTTAGGGTTTCCGGCACTTTCAGCAGCTGAAAATAACGTTCCACCGCTAAAAATGAGATTGTTTTTCCTGCTAAAAAGCACTTTTTTTGTAGTGACGGTCAATGGAACTTCTGCAATTCCCTCGTTACGATTGTACTTTCACTAACACGATATTCAACTTTGGTTTTTGCCAGTATTGATAATAATCCAAATCTCATTCGCTCTGTCAACGACGTAAAGATGGGTCAAAAGATTATCGCCCCTGTACTTGCACCAGTTATTTCGACATTGGTCTTGCTAACCATAGTGGTTTTTGTACATCGAAAATTTACTCAAAGGAGGAGACAGAGAGGTAATATTGTCATTTCTGCTTTTTATTTTTATTTTTGAGTAATTATCTTTACATCTCTATATTGTAAACTCTTAACTTAACAACAATCTCTCACACTTGAACTTTACTTTTATTTTATTTTATGCATGATTGTTCATGAAAATAAAGGGGCAGTTAGTGCGTGTTTGTTTAATGCCGCATAAGAGGAAACCTGTGCTTCCTCTTATGTGGAAATGGAAGTCCGATGGGGAGAGGTCAAACTTAGAACTGGGATTTCACTCTCATGAAAAAAGAATAGAACAAAGATCATTTTCCATAAAGAAACATATACATGCACTGAACAACCAAACGGCAAAAATCAAGGAGGTCTGAGTTCTTCTTCTGGAGGAAAGAATCTTCACAAAAGTGCCATTTGTGTCAGCACAATGATCGAATTTCCAAAAATATACTTATGTTTAGATGTCTCCCAAAAAGGTTGGTTTAGCATTCATTGCTTTAGTTGTTAAAGTTGGCTGCATTTGGTGGATTGCAGCTGATCATCATGTTCTTGTAATTTCCTTTGATTCCTTCGGGCTAGTTTTTGTTTTTTGGTTTTTTTTTGGTAAAAGAGGCTAGTTTTTGTTTGTTGGATATGGTTTCAGCCTCTTTGATTGGAGATATAATTAAAAATCTATCATTTAAATCAATAAGGTTTGGAAGGAAAATTGATCATAGTTCTTTTCTGGACCAACTCAATCATAAGACGGCTGTTATGAATGGAATTCTTTTAAATCGATTGTGATGAGAATTTTTGCCTACCTTTGGCGAGTTGTTGTAACTTTTCATTCGTACAATCATAGCCAGTTAAACCTGATTATTGACTTGCGAGAGACAGAATATTATAACCTGATTCATCTTAATTAATCAAGCGGGCAATCCTATATTCATAAGCAAGTTTTTGGTTATAATGATGGAGTACATATGATTAGGCCCAAATTCAGGTGCAGGTACATACTGTAACCTGGAACCTGTTCAGGTCTGGGCTCAGGTAGAATTCCCTATTAGTAATTCATGTTATAGTCCAAGTGCAGTATGAACTTGTCCCAACCTAACATGTTTTCATCTCCATTGTCGAGTGGCAATGAATTAAGATCAAGAAGTTCATCATTTATATCATGAACATTTTTATGCAGCTTCCATTGTCAAGACGAAAAGTGGTTCCATGCTCTATGAGAATAGACGGTTTACATATGCCCAAGTTGTTAGTATGACCAACAATTTCGAGAGGTCCATTGGCAAAGGAGGGTTTGGGACGGTTTACCATGGCCAGATGACTAATAACACTCAAGTTGCAGTGAAGATGCTCTTTATACGATCGATTAAGGTCCCTTGTCAAGGCTCTAACGAATTTGAGAATGAGGTGAGACAAAATCATTGCTTATCCCAACAGGTGATTTTAGGTTGCAAAGAGAAATGCTTGATCATCAATTTTTAATGGATAAATGTCAGTTGAGCAGATACCAAATTATCTAATTAGCTTTTCTGTGGTCCTCTTCCTGTTTCTTATGAGACCCACAACAAGAATGGCGATCAGTTCTTTTTAATGTAATGCATGCATAAGAATGATCCATCAGTGTTGCTACTAAAGTTTGACATATGGTTGGGATGATCTGTGTTGCAGGTTCAGCTCTTAATGAGAGTTCACCACAGAAACTTGGTCTCTTTTATTGGTTATTGTCAAGAAGATGGTAACATGGCCCTGATATACGAGTACATGGCCCAAGGAAACCTAGGACGCCATCTATCAGGTATCGAAATCCTCTAGCTTTTATCCATTTTCCTACACTCAGCAACAATATTGTCCTCTGCCCTCATCATCATTACCATCAATCTGGGATTGGATTAATGATTTCTATATAAGTAATGTATTTGGCAAAAGTAGCCACAATAAGCCCATCAAACTAAATATCTCATTGGATTGGATGGTTCCCATTTTGTCTCTTTCTTTCTTTTATTCCCCCCTTTTATGCATAGGTGAATGAAAGGAAGACCTTTCGTACCTACCCCTTCAATGACATTTGTCATGCTTCTCAGTGGACCCCACTAGCGGGACCTCGTAGAGGAATGACTAGACCATTCCCGAGGATGTGGTGTATGCATATATACATATGTGTGAGTGTGAATGAGAGGAATTGGAGACACAGCACATGAGACTAAATGGCAACTCAGAAGAACAAATTATTTAGAGAAGCTATTTTTGATATGCACTTAATAATGGATTGTTACAGTCACAGACAACTATTCGAATGCACTAAGTTGGGACAGACGACTGCGTATAGCATTGGATGTTGCACAAGGTGAATGCCAATGAATTTATCTTTTTTATCTTGTCTTGTTTGTTATTATTTTCCTTCCCTACTAATGCATAATTTAATGGTTGGTTTGAGTTTGTACGTAGGATTGGAGTATTTGCATGATGATTGTAAACCAGCGATAATTCACAGAGATGTGAAGACAGCCAACATCCTACTAAATGAAAGATTAGAGGCCAAGATAGGAGACTTTGGGTTATCCAGAGTTTTCAATGATGAATTCACTCATGTTTCAACAGCAGTGAAGGGAACCTTCGGATATCTCGACCCAGAGTATGTTCCACCCACACATAAATTTGCTTTCATTTACCTTGCAAATGAAACCTTATTAAACCGTCCACTGTTTCAATTTGTACTTCATAAAGATTTTCTCCGCATTCAAATTTATTATACTTTTGGCCTGTTTGTTTGTAGTGTGGTGTGCATTGAAATGAAATTAAAGGTCAAATCAAAAGAAAATGAAAGGAAAGAGTTGATAGCAAAAGCACTAAAATTCACTACTCACCTTTTTGTCATTTTGCATATCTTTTAAGGGTAACTTTTTATCATTTTGAGCCTTTACTTTTTAACCCCTTCGTCTTTTTTTTTTTTTTTTTCTTGGTTTGACCATTTAATTTTATTTTATTTTACAACTCATGCAAACAAATAGGGATAGTTTTGGGAGTCAACTTGCACAGAAGATAATGCTTTTTTTATATAGGTATTGCAATTCCAACAATTTGACAGAAAAAAGTGACGTCTATAGCTTTGGAGTTGTTCTATTACAACTAATCACAGGCAAGCCAGCAATTGTGCGGATCACAAATTCCGAGCGGATAAGCTTCATTGATTGGGCAATCCCTATGGTTGTGGGAGGGGACATAAGGGATGTGATAGACCCAAAGTTTGAAGGTAATTATGACATCAAATCCATTCAAAAAGTTGCAGAAATTGCACGTGCATGCACCTCGCCGAAATCCATAGATAGACCTCACATGAGAGATGTTGTAGTTGAGTTGAAGAAGTATATTATAAATGAGAAGGCCCTTGAAAGTGCCCTTGAAAGTGGAGGGTGCATGTACAGTGGACCGGCACAAACTACCTCTGAGATTATGTCGTATCTTTCAGCAAGGTAGATTTATCATCGCATCCAATTACAAATAATGAAATGACATTGAAATGGTTCCATAGTGGTGCTCGGGTCCATGCTGGATGATTAAATGTTCATAAGTCTGAATAATGTCAACAGATTTCATATGCAGGTAACATAAGGAAAATAAATGCTACCCTGTAAAATAATGATAGTGATAAATTGTGATATTGTGTTGTCTCGTCTGATAAGTGGATCTTACCTAGATAGTCCAAGTTGCAATTATCATCTAATCCCAATTGTTAGCTTTTTTTTTTTTTTAATCTTGGAGATTTGCATGATTAATTTTCTTAAATTGCAACCTGTTCTTTACACCATCTCTTTCCTGAGCGAAACAAAGGGAGAAACCCATGCGTTAGAGCCCATCCCACTCTCATGCTCCCTAGTCATTCAAGTGTTCTCCATCCAGGTGGCCCCTCTGCTTTTGGTCCCTGCCAACCAATTGGTCCCTTCGCATTGAGTTGTCACTTGGCACCATCTTTGTCATGCAATGCAACAAACATAAAATAAAATAAAATAAATAAAATAAAGGGAAAAAAAGGATGAGTACTGCCATCCAAAGTTCCAAAATCAACCTTTAGTTATATATGGGGCCTCTCCCTTACATCTATAGCTACACCAAAAACAACAAATAGGAACGGTTCAAAACTGTTCCTGACAGAAACTGGAACTGTTCTAAACCGCTACAAAAAATAGGTGTTCCTAAATGATTGAAATAGGTCCAAACCGTTCCAAATAAGAAATTTTGGAGCTACCTTACTTCCGGAACGGTTTCTAACGCTTCCAAAAGTTTCTGGGGTATATTGTTAGAACCGTTCGTGATCTTCAGGAATGGTTCGGAACCGTTCCATAACCATTCAATAACCGTTTCAAATTTTGATATTGGAACGGTTCTCTAAGCGTTCCAATACTATTAAGGACGGACAGAATCCAGATAAGAAAAGCAGAAAAGCTCTTTTTTACTTCCTCTATAGAAATACAAGAAAGAGGATGTGGTCTCAAATCATGAACAGTACAGAACACCAAATATTTTTTACTTTTTTTAATCCTAATCTGCCCAATTTTAAGACAGTAATGACCAATTCAAGACAAACTCCAATCTCACAGAGTGTCTTTGTTTTTTCTCTCTCTTCTACTTGTATATGGTTTTTCTATTGGATTGAAGATATTAAAAGGAGGGAGAGAGAGAGAGAGAGAGAGAGAGAGAGAGAGAGAGAGAGTAAATAGAATCTGAAATTTAAATTAATAAAATCTGAAATTAATATACCATAAATTTAGGTCCAACAAAGCCAATAGTTCTAACAGTTCACTATTTTTCAGATATACCATATCAAATCGCATCATACCATACAAAGATAAAAACCTTCAGATATCCTGAATTTGTTTAATGCATGATCAAGACAAACAACTACAGATTAGGGACTAGGTCTCAAAAGCCTCATACTAGATATGCAGTTTCGTCCACATGCAATTCTATGGCCAGCAACACGCAAATAACAAGTATTCTATGGACAAAAAATGCATGTGCAATCACGCACATGAACACAAAAGTATACCAATGATGATGGCAAACAATAATATTACAGATGAAATGCGTTCCTATAGCAGTAATGCGAACCATTGTTTCTCTTCCAGAGAGATCAGTAACATGCTGTAATTTAAAAGAGAAAACCATTAGGAATGTGTTATGAATGGTATAAAAAAATGAAGTTAAATATGTTCACCTTGCAACTTCACATTTTTCTATCTTATACAAGTGCTCAAATGGCATTTCTTTGTCTTCTATTATATTGAGACGACCTTGGAATAATGCAATAACTAATCTAAATTCAAGGGAATTAGTCTAATACACCTTCCATCCCAACCACACAAAGCCAGCCCCCATGCCCACTCCCAACCCCAGAACCCATGATCTGATTGATGTCAAGCATAAACATCCAGTCTGTGTGTATTCCAGTGGCAGAAGTGCGTTTGCCTGGACTGTGGAACAGATAGGTGGTTACAAGGGTCAATTACAGAGGGAAGTGAACCTCCAATACGGATTTGTAAGGTGTGATGCATAAGTTGAAGCCAGTTAGAGAACCCATCTCTATAGGATAAGGCGATGATAACATCGATGTTTATTGCTAACATGATGCTAAAATGTAGAAATATGAATTCTGCATTACAGTAAATCTCCAATACCGTTAACACCATTTTTGAGCAACTTAAAAATGGTCGAATCAAACAACTGAATATCCTATATCCAGTCCCTTAGTAATTTATGCAAACAAACAGGCTCTAAAGGGGAGAAAACCATGTCCATATTCATATCCAATGCCGTTAGCGCCGTTTTATCTACAGTTTTACTTTTAATAAGTTCCCAAGTTAAATTCAACAAGAATGTGTTTTGAATTCCAAACACGTATGATCAATCCATGGTGCATCACTCCAATTGGAGTAAAATTTGGGCCAATGCCTATATCAAAGGGGCGTACGTAACATGACCAAGTTGAATCAAACAAACAGTAGTCAGGTGATATTTTCCTTCTTCACATTCTGAACCACAATAGTCATAAATTGGTGCTCATAAATAGTATGAGCTCAAAATGAAGGAATCATCTTACCTAATACCATTTCCAATTTCTGCACCTCCCAAAAAGCACTGTGGAATTTATACTAATCCTTTTTCATGCCACATCCAAACCAGTAATGACCTAAGGTAGGTCCATATGTGTCACGACCCGGGCCCGAGATCCGGTAACCCCGAGCCGAAGCCCATACTTACTCCCGTAAATCCCGAATTAACCGAAGTTAAAACGAAATCCACAAGGGATAACATTTACAATAAACCTGTCCATTAACAAAGGCTGCGGAAACTTTTCACTTGACAACATCAATTACCATTTACATTTATACAAAATATCGTTTCTTATACATGTATCCTATCCATCATCTACTTGTCAAATAGTGCATGTCCAAAAATATTGTGTAATAACCATTAATTACATCCCCAAAATGATTATACAAAAAGAATGACTTCACAAAACAATTCCCAAAATATAATATCCTTTCTCGCACTCGGATACCCGTATCAAACGGTATCCCGTCCGTTCCTTTCGTTTAAACCTCCTGGAGGAACCGGAGCGGTCTCCTCCGCTCCCGCCGAGGGCGCTGCTGCACCGGCATGGGCAATCTGGCCTGTAATGCCATCAATAACACTAATGAACACGACGGTTCAACATTGTATAAACAATTCTCACAATATCATGTTAGTCCATAAGTCAAACTTAATCAATCTATTAGTAACAGTTCCAATTCTAGATAAGTCTAGAAAGTTCATACAATAATAATATACAACTATAAAAGTCAATCTTGTGGACCCGTTTATGGATGGTCACTACCATAGCAGTCATTGTCATTTCATTCATTTCATTTACCATCTTCCCTCAAAGGAAGGATTTATCATTACCATCTTCCCTCAAAGGAAGGATTCATCTTCCAATTGGAAGGCATCGATCAATATTCATAGATACGATCGGAAATTAGTGGGACTTACTAGTGTCCGAGCCAGGGACAGCTAGCATCACCACGGAGCTCCGGAACGCCCCAAATCCATCTACTGCAGTAGGATTAGTCATTTCTTTCATTTATTAATTCATCGAACTCAATAGAGTTATAGTACAATTGCTAGGTAGTGCCAGACTTCAGGGTTAATGTCTTTCAGGGAGCAATCCAATTCTGGATTTAATTCCATTCAATGATTCCCATCATGACGAGGGAAGGGAACAACAGTGATACCAATATCATTAGATTGAGATACAAAGTTACAATGAGGGACTTGCTATTCAATCCTGTTTCTATTCAACTCTATCTCCAATCTAAACAACCGACAAGGTATAACCAATGGTTACCGAATGCACGTGTTATTCTTGATGGACATCACATTTGTAGTATTAGTGTGTGCATTCAAGTTTCCGTAATTATCACCCCTGGAAGTTTAGTCGACAATAGTTGTCTATGAGATCCCTTCTTTATCATTCATAATTCTTATCGGTCTCACTTTACCCTACGCTTAGTCTTAAAACTAATATAGGGAGTATTCATACTCACGAGGGGTGCTTCAAGTTTACGCCAAAATCCAAAATCCACTTTAAATTTTTGCTTACAATTTCATGTTTGGGCCAGTATCAGGTTCGCTCGAGTGGATCCAAGTTCGCTTAAGCGGACCCAAACAGAACCTTCATCGCACGAGCGCACCTAAAGTTCGCTCGTGCGGACACTTTTCGCATCAGACAGTAACTGGTTCGCTCGAGCGAACTGTCCAGAACTCCATTTCTGGAATCCGAACATTCACTCTTTCACTCCCCTTTCCAATTACCACCTGCAACTACATTCAAGGATCTCCTATCCTTTCCTCATTCATCATTTAATACACAAATAACACTTCTATTCTATCATTAATACATCATGAAATCCATAAAGCTCAAACAAATCCATAAAATCTCCATTTCTAACAATAGGGTTTGAGAACCCATCTTTATAACTCAAAGAAAACTTGGATACTAGCATGTTCAATCATAAAGAAGCATTTATACTTGCCTTTAAAGCCTATTAGCAAGAAACCCCTTTGATAGCTTGACTTTAGACAAAAATCCCCAAATGAAAACCCTCTTCAAGCCTATTTCCATGGAAACATCAAAAACACAAACCCTATGAGCTAAATGGGCTAGCAATCACTCCTAAGCACCTAATAGAACTTGAGAATCCCATAAAATACTCAAACACTTACTTGTAGTGTGGTCAGGGAATCCTTGAGCTTCTCCTCCAAGCTTTAACACTCCAAATAGAAAGCAAGCATAAGAAGAAGATGAAGATGGAGATGGAGTTGCTCCAACTTCAACCCAAGCCACTAACAATCCTTAGAAATGAGGTCTAGGGTTTCCCTTCAATAGAAATGGGGTGGAAAAAAATGAACTCAAGGGAGTCCCTTTTTAAGTCTTATAAGAGACATTTTGCATTTGAGCCCCCATTATCAAGACTATCCATATCTTGAGTCAAATGAAGGGTCACTTGACCAAATCCTTGTCAAATGACTTTGAGTCTATTATGAAAGTTAACGTACTCGTCGAGATACGCATGTTGGTATCAAGAGTTTCCGTATTTGACGAAATACGTATAAATTCCGTATTTATGAAAAAGGTCTTGTCCTCTTAGTTTAGACTTAAACTCACTCAATTCCCTTAATCTCTTCATTATTACTTCATTAAGTCCATTTGAGACTAATCTCATTGAGTTGGATCATTAACCATCATTAGTCTAATTAGACTTGATTATTTAGCATTAATTGCAATCAATTAGAGTTAATCTTGATTAACTCGAGGCGGGGTATTACAATATGTACACTCAAATTTACTAATGTTTAGTTGAGAGATTAGTATATTCATCATTTACTAGGTTCTATAAAAAATAAATTATGCTGAATGTCAGGATGAGAGATGTGAGATGTACCTTCATTCTACATAATGAGATACAGAGCAACAAAATTAACTCATGAAAATGGACTACATCTTTGCCTGACAAAAAAGTGTTACACAGTTCCTACACCTGGGTGCAATTAGGAGGCCGTTTCTGAATACTAGGGCTCCTTTCTTCCCTCTCTTGATCTGTGTTGCAATGTGTATGCAGAGAAGATAGAATGAGTAGACTGCAGAGTGCCGAGGTATCCACAAGATCCTTAAAGGAATCAGATGGAACCTCAAATTTCCACGACCCTCCCGCTATTTTTCATTCTTGGAAGAAGACTACATTACAGCAACTAGTAGAGGAGGAGCAGCGATTCGAGTGGAAGACTATTCCCACAGCCCAGCCCACGTGGCGGCTGCTCTAGGCGACCATACGCGCCTCTCCCGCCTCCTCTCGTCTCTCCCCCGAGTCGCCGATCCATCCCAAATTAAAACGGCTTCTCCAAGAGCGACTCGCCGAACTCACTCCTAAAACCCAAAGTCCCATCTCAAACTCCATCTACCCCTCAAATCTCCCAGCACCACCGAACCCACTCCCACAATCCCTCCGTTTGAAACCCCACCCAGCAGAAAAATAAGTAGCAGAAAGAAGAAGAAGAAAAAGAAACCTGGCACCTGTCGATCGTCTCAGCTGCTCAGAGAGATCGGTCGGATTCGTTGGGGGCTTTGGGCGCGAAGGGAATGAGGAATGGAGGGAAAGGAAGGGAATGAGGTTGGGAATGGGATTTCACATCAATCCAGTCCTCGTAAGTGGGTTTGTGCAAATTCTCGATAGAAGGATTATCATTGTATGCCAACTGTGATGTGATTTTTCTATCAAAATGAGATGATTTTTTTTTCTTTTTTTGAAATCTGAATGCAATATACAATTCATGGAGTTTTTAATTACACAAATTTTGCCCCAAATGCAGAATCTGAAACCTTTAGCCCAATATCTGAAAGACTAATCATGGAAATATGCATGTACTATAATAATGTTGTTAATTAAATGTAAAAGAAAAATAATAATATTTTTTTAGCAGGGATGTATCAAACAGTAGCTTGACTGGTCCTGTGCCTAATTTTCTCGCAGGGCTGTCATCCCTAAAAATTCTGTAAGTTGCACATTTTACACTATGTTTGGGAAAGAGGGAAAATGAGGGGAAGGAAAAAAAAAGGAGGGGAAATAGAGGAAAAGTTAAAATAGAGGGTGTTTGGGAAGGGGGAGGAAAAGTGGGAGGGGAATTTGGGGGTAAAATTTTCAAAATTTTACCCCCAAATTTTTCCTTCAAAACTGGGGGAAAGAGGGAGGCAAAGAGGGGATTTTCATTCCCCTCAAACTTTTTGACTAAACAAATAGGAGGAGAGAAACTTAATTTTCCCTTCCCTCCCCTCCTCCCTTCCCAAATACAGCGTTATGGCAATGCATTTAGATCTATTTGTATAGAGGATAATCTGGAGTGAATTACTGTTTTTTTTTTTTTTTCCTTTTTTCCTTTTGCAGAAAGTTGACAAACAACGAATTCACAAGATCAATTCTTGCAATTCTTTTAGAAAAATCGAAGGATGGGTCACTTTCATTAAGGTTAGTTTACAATGCAAAACCATGAATTGAAAGTCTTCTAGGGCCTATTTGGAAGTGGAGAAAATGGCAAGTGGAGAATCCCTAGTAGAGAGAGAACTTAGGAGATCTAGGTGCAGATAATCCCCTCTAGGGACTCTCACTTGTGCTGATTCTCTACTGTATTAAGTTTGAATGAAGAAAACCAATGTTGAATGAAATCATTAGAAAACCCTTTTTTTTTCTAAACCAAAGTACAATCAAATGGTTAAATGTCACTTTTTAATAACAGAAATTTCAGGCGGCAAGAGAAAATGGTGTTTTCTTCCTTTGAGGCAAAAACCATGATAAAATAAAATGTTAAATGGGGTTCTTATCATATGTTTGACAAGTAGCATTCTTATTAGATCCAATAGACATATTTACTGTTCTTGCTCCTATCACGTTATCATGGATGTTATCCAAGGGCTCTTGGAACATATGTAATACACTAAATTATTTATTTAAAAATGTTTATTCTGCCTCTACTAATACCTTTAGATCCTGTAATTAGAAATGATCAATTCAAAAAAAAAAAAAAAAATAATATGGTATCAGAGTTAACCGGTTACGAGTATACATCTCAAGAGGAACAACTTGGCACAAAAATATGTGTATCGCCAAAAGTGCGCCAACATGATGGCCAGCAAAGGAAAATTAAGACTATCAACATAAGGGACTAACCATGGATTTACTTTATAAGTTGGAATCTTCATTATCTAGGAATACCTCATCTTTCTGGTGTAGAATTTTGTAGGATTTTGTTTAGTCAATGGGATTTTGGTTGATTTCTTTGCTTTAACAATCATCTTTTGATTAGAACTCCGCTTTGAGTTGCACCTATTTAATTAAGCTCCCTTATTATCATTATTCATTAGTTATTCCTTAAATTTTTATGTCTTCTTTCCCTACTGCGATGATTCTACTTCCGGTGGTAATACGGTATTTAAAATTTTGCTTGTTTCTAGTTTTGATAACAATACAAATCTGAGTGGCCCTCCTGACATAAATCATTGTGAAGCTGGTTCATGCAAAAAGAGACGAAAGATTTTTGTTCCTATACTTGCTTCATCTATTTCGGCACTGCTCATGCTAATAATTATGGTTTTGTACTTTGGAAATTTACACAAAGGAGAAGACAAAGAGGTAATATTGTCATTTTCACTTCTATTTTGAAAATTTTCACTAATGACAGGTTACCCTCTCTACATTGTAAATTCCAACTCATAAACAATCTCGAATGCTTGAGCTTTGAACAAGTTACACCTTTTTACATTTTATTTAGTTACTTGTTTATTTATTAATATAATTCCGCTTATCCTTGCAATGAATATGAAAATAAAGGAAGCATTAGTGTGGGCAGCATATGTGTGTGTGTTTTGATCAAGTTGGAGGGAAAAATAGGAAAAACATAGGAACTAAGTAGAAAGGGCCTTTTACAAAAAATAAAAGAAAAAAAAGAAAAAAAAAGTCGAGAATGAAGCTTTTCCTTTACAGAAAAATACACACTACAATGGACCACTACACTCGAAGGACGCTTAATTTTAAGTCAAATGACATACTAATTGAGAATTTGATGATAAATAGTCCTTCGCTATTAGTGTTATACAGTACCACGCTTCATTAAATACAATTTATTCTAGGGGCATTCGGTGACAGGTCCCTGAACATTTCACTTAATAGCCCTTGATCTACAATCTTTTTTCATAGTGTGGTATGTCTTTTTTCCAAATTTAAAGACCTAAAATGTCTAAGTCACCATTTCTTTAAATCATATTCTATGATTAGTGAGATATGCCATTAATAATGGTCAACTATTATTTAATTGACCACGATTAATGAAATTCCATTAATGGGATTTTCAAATAAGTTCTAAAAAAACATAAATAAATTTCAAAAGAATGCAAATAAATTTAAAAAACAGAATAATTTCAAAAAAAGTGATTCTTGATCTAGCACACGTGTCCAACAAATCAAATTAAAAATATACATAGGAAAAAGTGACATTCACCATAAAATCATATTGCTTCTACAGTTCTAATCAATCATATTGCTTCTACAGTTCTAATCATGTTCGAATCCAACTCAAAGCGGGCTATATTGGGGCCATGCTTGACCACACGCCACCCCACTTAGACTCGACTTATATGCAATGTCGACTCAACTAAGTTTGAAGTTCCAAGTCACCACATTTCTGAAGTTGGCATGAGATGGATTTGAAGGAGTCACAGTCACTTGATATCTCATCACTACGAGCTCCATTGTTTTCGGTTCAAATTTCCCATTGATGTTACAAGTACCCAGTGAATAGATCCATGCATGTAAGTTTTCTGTGCTTGGTTTTTGTTTGACAAAACTCCTTAAAAACTTCAACACATTCAACCTGAGATGCACACATCCATATTTAATTTACAAATGACTGAGTTGAGTGCAACATCCTACAAATCACCATTATGGCAGACAGAAGCGGACCCAGCATTTTCGTTTAGGTGGGGCTAAACTTTTGCTATAATTTTTCATATCAACAATAACAAAAGAAAAAATGTATTCCATGTAAATAGACGTAAAAAAAAATTTAATTATATCAACTTAATATATTTCTTGTTTGAAATGAGAACTATTCATTTCTCCAAAATGTACAATATAAGAGAAGTATACTGAAAACAAAAAAGTCTCCCAAAAAAATAAGGGCAAACCAATCATCCTAAAAAAGAAAGGGTTCACAACCTCCAAAAACAAGGGGAGAGAAGCTACAGAGAGAGAGAGTTACCTGAACCTGAATGGCTGAAGTTGAGCCGTCGAAGCCTCGAAGGGTCGGAAGAATGGAAGAGACGAAGAGAGAAGGTCGAAAAGGCCAGAGAGGAATTTGGGGTTTTTTTTTTTCGTTTTGCCCTTTTGACCTGGGGCGAGCACTTTATATATGTGGGTCGTGGGCCAAGGCCCAATGGCATTTGAAGGCAAATTTGGAATATGACCTGGGGCCACCGCCCCAGGTCAATTAAACGTCAGTCCGCCACTGATTGGCAGACAATAATAATTTTCTTAATTTAAAAGTAAAAATTAATGTACATAAAGGCACTCTACAGCACCAACAAAAAAACAGTAAATAAAGGAATTACATGGCATTGAAAAGTCCACAGGTTGCATATTAAAGTATGTCAATCAACTCATAAGCATGCAAAAGAATTAAGCTGAATGATAAATTAGACATCTATTACCTATTAGGATCACCACCATATTCAAAAATATTATCGCATACAAAAGAGATTCTTTGATAAGCATCCTTCATCATATATATCATTGATGGTTCCCTAAGGAAAGTTCCTGGACAGAAATAAAAAAATCATATATTAATGTGAACTCTATACAAAAGAGATTCTTTGATAAGCATCCTTCATCATATATATCATTGATGGTTCCCTAAGGAAAGTTCCTGGACAGAAATAAAAAAATCATATATTAATGTGAACTCTAAATTTTGTCCATCAATGTGAATTCTAAATAGACTATCTAGGAAGAATGCCAAATTGCAATTTAAATTATAAAAGAAAATGCATATGACTATGCTTCTAAAGAACCCTTTCCGATCTCTCTATTTTCTTGGAACCCTCTTTGTTGTTGTTAGAGTTAGGACTCGAGATTTTTCAACCAATCTTCTCCCATTTTTACTCCCAACTATCTTTGGTAGTATATGTAGTGAAAAATTAGAGGGACCAATTTTCTTCTCCCAATCGTTGGTTTCGTGTATGCTCATTCCGTCTTTTTCCCCATTTATGAATTCCCTTGCATCCAACTTTTTGTTGGAGTTTCCTTTGTGGTTCTCATTGGGTTGAGCATTGAACGATAATAAACTTATATTTAACCTGAACCTATCATTTATTACTAAAACCTTTAAAAGGTCAAATGCAAACAACAAATTATTGATTAATTTGGAATTGGGTTGGCAAGTCGGTCCTACGATGGGTTTTCCTTTCAATTAGTTTTTTTTTTTTTTTTTTTTTTTGTTCAAACACATGGTGTGCAACTCATAACTAATACATACCATCTAAATTGGAATCAACAGTAACCAGCAAAATTGAAGATGTACAAAACAAAAAAAAATAATCCAATTGTATTCAATAAAAATGTTTTCATGCAGCTCCCCCTCATCGTTTCTTTTCTCTAGTTCAATAACAGAAAACAAAATTCAGATAATGTAGCGCATGATTGAGAGGCGATTGAGAAGAAATAGAGAAGATAGATAAAATATAGCTTTACGTGTATATTTCTTCTTACCTGGGTGTCAAATGTATTTTCTACCTAAATCAAAGAGAATGAAATTTACTGTGACCACGTGAGCAGTAGAAATTTACAGCACAGCAGTTTTTTTAACTTTTACTTTCACGAAGCCCCGTTAAAAAAGAGCTATCGAGTTATATGCAATTCTAGTCTTTAAAAAGTCAAAAAGCCTAAAAAGGGCTTTTACCAACCCCAAGGACAAGCGAGAGCACAGGCATGCTCGATCCTCGTGGGATGACTTTGGGCCTTCGGGCAAACCTACGTGTCCATCCCGGTCTTTACTCTCTCTGATTGATTGATACGGACGAGGCGACCAGCTGTACTTGGACCATTTCAATTTGTTCTCTCTGTTTTTTTTTCCGGTAGGGCAAGAACCTAAGGCCAAAAAAACAGGTAAACTATAAAATTTACAGTAATTACATTGGAGTAACGACTCCAAAAAAAATATTGAGGCAAGGATTAGCCCAGTGAAAGGTTTAGAGATTTTGCTCAGCCGAAACACTAGCTAGTTCTTTGACATCCCCGTAGTGGCAGGTACAGATGGGTTAATTCGTTCCTAGTTCTAAAAGACAGAGGAGGGAGCAAAAAATACCAAGGAAAAATCATTAGTGGTTTTGGTTCGAATTTTAAACAATGGGTGCCAGGCTCAGTCCTTGGCAAATTTTTTGTAAACCCCTACTAAGCGAAAGCAAGGTAAGGTGGGGCCCTCCATTTCTTGCACTTTGCAGCTGCTGGTCCTCTCTAAAACTTACGGGGCCAATCTCCATCGAGCATGGGACTAGTCCAACCGCGCATTTTAGATTGTGTCCAGAATAAAATTGGGCTAAATCCTACATCTAATCTGCAACTGCAATATTATCTTGCCATCATCCGACCTTCCATCATCAAGCATGCAAGTTGCTGAAGTTGACTCCGTCATGTCCTGTTGACCCAACCGCGTATTTACTTGACGTCGCAGAAGAGCACATCGTTTATATTTCAGTTCATTCTTTACACAACTCGGAGAGAGAGATGGTGTTACCATGGCTTTCCATTTTTTTGAGTTTACTGGCTCTCGCAGTGTCGGTTCAAGGCCAACAAGGTTAGACCTTTCGTTTTTCCATTTTTAAATAGATGCACAGTAATTATGATTTATTTGTTGCAGGCTTCCTCAGCATCGACTGTGGCATTCCTGGGGATCTCAACTACACTGATGACACAACTCAGATATTTTACACTTCAGATGCTAAATTCATAGACACTGGAACAAACAAAGAGATCGCCGCCGTACACATGACACAAACACTTCCACGGCAGTATCAGAACCTAAGAATCTTTCCTGATGGAATTCGCAACTGTTACACATTAACACCTGTTATCAAGAGCAATAGGTATCTGCTTAGAGCTTCATTCATGTATGGAAACTATGATGGTCTCGATCAGCCGCCCCAATTCGATGCCTATATTGGTGTCGATCGCTGGGAGATCGACCTCCCATCCAATTCATCGTTATACGTGTGGAATGAGATTATAATGGTTGCAAGTCTGGATTATATATCAGTTTGTCTAGTAAAGACAGGCAAGGGAACACCTTTTATATCCGCGCTTGAGTTGAGGCTATTGGATAATTTAACATACCAGGCAGCAAATGAATCTCAGTTTCTTCGACTCTACACAAGGCTTGACCCTGGATCGACTTCTGGTCAAAGAATCAGGTGGGTGGGAGATCTCTTGTTAGCAGCTGCAGAAATGTAAGACATATCACCTGCCTTAATTTAAATAAATATATTTCAATCAGTTACAAGAATTTGCCTATCAGTATTGATGCTCAGTACTTGTTGGCCTGCAATTTACTCCAATCAGTTACATCTGATGCATAGGTATGGACAATTAATCTATTCCACTAATCTTGTGTGTGTGTACTTATTTGCACGGGGATATCGTCTAAGGCTATTACTCTTTGCATCGAATAGGGAGCTCTACCATAAAGCAAGAAAAAACCCTTGCGTTAGGCCCTAAAAAATAACTCCCCTTAGTATCACATCTTAATAAAGTTATATTTTCACATTCTAAAAAAGCATTAAAGCAGCTATTATAGGTTTTTTTTTTCTCCCAAAAATTAAGGCCCCATAATAGTAGTTGGTATCACATCTCACTAAATTCATCTTTTTTAGAGTCCAAAAAAGCATTAAAGCGGTTGTCATCTTTCCATTTCTCTACATTGAGTTTTTTTAAATCCCAACAAATTTTAACCTCCCTACCACTTTACCAGTGAGGTTTTTCAAATGAACTATTCTCTTATGAATTAATGTTTTCCTTACAATATTAAAACGTCTCTACCAAGAGTTCAATCTCCATCAGTGTTTTTCTATATTAGGTATTATTAACTCTCTCACCCTTTCTTTCTTTCTCATAATTTTTTTTTTCTCTGTAACTACTTTTTTCTTATTATTTCTAAAGCAATCTTCTTTAAAGATTTATTGATTTGGTTTTGCATTTTTTTAATAATATATGTGGGCACGTTTTGATAATATATGTGGGTGTTTTCCTATAATATTTGTTAATCATAATTCACTAACTTAAATATAATCTATTTTCTTATATTGAAATGGCTGCATTAAATTTGAAACGCATCTACATCTATAATCTCTGTGGCCAACAATGATAAATCATTAAATCAAGTTTTATTGTTCTATGCTTTTAAAATATTTTTAATTTCAAACTCGCATTGTATGTTCATTATTGTTAGTGCTTGTTTTATTTGTAAATATTATTAGTTATAATTTATAAATGATAAATATGTCTATTAGAAATTACGAATCCGAGTACTAAAAACTTTAAAAAGAAGAAGAATAAATAATTTGATGCCTCATTTAAAATTGTGGTTTTGGGCCTCAAATTGTCACAAGCCGGCCCTGGCATGGTAGGCCATGACACAACTTCCTGCATTTGAAGTCAGTTTAATTCACTGTAGGCAACAGGTTTCATATCACTAATTCATGCATCCCTTTTTGACATACATGCTCTAGTGCACCATTCATCCCTTTCTTAGCCCTGTAAATGTTTTAATAAATACAGGTACCCAGTCGATGATTATGATCGCATCTGGTCTCCCTGGGTGGAAAGTTTTTGGACGCCAATCGACACTTCTTTTTCTATCAATCTCAGGAAGGATGTTGGCTACCAGCCTGCATTGGCAGTAATGAATACTGCGGTCATGCCAACCAACACTAGTGAAAACTTGAGTTTTTACTTTCCAACATCACACGTCGATCCAAGATCGCAATATCATGTGTTCTTGCACTTTGCTGAATTAGAACAGCTCCAGAACAATCAGTCCAGAGAATTCTACTACTCCCTAGATGGGAAGTATGTATACGGCCCTTTCTCACCTAAGTACCTGTCTGTAGATACGAAATTCACCACGTCACCTCTGAGCGGCAAAGATCAACATGAGGTCGAACTTTATAAGACAACATCTTCTACCCTTCCTCCAATCCTTAATGCTCTGGAGATCTTTACCGTCGAACAACTAACATCACCAACAGATGGCCAAGATGGTAAGCTTAAGCTTTGACTGCATCTTCATTCACCAAGATTCACCAGGAATATTCTATCTGAACTGAATATTCACAGCATAATTTTGTAAGATGTTGTGAAATAGGGCAGGTCCACTCATCAAATGGACAGTACATGTATTTTGAACTTGGATCCTTACCATCCTTCTTTGTCAATCACATGTGCCTCTTTTAGTGAGCGGACCCGCTTTTTCTCTGGTTTAAATATGTCTGCAGCTGGCCCAACCACCTCAATAGCTCAGATCTTTTACATAAGCAATGCTGGCATTTTGAAGCTAGTTGATACCCCATTTACAGTGTGAGTGTGTGATTACTGACCTATTGCTGTGAATTTTTGTCTACCTATTGAAATGTCAGTGGACGCAATCATGAACATCA
The DNA here is from genome assembly GCA_028538565.1 of Umbellularia californica. NCBI lineage: Eukaryota > Viridiplantae > Streptophyta > Magnoliopsida > Laurales > Lauraceae > Umbellularia > Umbellularia californica. Next base: position 3,403,595 of record JAPQWN010000003.1, on the reverse strand, counting down.
AAGCTATATATCAAATAAAGAGAAATTGGATGGGTGACCCATGTGTTCCATCGAGTTACATTTGGGAAGGCTTGAATTGCAGCTACCCTGACTCAAAACCTCCCACAATCATATTTCTGTGAGTCCCACCAAAGATGATTGCATGGAGATGATCTAATATTGCTTTTTTGCGAGTCCTAATTAGAGAACACATTAAGGGAACAACAATTTTACCAATTTTGCAGAGATCTTTCTTCTAGCGGATTGACGGGTGTATTAGCTCCTTCTCTGGCCAATCTCACATCAATCAAGTTCTTGTAAGTGGGTTTGTGCAAATTGAGATAATCTAGCTAGCTTAAAGTCTTGATAGAAGGATTGTCATTACATACCAGTGATGTGATATTTCTTTCAAAATGAGAATATATCTTTTTTTTTTCTTTTTTTCTTTTTCTTTTTTTGAAATATGCATGTACTAGAATGAAAATATTAGTAAAATGTAAAAGGAAAATAACAGTATGTTCTTTGTATTAGGGATGTATCAAACAATAGCTTGACAGGTCCTGTGCCTGATTTTCTTGCACAACTGTCATCCCTAGAAATCCTGTAAGTTTTTCAATTATGGTAATGCATTTAGACCTATTAGTATATGGAAGACAATCCAAAGTGAATTACCATTTTTTTTTTTTTTTTGCAGGAACTTGACAAACAACCAATTCACGGGATCAATTCCTGCAATTCTTATAGAAAAGTCGAAGGATGGGTCACTTTCATTAAGGTTAGTTTACAATACAAGACCATGAAAGTCTTTTTAGGGCCTATTTGGAAGTGGAGAAAATGTTTAGTAAAGAATCCCTAATGGACAGAGAAATGAGGAGATCTAGGGGCGGATAGTCCCCTCCAGGGGTTTCATTTTAATGATTCTCCACTGTAATTATATTTGAATGAAGAAGACCAGTGTCGAATGAAATCATTAGAAAACCCTTTTTCTAAAACAAAGTACAACAATCAAATGGTTAAATTTCGCTTTTTAATAATAGAAAATTCATGCGACATGCGAAAATGGTGTTTTCCCATCCTTTAAGGTGAAAACCATGATAAAATAAAAAGTTAAATGGGGTTCTTGCCATATGTTTGACAAGTAGCATTACTATTAGATCAAATAGATTTATTTACTGTTCTTGCTCCTACCAGGTTATCATGGATATTATCCAAGGGCTCTTGGAACATATGTAATATAATAAATTATTTATTTAAAAGTATTTATTCTGCCTCTACTAATGCCTTTAGATTCTATTAGAAATGACAAATTGAAAAAAAAATAACATGTTACCATAGCCAACCGGTCGCGAGTTTAAATCCCAAGATGAACAACTAAACACAAAAATGTGCGTATCTTCAAAAGTGCGCTGACCGGGTAGCCAGCTAAGGAAAATTAAGACTATCAGCATAAGAGACTAACCATGACTTTGCATTTTAAGTTGGAATCTTCATTATCTATGAATATCTAATCTTTCCGCTGTAGGATATTGTATAGTCAATGGGACTTTGGTTGATTTCCTTGTCTTAACAATCGTCTTTTGATTAGAACTCCGCTTTGAGTTGCACCTATTTAAGCTCCCTTATTATCATTATTCATTAGTTATTCCTTAAATTCTTATGTCTTCTTTCCCTACTATGATGATTCTACTTCTGGTGGTAATATGGCATTCAAATTTGTGCTTGTTTCCAGTTTTGATAACAATACAAATCTGAGTGGCCCTCCTGACATAAATCATTGTGAAGCTGGTTCATGCAAAAAGAGACGAAACATTTTTGTTCCTATACTTGCTTCATCTATTTCGGCACTGGTCATGCTAATAATTATCGGTTTTGTACTTTGGAAATTTACACAAAGGAGAAGACAAAGAGGTAATATTGCCATTTTCTCTTTTGCTTTGAAAATTTTCACTAATGACATGTTACCCTCTCTACATTGTAAATTCCAACTCACAAACAATCTCGAATGCTTGAGCTTTGAACAAGTTACACTTTTTTATATTTTATTTAGTTATTTGTTTATTTATTAATATAATTATGTTCATCCTTGCAATGAATATGAAAATAAAGGAACCATTAGTGTGGGCAGCATGTGGGTGCGTGTTTTGGTCAAGTTGGAGGGAAAAATAGGAAAAACACAGGAACTAAGTAGAAAGGGCCTTTTACAAAAAAAAGGAAAAAAGTCAAGAATGAAGCTTTTCCTTTACAGATAAACACACACTACAATGGACCACTACACTCGCAGGAAGCTTAATTTTAACTCAAAATGACATAATAAATGAGAATTTGATGATAAATCGTCCCTCGCCATTAGTATTATATAGTAGCACACCTCATTAAATACAATTTATTCTATCTTTCTTTTGGAATGCAGACCTATCCTAACATTGTATTGGAACATAAGAAATCACATTGAAAGAACACTAATTAAAGCCAACAAACATCACCCTCTTCAGCTGCACGCACAGTCTACTAAAAAAGTCATTACCCAAGGTTCCACCCAAGCAGGGTCCAGATTGGAGACAGAAGTAACATTCGGCAATTTTGCATAAAATGGCTGCTCATAGGTTTTAAAACATGCATTATCACACTTGACACCCAAAACTTTTACCATGACACCAAAGCAATGACCACCCTGCTTCGGCAAAAAATAGTCAAAGTGCCCACCATTTTTCATTGTTTCTTCCTTTCCATGCATGCTTAGATAATTAAATAGATGAATTCATAGTAAGTTGCTGAGAAATTGGGTAGTCCGAGGTCCATGGACATCCCCACGTTAGAGGATCATATGTATTATCATTCTCATATCTTTGAAGGTTCTGCCTGAGTTGGCAAGAAATTGGTGTAAGCAGTCTGATGTGATTGACCTTGGTACGCTGGTCGGCTGGCCCAGATTGATTCTTTGGTTTGATTTTGATAGAGCCATCTATGGCGAGGCCCATCAGATGGATTGCATATGTGGTCGTTGATTGTTAACCTAATTGTTAAGTGGCAATGGATTAACCAGGACGATTGTCTTACATTTCGTTTTCTGCAGATGCTGTTGTCAGGGATAAAGCAGACGGTTCAATCCATAAGATGCAATATAGGAGAAATGGTTCTTTGCACTCTGAGAATCAACGGTTCACATACAATGAAGTTGTCAATATGACCAACAATTTCGAGAAGCCCATTGGCAATGGAGGATTTGGGACCGTTTATCATGGCCAGATGAGAGAAGGCACCCAAGTTGCAGTCAAGATGCTCTCACTACAGTCGGTCAAGGTGCTTTCTCATCCGCGTCAAGGCTCTAATGAATTTCAGAATGAGGTTAGACTTGACCATAATTACTGTCTATACTATTGAAGTGATTATTGCACGTGTGGGGCCTATGTTTAATCTTAGTCATTATTTATAAGGATGAGAAGAAAAATGCATGACCATCAATTGTCCTTTGGATAATGATTCCACAACTTGAATGACTATTCTTTTTAATATAAAATTGACGCATACACAAGAATAATCCATTAGTATTGGTTCCTGAAAGAGTTTGACATACAGTAAGTTAAGGATATGTATTGCAGGCCCAGCTGTTGATGAGAGTTCATCATAAAAACGTGGTCCCTTTCATTGGCTACTGTCAAGAAGGTGACAACATGGCCCTTATATATGAGTACATGGCATTGGGAAACCTAGGAAGCCATCTGTCAGGTCAATTACTTTCTTTAGCTGCTTACCATGTCTCTCGCTACAGTACTACTAATAAAGTTAATCTATGCAATAACATCAATTCATTGTTACAGGCACAAACAGCAATTCAAAAGCTCTAAATTGGGGCCAGAGATTATGTATCGCATCGGATGTTGCACTAGGTTAATATGATTGAAGTTATATATTTTTCTTTGTTCCTTTTATCCTGCTTATTTAACTTTTCTTTTGTACTAATATAAACGTTTGATGGCTGGTTTGTGTTTTGTACATAGGATTGGAATATTTGCATAATGGTTGCAGACCACCCATAATTCATAGAGATATGAAGACGACCAACATCCTATTGAATGAAAGATTAGAGGCCAAGATAGGGGACTTCGGGATGTCCAAGGTTTTCCTTCAGGATGATGAATTCACTCACATTTCAACAGCAGTCAAGGGAACCGCTGGATACCTCGATCCAGAGTTCGTTCTCATCCACTTGCTCATGACTTTGCTTCATTTACGTTGGAAGTGAAACATTGTTGATTTCTTTTTAGGCCATAAGTTCGCACATGGCTGACGATTCATACCAGTCCATCGAATATTTTCTCACTGTTGAATGTGGACTATTGTAGTATTTCCTTCATAATCATCAATGCGTCTTTTTGAGGGACTAGAATGACGCCATTGGAAGATCTTCTAGGTCACCATCCTCAGGACCCATGGGATGAACCGCTTGTGTCATTGAACAATGGCCCTGCTTGTAGATACCACAGGCTCTGCCTCTGCAGTTGTAGATTGTATAATTCCTCCTCTGTTTTAGAGGGACCTTGTCGCAAAGCCATCACAATCTTCATCATCGTCAAGGCATTTGTAGTGTAATTCTTTCATAAGCAATCGCATAAATGCTAATGTTTTTTTTTTTTTTTTTTTCCTGTTTAGGTACTTCAATTCCAACAATTTGACACACAGGAGCGATGTCTACAGCTTTGGAGTTGTCCTGTTAGAGCTAATCACTGGCCGGCCTGCAATTATCCGAAATGCAGATTATGAGAAGAAGACTCTAGTTGATTGGGCATGCCCAATAATTGCAGGAGGGGATGTACAATCTGTGGTCGATCCAAGGTTGGAAGGTGACTACGACATCAATTCCCTTTGGAAAGTTGCAGAAATTGTGCTAGCATGCACTTCACCAAGATCCATAGAGAGGCCGACCATGACTGAAGTTGTAGCTGAGTTAAAGGATTGTCTAGGAACTGAGACAACTGCTGAAAGAACCAAGAGCTTGAATAGTGATCGAGTGGAAAAGACTTCTAGCAGCGTTTTCCAACCATTACCAAGGTAAGTCGCCTTAACATCACATGCAGTTCCAGTACCAGTTCTAGCTGAAGAAATGATTTCCAAGGGTGCAGCAGAACATTTTCAAGTTCAGATAGCTTTCTATGAAAAAATAAAGTTCCTATAGTAACAGATCTCGTATCCCATAATAATGACATTGCTATAAGACAATGTTGTCTCCTCTGTTTACTGATTGTTACAAGTTAAAACTGTAACTTATGATTGCTATAAGACTCGTTCGTTTGGTTTGTGGCATTACCCTGTATTTTGCTTAATAGGGTGAAGGTGGCAACATATATTTGCATGTAAGATTGGCCTCACACATGATAAATTTTGGTTTTTTGCTTTAAGTACGGGAAACTCTGCCATGGGATGATATCTAATTTGCTTAGAATATTTTTGTTTGAGGGGTTAGTTATTAAAAATTGTATCAAATGGATACATCACTTGTGGGGCAAGAAATTCCCTCGTTCCACCATTGCATCATATCGTAAAACAGGCCCATACAAGATGGTTGGTAGGTTTGGTCAGATTTTATGGAATCTTCTTGAGCCGCTATCTCAGCAGAAAGCTTTAGGATTTTAGCACACATTTTTTTGTGACTTCTTTTTCATTATCTTAGAAATGAGAGTAAAGTTTCTACTCGAATTGCTGAGCTGACCTTGAATGTTTCAATTTCTGCACATACTTTGGAGTCAAACACGGCCTATAGAAACCATGGTTTAAAATCTCTGTCTCAGTCGCGGTATCGGCCTGGCCGAAAAACCGATATGATATCTAGCATGTGTATGAATATATCTAGCATTAAAGTATGTAGATCTAACTTCTAAATGAAGAACACAACACAAGTGACAAACCCAATGATTTCTATGCTTCATCTAGAAATGAAAAATAAAAACAACATAATAAAATGCTATAAATTGATTTTCTCTTACATTAAATAATATTTTCTTCAAGAAGTAGATGTGGGATTTGAAAATATACAAGAGGGACGTGTGATAGAGTATGACTGATGCCCTAAGGAGTAAGGAGATGAGAGGAGAGGAGAAGAAGATGAAAATGGGGGAAAAAATAGAAAAAATAGGGTTTTATTTCTTTTTATGAGATATCGGCCGATATTTTGAAAATATCGGCCGAGATCTCAGAAAAACCGAGATGAACTTCATCTCAGCCGATATGGGCCGATATTTTGGGGATATATGGCCCTGAGATATCGATACCGATATCTCGGGGCCATATCGTGCCGGTATGGCCCGATACCGGTTCATATCGGCCGATATGAACCGATATCGGCCGATATTTTTATCAATGGAAACTAAGATGGGACAACTTGCATCTACTCACATCCTATACATTCAAGAGACAAGAGTCTCGATCGTTAGGAGCAAATATTACACGAAACTGAATAATAAATTCATAAAACTCCATCTTGTGTCCCCACATAGAGATAAGCGGGACTGTTAAAAATTAATTTCATCCCATCCAAATACGTATCTTAAAATTTCAGTTTAAACGGAGTGGGTCCCACCATTTAAACACAGCAGAAATGTGAGTAAATGCCGCTCATGTTCCTGTTTTGGTTTTCTATTGTGGGACTCACTCCTTGAACATTTAAACCTCAGGATATGTGTGGAAAGGATGGGATTAATCTTTAACAATTCGGATTATATCTATATGAGCCCCAAGATGGAGTTCATGATTAGAGTAATTTAAACGAGAATAGGTAGACCACATGAGACAGTGTGTTGGCTGTAAATCCCCTAGTGCACCACAACTCAACTTTGTATTGAAGAATTTCACGGTGCTCTGCTCTGCTCTATTCTACCAAAGAGTGAAGGATTTTTGGCAATTGCCTGGTTCCTTTGTAGGGTGCCTTCACCTCATCCAACAATTTCTGGTTGCCCATGATACTTTTGACTCTTGTTAATTTGGTTGAGTTTACATTTTTTTTTTTAATGCTAGCAGATTTAGTTGATTTAGTTATGAAGCTGAATTTTCTATTTCTCGCCATAATTCATCGAAGTAATTCTTTCCAGATATTTGATCATCATCAATCATTTAATAGGTATTGTACTAGGTAGCGACTCACAATTAGTGCCATAAAAAATGCAGATATTTGATCTTCCTGTCCTTAATCGTGGAGTCCACTGCCCTATGGTGAAACTGTTGACACTGTTGGTGCCATAAAAAATGCAGTTGAATTGAAGTGCGTCCCATCATTTGATTGAACCCATGTAAAATTCTCGACTTACACATGGGTGGGTTTGGGCGAAGATTTAATAGCAAATCTTTCTCATGCTCAGGCCAGGCAGTTTCATTTCATTTGGGCCTGGCATGTTGCCACCGTTGGACTATCATTGAACCCTGGTTGTACGTCAAGGGTTCAAACCCAGGGCAGGTCACCTCTTCTCACATGTGTGGGCTTTTTTTCCATTTGTGCGAGGACTGTCTTCTCATATGTTTGAGAGCTCTCTCTTAGCCAGCCCCCTTGGCTGGGTTACCAAAAAAATGTCATTGAAATCCTATTAGTTGGCATATTGGTCATTAGATTGGAAGTCCCACATTTAAGGCTTGTCTGTTTGCATAGATTGTATTATATAGGAATTATATATATATATATATATATATAGAAACTCATCTCAAATGAGCTCCTCTTAAAGGTTATTAAAGAAGAGAGGGGTGAAGGATATGAGGTGAGGATGAATGGTATATTAGGAGGAGGTACATAAAAACTTGACTTTCTGGGATTCTTCTACTTAAGTTGGTGGTTCATGGTTGGGGTTCATATATTATCTTCTTTTATTTAATTTTCAACAAAGAAGACCTTAGTTGATGGTCATTTTTTGATATTCACCCTTTACTCTTTAGTTGTTTTTGCTACTTATGAAAATACAAAGTCTTAAATTCGTTAAATACGAAAGAAAAAGAAAAATGAAAGAACATTTTGCTTAATCACTTGAATGTAAAACACTCTCACACACACACACACACACACACACACACACACACTCACATATATATATATATATATATATATACGTCTTTACGATGAATATCAGATTTTCACAGATCCCTCGGTGGAACAGCTTCGCATTAACGTACGGAGGAATCACTACACTCTTTTTTTTTTTTTTTTCTCTTTACTATGAGATATCGGAGGGGCAATTAAGCATTGAAATTGTATCTCCTAAAATCTTGGGTACAGAATTTTATGTAACAATTCTATGCGCATCATGAAATATATGTCAATATATACAATTTAGAAAACTCTTATGCATATAGTTAATAAGATAACCTAACTGTTAATACAAAAGAGGTCTCCAAACAGAGATATATTAAATAACATAGAAACTCTATAAAGCTTGGTCGTCCAAGTCAAGTGAGCCCTGTGATCCGGCTTGGTCATGTGGGCCACACTCTCTAAAGTCTAGCAAAGAAAAAAAGAAAGAAAAGAAGAGTCTTTGGTTTCGGTTTCTACACAATAAAATCTTGTTGGTGTATGCTTGAGAGATGACTTTCAGGAATCAAGACCAGCAGGTCATCCTTCTTGTCCATATCGGTTCTTAATTTCCTGAGGAGCCCACCAATTAATGGTCGTATACGTCTAGCTTGTCCAATGAATCGGCCCCATTTCGGATAGTTTATAGCAGTGGTCCTCTAAACAAACCAAGAAAGGAAAGATTGACGTGAGTTTATTTTGCATCCTTCCAATTTAATGCTTATGTTCAATGGGCCAAAATAAAATCAGCCACATGTAATCTACAATATTCTCTTTCCATCATCCAGCCGTCCATCAATACTGATGGTTGTTGAACAGGTTGACTCAGTCATTTCTATGTTGACCCAGACCCCTATTTTATTGCTTGGCAGGAGCAAATCGCAGAGAGAGAGAGAGAGAGAGAGAGAGAGAGAGAGAGAGATGGAGTCGGCATGGTTCGCTATTCTCGTTAGCATACTGGCCCATGCAGGCGCAGTGCCGGTTCATGGCCAACCAGGTTAGCAACCTCTGCGTAATTCCCATATGTTTTTAATATAATATTTCTTTTTTTTTTTTCCGCATTCACCTTTTCTCAGATTCGATGGGCTTTGATCTCTTTTTCTGGACATGGTTTGAAAGGTTGAAATTCATTCTGCTTTTAAGTGTACACATCAAACAAGTAGCTAGAGCAAAGTTTTTCTAGTATATTAAACACTCTAATTTCTAGATAACATCTAACGACTAACTAGTAATTAACTTTTATTTATAAATTATCTTAAAAATAATGTCCTCTAATATATTTTCTTCTTTAAAATCCTACCGTAGAGGGAAAAAACTAAGATGAAAGTTGTATTTTCTGTTAAAGGAAATTTTCAACCCCTATTTCTTTTTCTCTTTTTTTTCTCTACTTTTTATTTTCTTTACCTTGAGAGGCAATAGTTGCGACAGAGGATCCTAACCCATACAAATTAGGTCCAATCTTTTAATACTATCCATTTAGGCCCACCAACCTGCTTTAGGGGGTCTGTTTCTTTACGATAATTCCTAAAATTCATGTCCGTAGGAATTTGCAAAATTTGAGATGTTAGAATTCTAAAATGCTGTTGAATTATGGCATTCATGAATCTCCTGTTTCTTTTATATCGGAATTCCTATCTGAGAATTTCATCCAACCTGAACTCCAATATGATAGATTTGTTATTTTAGATAAAAAATTTCAAGTCTGTGGTCTTTAGTGATTCCTATTTGTGTATGAGTGAGAGAGGGGAAAAAGTGGGTCATTTTCCATTCCATAAAATACCCTAAAAAACTCTTTTTTTTCCCTTTCCATCAAAGCAATTGAAAAAAATAGAAAAGGAAAAAAACAGCATGCAACAAGATGGAAGAAAAATATAGAAATAAATCAGGTGGGTGAAAGGAGTGCAGAGGAAGAAGATGATCTAACCTAAGTTTTGTGCAGTTGCGTAGAAGAGAAGATGACATATGAATGTTCGGGGAGAGCCAGAGTTGCAACAAATCGTTGTCGGAATGATTGGAGTTGCAACGAGGTCTCCCCGGAATGACTGGATTTGTAAATGCCAGAGTAAAGAGTAGCATTTGGGAATTCCACGTTTTTGGAATTTTAAAATGCTACTTTCCTCAAATACTGAAAATTTCCATAAATGAACATAGAATTTCTTACTGGAATTCAGGAGTTCCCAAATAGCTTGAACTCCTGTTAGAAATGCACATAAAGAAACGGGCCATGTAGTTGGACCGTCGACAAAATCCTGAGTCTGGATCCTCCAGAAAAACCCTCGGTTGAAGTTATGGAACTCCACGTTAGCCCCCAAATGATATCAGAATGTTCATAATAAACTCCCTCTAAGGGTATCCTCAAATTTGACATCACTCAGAATTATCCTGCCATTGATTTTGACTTTTTGACTGTTTGATGAAAAATGTGATAATGAATATGCATGAGATTATATTAACCATGTCTTTTTAATCAAATTGACAATCCAATGGTGAAACAAAGTTCGATCGATGTAATATTTAATGATATCCAATATACTTGGAGAGGATCTCAATCGATGAAGCCCATTGGGGAGTACTGTTCGATCGTTTGACTCAGAATCTTTTCTAGGTTAAAGACTGAGAGGATCCTGATTCCACCAACTTATAAAAGAGCCGGCCGCAAGGCATTTGTAAACCTATTTTAACTCAGAATGAGTCTCTATGCAAAAAAAAAAAAATGGTGGGCTCACTCTGATATTAAATGTTATATAAGCGTTTGTAAACCGCCGATGGTTGAGGCCTTTAAATAAATACAAGGTTTCAATGATTTTATATATGTCTTACTGATATTTTGTTTATATTGAATGCATACATAAAAGATTTTAACCAAACAAGGAAAAAAAAAAGTATGATCAATAAGCCTTTCAATTCCAACCTTTTCCTTGGTGGCATGTGTTGAGCTGGAACCCCACAACTAAACTGCATGCATATTTGAAATCTGTGGCAAGTTTTTGGCCGACTTTCTTTCATATTATTAATATTTTGAAGGAAAATCTTCTTTTTCATTATTTTTATTTATATATTATATTGGATTTTTTTACATATATTAGTCCTCCTTAAACTCGGTTTTTTCAATTTCATGGCAAAAATTTATATAATGTCAACTAGGCATGTAAAATGGGCCAGCCCTGCCCAGTCAACGGGCCGTGGCCCGGCACTGCCCCGTCAGGCGTCAACCGTACGGCTTGTGTCAGGGCCAAGGCGCCTGGGCCCGTTGGCCAAGCCCACTAGGCACACCTTGCACGTGGGCTGCCCTCTGCGGCCTGCCAGGCACGACATGCCTGGCCAGCCCAAAAATGGCTATTTTTTTAAAAATTATCCATTTTACCCCCCAACAGCAATAAAACAGTCATAATACTCTAACACTCCCATTCTTTTTCTTTTAATTAAAGTTTTATTTACCAAAAAAAATACGAAGGATGTCAATCACTATATAACAGGTGGGCCCATTGTGACAAAATCACTGTGGAAATTGGGCCCAAATAAAACACAAACTTCTTCCCTGCATTTTTTATTTTTGCACCTACCAAACATCACTAGATGGCTTTGTTTGGCCAGGTAAGCTTGGAAAATAGATTGGGAACTTGGGTCTAATTGAAACCAAACATAAATTTATTGACCCAAATTATATCCCTTTCTAATATTCTTCTTTGGCCTGTTCAATAGTTATAAACTTATAATAGTAATCCAAAACATATATAATGTTACTTTTAGTTTTATTATGATTATATTATCCCATTAAAACATAATCAGCTCTAAGTATAGTTTGGTCTCTTCACTTGTGCGTCAGACCATGGATCTCGTCTTAGACTCACAAATGTCTCTTTGGAATGTGTCCAATCACATATTAGGTCCCAACCAACCCATATATATATATATATATATATTTATAACCCTAGCCATAATAAATATAAATTTAGGTGAAAGAATAAGGCTTTTTAAAAGGATTTTTTGTTGAATTAATATTAATTATTTGAACATGAGTAGGTCTACTTTGACCTAACCACTTAAATATCTTTGTCATTCTCCGTGGTTGTGTTCTAATTTTTAATTTTAATACTGAAAAGAAAAAAAAATCGGAAAAAAAAAATGAAGGAGGCACAAGTCGGCCCGCCAGGGTTTTTCCCACCCCGGCCCGTTTGACATGCCTAATGTCAACAGAGTCACTTGACTCTAGTCAATAATTTTTTTTTTTTAACTTTCTTTTGTCATCGATCTTATGATATCACGAAAACAGTGTATGTCATAAAAATTGATAAATCTCTTGATATCATTAGATTGTCCCATGATATCTTAACTTTTATGCAGCATCTTAGAGAGAGGTTCTTTTCAAATAATAGAACCTAAGAAGTGGCAGTCTAATGTGTATTTTCTATAAAAAATGAATTCGTCTTATAGTTGCAAAAAATGCATGAAATAAAAATTGATAAATCTCATGATGATATCATGGGAAATGGTGCAAAAAAAGCTAAAAGAAATAATGTTGACCAGAGTCAAATGACTATGGTGACATTATCTGAATTTGAGTCATGAAATTGAAAAACCCGGCTTTAAGGAAGGCTAATATGTCAAAACCCCTATTATGTCTCATATATAGTTCAATTATCTTATCTTACTAATACAGGTTACCCTTTTCCACTTTTCTTTTCAAGATAACTAATAAAATTTCAATTAGAACCGAATATAGTTATTTATATTGTGATGTTTAATCTTTTTTAGTTTACGGTTCACATAGATGTTGAAAACATTAATATTAAACTAGCTTTTACATACCAATTTGATTATTGTTTCACAATCTCAATTAATTTAATGATATAGATTGGACATTGGACGGTAATTATGATTTTTTTTGTACCAGGCTTCCTTAGCATCGACTGCGGCACTGCAGATCTCAGTTACACTGATGACAAGACTCAGATATTTTACACTTCAGATGCTAAATTCATCGACACTGGAACAAATAGAAACATCTCTGAGGCCTACATATCTGATGAACAACTTCCACGACAGTATCAGAACCTGAGATCCTTTCCTGAAGGACCTCGGAACTGTTACACACTAAAGCCGGTTATCAAGAGCAATAGGTATTTGGTTAGAGCTTCATTCATGTATGGAAACTATGATGGTCTGAATAAGCCGCCTCAATTCGACGTCTATGTGGGTGTCAATCGCTGGGACGTCGACCTGCCGTACACTGCAAAAGAAAGAGTAAGGAATGAGATTATAATGTATACAACTATGGATTATATATCAGTTTGTCTGGCAAATACAGGCAATGGAATACCTTTCATATCTAGACTTGAGCTGAGGCGTTTGAATAATTCAACATACGAGGCAGCAAATGTGTTTCAGTCCGTTCGACTTTATGGGAGGTATCACTTCAGATCCGATTCTAGTGGGCCCATATTCAGGTGAGCTTTTTCTTTGGTATATAGAGTCCCATGATCCATGATATCAAGCGACTATGGTGATATGTTCTGGTCCTTTATCATGAGAAGTGTTCCATAAGAAATTGCTTTAATTTCCATCATCAGACTAGGTACCATACAAGAAAATTAATCCTTTCCACGTGATTGATTGTAGGCAACAATCCCTTTCTTGACCTTGGACTTGTTTAAATAATAAAAATGCAGGTTCCCAGATGATGTTTATGATCGCATATGGTATTTCTGGGGGAAAAATCCATGGATATTGTAAGCGCACAAAAACTCACAGACCCGGGAGGGTGAATTTGCGGCCCACTGGAAGAGGACGGAGGCTGAAGCTCCTTGTAGATGATAGAAAAACCGATGCCTCGAGCCTGAAATGGGAAAAAGGAGAAGGTCAGAGGACCCTGGCTTGGGCAGCGCAAGGCTCTCCGATGCCTTTGTTAGCTGCAGGTGCAGGACTAGAACAGAGGTAGGAGATGTAGTGGGAGAAGAAATGGCATACCAGTGAGTGGTGTTTGTTGGCCATCCAGCTTCTGGAGCTGTTGCTGTGTATACATAGAAGAAGAGAGGGGACAAGAGGGAGACTCTATCAGAGTCTGATCCCATCATAGCCCACCCTGCAGTCCCATCGGGCCTGACTCCTGGGCCCAGTCCCATCAGGACATTCTGGGCCATACACTTGGCAGGGGTGTATGGGGGAAGAAATATCTCCACACAAAGCCCCCCAGCTTTTAACTTCTTTAGGGTGATTCAACCCGTTAGAAGTTTGAAAGCTAAATAGCCTGATGGTTTATCCGTATCCGAGTTTGAGCAACACGACTTGCTGGCTCGTCACCAGAGGTGCAGTCCTTCGTCGTGTAGGCGGAAATTGGCGAATAGCCGTCACTGGCTGGTACTGTTACCGGAGCCAGTGTAGTCTGTCGCCGCGTAGGCGGAATCTGGCGCGTAGCCGAGATGAGGGACGTAACTGGCTGGTACTGCTACCGGAGCCAGTGTTATATTTTTATCGAGGCTGGTGGCATCACCGAGCCTGATTTTCCGAAATCGGGACGTAACTGGCTGGTACTTTTACCGAGGCCAGTGTAATATTTTTATCGAGGCTGGTGGCATCACCGAGCCTGATTTTCCGAAATCGGGACGTAACTGGCTGGTACTTTTACCAAGGCCAGTGTAATATTTTTATCGAGGCTGGTGGCATCACCGAGCCTGATTTTTCGAAATCGGGACGTAACTGGCTGGTACTGTTACCGAGGCCAGTGTAATATTTTTATCGAGGCTGGTGGCATCACCGAGCCTGATTTTTTTCGACGCTGGTGAGTAGCATTGCAGTCGAGCTGGCGTATGATCGAAATAAATACGTACAAAAATGATTAGTACATGATATTATCCAAAGTAATACATGGACGTTATCCAAAGTAGTACATGGATATGAAAGCTCAAAAGCTCTGATGATCCACAGTAGTACATGATATTATCCAAAGTAATACAAGGACGTCATCCAAAATAGTATATGGATATGACAACTCAAAAGCTTTGATGAAAAGTCAAAGCTGCAAACAATGGCCTGAGTGTGCAGAATTCCTTGATCTCGTGAATCCCACCAACAAAGTTGCTAAGCCCCAGGAAGATAGATTGCTGGAGATCTGGGGAGGAGACCAGAGGGCAGAAAAAATCGAAGCCGAGAGAGAGATCAGAGAGGGAAAGATGAATACAGATACCATGGCGATGTCGATGCCGAAATATCCGGTGATGGATCGGAATCCTCCGTTCACGAAGATGGTCGCCAACGTCAACTTCCGCGACTACTTTCACCTCCTCTGCTCCCCTGGCTTCTTCCTCAAGGTCTCCGACTCCCTCCACTCCACCTTTGTCTCTGTCTCCGGCGAGGACGTCGACCTCATCTTCGCAGACAAGATACAGTTTGGCCAGCTAATCGAGGTCTCCTGCCTCGACTCTGCCTCCCCCGTCCCCGTCCTCCGCGGTGTCCGGCCGCTCCCCCGCCGCCGCCCATGCATTGGCAGTCCAATGGATCTCGTCGCTGAAGATCGTCTGGACACCAGAGATGAGAGGAGGTCGCCGGAGGTGAGGGCGTCAAGGCGGCTGTCGCTGGGAGGAGACGGCGGAAGGAAGGAAGCGGTGGAGGCGATGAGGCGGAGTTGGAAGAGGAGGCCCGGATCAGCGAAGAGGAATGTGGTACAACGGTCGTCCCCGCCGTTGGATCGCAAGCGGAATGACAAACCCACACCGTCGGAATCTGACTGGGGTAAGGGACTGAGCTGCGGTGTCTGCCGAGATGGGGAGTCTGCAGTGTCTGAAATCTGCAGTGTCTGAAAACCGAACTGGGCTCAGCGACTGGGGTCAGAGACCGAGCTGGGATGGTGACCAGCTGGTATGGACCTGCCGATCTGGGACGCTGCCGAGCATCTCGCTGGGGTGTTGTGCTGTCGTGAAGGACCTGCCTGAACTGAGAAAAGATGGGAGGTCAGCCGAACTGACGTTGCTACCGAGATCACCGTGTCGAGCTGAGGACTTGCCCGAGATGAGGCGAGATGCAGAAGAGGTGGGGTGCTGCTGAGATCGTCATGCTAAAATAGAGGTCCTGCCGAGCTGGACCTACCGAGTTGGTAGATCTCTGAGCTGCAATGTCTGCCGAGCTTCAGTTCTCTGTCGATCCGGAAATCTCCTGGGCTGCCGAATTGCGAACTGGGAACTGAGAAGTCTGCCGAACTGGCTGACGCCGCAGGACTAGGACGCAGTGATGGCTGGCTGCTGAAATGTGAAGCTGCCGACCTCTGCCGAGCTGGTCCTACCGAGCTGGACAGAGGTGCCGAATTGGGAGACATTTGCTGGGCTGAGCTAATTGGGGCTGTGGAACCGGGATGTCCCTGCCGAGCTGGGAGACATGGACGAACTGGGGACATCGGCCAGCTGGAGAAGGCAGCCGAAATGGTGGGCCTGCCGATCTGGGAGTGCCGAAACGAGTGGCCTGCCGAGATCATCGAATTAGCGTCCTCGGGGCAGACTGAGACCAGCCTCCTCCATCTACCTCACCTTCAACAACTTGCATGGTCTCCTTGAAATTCCACCCTCCCCATGTGATGGCATTTGTCTAGTGAGGTCCTGAAATCTCCTGATGGATGTTCTGATATGGACCCCACAAAGACACGCTAACCCATCAAGGAAATGAGGATGAGAGAAAATATGGTGATGAAGCCGTGGAGACTGCAGTGTGACCCAAATGGAAATCTTTTCGGTTCTTCGAGGCATGGTGTTAGGAAAGATGGATTTTTTATCGTTTCCCACAGACGGCGCCAATTGTAAGCGCACAAAAACTCACAGACCCGGGAGGGTGAATTTGCGGCCCACTGGAAGAGGACGGAGGCTGGAGCTCATTGTAGATGATAGAAAAACCGATGCCTCGAGCCTGAAATGGGAAAAAGGAGAAGGTCAGAGGACCCTGGCTTGGGCAGCGCAGGGCTCTCCGATGCATTTGTTAGCTGCAGGTGCAGGACTAGAACAGAGGTAGGAGATGTAGTGGGAGAAGAAATGGCATACCAGTGAGTGGTGTTTGTTGGCCATCCAGCTTCTGGAGCTGTTGCTGTGTATACATAGAGGAAGAGAGGGGACAAGAGGGAGACTCTATCAGAGTCTGATCCCATCATAGCCCACCCTGCAGTCCCAACGGGCCTGACTCCTGGGCCCAGTCCCATCAGGACATTCTGGGCCATACACTTGGCAGGGGTGTATGGGGGAAGAAATATCCCCACAAAGATATCAATCAAACACTTCTTCTCCTATGAATCTCACAGGGGATCTTGGCTACCAACTGCCACTGCCAGTCATGAATACGGCTGCCGTGCCTTCTAATATTAGTGATAACTTGCGTTTCTACTTTCCATCAGCAGACCAGGTCGATCCAAGATTGCAATATCATTTGTTCATGCACTTTGCTGAACTGAGGCAACTCCAGAGCAACGAGTCTAGAGTATTCAACTTCTATATAGATGGAGAATATGCAAACGGCCCTTTCTCGCCTTTAAACCTGTCTGTAACTACCATATTCACCACCTCACCTTTGAGCGGCCTAGATTATCATAAGATTAATCTTTGTAAAACAACCTCTTCTACCCTTCCTCCGATACTTAATGCTGTGGAGATTTTTATCCTTGAACCGTTCTCAACAACACCAACAGACACCAAAGATGGTAAGCTATGTTCCTACTCAACTGAATATTCACAGCATAATTATGATAGATGTGGAAAATAGGGCTGGTTGACTCATCAAATGGGAAATACATGTATGCTGAGCTTTGATCTTTGCAAACCATTTTTTGAAACTGTTCAAATGTATGCCTTTCAATGAATGAACCTTTCGGTTTACTCGTTCTGGGCTTGTTTGCAGCTACCAGGGGCAGACCCAGGAATTTTTCCTTGGGGGGGCCACTATATAGAAACAAAATCTTCATAGGGCCACATATAAAAAAGTGCATATAATTCTCAAAATATATAGGGTTTTTTGAAAATTTTGGAAGGGCCATATGTATAAAACTCTAAATTTTCTTAAAACATAAGGGGGTTTTCTTGAATTATGGGGGGGCCATGGCCCCTGCAAGGCCCTCCCTGGTTCCGTCACTGGCAGCTACCCACCCATCTGATGATTAGCCAGGAACTTTGTTTCCATTCCATGCTGTCACATGCTGAAAGGAGTTATTCTCTTCTAACCATTTATCTTATTTTATTTTGAATTCTTTTTTAAGCTAATTGATACCCCATTCAAAGGAAGAAATTTGGATGACTGAAATTATAATTTACCTTGTTGAATTATCAGTGGATGCTATCATAAAGGTCAAAGCTATATATCAAATAAAGAGGAATTGGATAGGTGATCCTTGTGTCCCAGTGAATTATTCTTGGGATGGATTGAACTGCAGCTACGTGGACTCAAATCCCCCCACAATCATTTCTCTGTGAGTAACCTGAAAGATGATCTTCAGACATTATTGTATATTTATATAACCTTTCCTCCACTCCTAAGATCAAATATTAATGCAACTACAATTTATGATCGTGCGGACATTATTGTGCATAACCTTTCCTCCACTCCTAGTAAGGTTAAACATTAATGCAACTAAAATTTCCTATTTTGTAGAGATCTTTCTTCTAGCGGATTAACGGGAGAATTTTGCCAATTTGACTTCAATCCAGTCCTTGTAATTGAGTTCATTAAAACTAGCAGATTGTGCCTGTGCTATGCTCGGAGCTAGTAGAAAAAAATGAGTGCTTAACTTCAAAATAAGAGTTTGAAAATTATTTAAAATCAATAGAAAACCTTGATTTCTCTCTTTTTTTTTTTAATTAAACTCATGAGAATCATTTAATGGGTCCTAGTTTTTTTCTCATCGTCTAATTTGATGGATATTCATATTTGTGAGAATTGAAAGGGGGTGGTCAAAATTAAATTAAAACTTTCTGCTGTAATCTATTTTAATATATTTACATGGGGTTCCATGAGAGTCAAAATTAGAAAGTAATGGTCAAAATTAAATTAGAAGGCTTCTGCTATAATATGTTATGACTGGAAGCCTAAGCCTGGCCAAAGCTTCAGTCGGGCTTGAAGTTGCTAGCCAGAGCCTAGCCCGCATGGAAATGATGAAGCCCGAACCCGACCTATGTTAGACTTATAGAAACATAGAAATGAGTTTCTTACCGGTTCCTAGGCCAGCTTAACCGGTCTGATAATATCACCATCTGTGAGAGGTCACGGGTTTGAGCCCCCCCCCCCCCCCCCCCCCCCACCATTACTCCGTCCCTTATAATTATACGTATATTTGAGCCTGGCTGGTATTCTGGTTCTTAACCACTTAGTTCAAATGAAAGAAATTTGAGCACAACCCATCTATTATAGCCTAAACCCCATTCTCAACCTAAAGGGGCCTGGCCCAATCCTCGAACACCCTTATAAATAAAAAAGCTCTTTCTTCTAAAAGGGAATCTCAAAAAACTGATCTCTCACCTTTTAGTTTCACAAAACCTTTACTTTTTTTCTCTCTTATATTAGCCATTAACTTCACTCCACGAGTAAAGTAAATTTACCAAACAAGCAATATATTGTGTATTTGTTGTGATTTAATATTATTCCATTTAATAGTTAATTATACATGACCATCCATTATATATTGTTTGAACCTATGCTCCAACCAGTGACCAGATTAAGATGTAAAAAAAAGAAAACCAAAAAGGAAAAAAAAAATCGATTTTAACATCAAGATTGTTCCAGCTCAAGATTTCCTCCTCTCAGAGAAGAAGAAAAGTGGCAAATGCAACTTTAGCACGTAGTATAGCAGTGGTAAAGCTGCTCGCCACTTTTCCTCCGCTCAGAGAGGAGGAAAAGTTGCAAATGCGACTTTACCGCCCTTGATAGAAGTGGTAAAACTGCATTGCCAATTTTCCTCCTCTCGGAGAGGAGGAAAAGTGGCAAATGTGACTCTACTGCCCTTAATAGCAGCGGTAAAGCTACATTGCCACTTTCCTCCGCTCGGAGAGGAGGAAAAGTGGCAAATAGGTTTTTTTTTTATTTTTATTATAAATAATAGCAGCAGTATACCTGCCGCCCATACAAACATTTTCCATGTCTAAGTTAATATCATATATGTATCTCCTTTTCAATCTTATTCTCACACACGTTCGATCTATGGGGCCCATTTCTAATCGAATGTATTTCATCCAAGTGGAGCTCATCAATAAATAACCTCTATCATTTGCCGGTTATTAAATTTGGGGGTCGGGTTGGGTCCAAAAGGTGTGCTTTATCTCTGGCTCGCCCTAATTTACCCCGACCCGACCTGTTTGCTAGGGTCAAACTAAATTAAATTGGATAAGTCAAAATCAATTGGGGCAAATAGGAATTGATTTCAATTTGAAACCACTTCGCTTCATATGATATAATTGGGATAATTTAGCACAGAGTTTGCCTGTGATATGTTTTTTCTTGGGGATTTGACATTTCAAAGCCCCTTATACATTCAATTCCCAATTTCATGACTAAATTTCTGTAAATGCCACCAGAGTCATGTGACTCTAGTACACTTTTTTTTTTTTACTTTTTTGCCCTCGATTCCATGATATTATAGGAGTTTAAAAACCCATGATATTATAGAATCTAAATGTTAAACGTTGAAAAGCAACCTGGATCCCATGATATCATGGGTTGATCCAGGGCAAAAAAAGTTTTTTTTTAAAAAAAAAAAAAGTACCAAAGTGAAACGACTCTGGTGATATTTAGTGACTTTTAATCATGAAATTGGGGATTGAGTGTCTAAGGGGCATTGAAATGTCAAATCTCCTTTTTTCTTTGTATATGAGATGATTTCTTTCCCAAAATTCTGAATGCGATATATAAGGTCCTCCTTACTTCTACCTTTCTATTTCTCAAGCTGGCTCAAATGAATCTTCTAACACCTTTAATCCAACTTCTGAATGACTATCTGTGGCAAAAAAATCTCTAAGTAAGCCCAAATTGAAAACATTCATAAAAGAATAATAACAAAATGTTCTCTTTTTTTTTTTCTTTAAATCAGGGATGTATCAAACAATAGCTTAACAGGTCCTGTGCCTGATTTTCTCACCAAAAAGTATACTTGTCCCGGGACTCATGTCCCGGGACTGGCCCGACTCCATAGGAGGAGGGCATTTTGGTCATTTGCCAAATGACCAAAATACCCTCCTCCTATGGAGTCGGGCCAGTCCCGGGACATGAGTCCCGGGACAAGTAGCATTCCTCTTTTCTCACAGAGCTATCATCTCTAAAAATCTTGTAAGTTGTACATCTATGATAATGCATTCAGACGTACGTACATATTTGTACAAAAAACAATCGGGAGTGAATTAACCTTTTTTCTTTCCTTTTTTTCAGGAATTTGTCAAACAACCAATTCACAGGGTCAATTCCTACAGTTCTTTTAGGAAAATCAAAGGATGGGTCACTTTTGCTGTGGTTGGTTTATGATGCAAAACCATAAAAGTCAGTTAGGGCCTAGTTGGAATGAGTAATATGACAAGTGGAGAATCCCTGACAGTCAATGGAACTTTTGGTTCATTTTCTTGTCTTACGAATCCATTGTCTTTTGATTAAAACTCCTATACCATTATGGTTTTGAGTTGCAAATCTTAAAGTTTACTTATTGTCATTATTCACTAATTATTTCATTTTTTTTTAATGTCTTCTTCCCCTACTTGAATGATTCAACTTCCAGTAATGTGATATTCAACTTTCCTTGATTCCAGTTTTGATAACAATACAAATCTTGTCAACAACATAAATCAAAGTAAAGCTGATTCATGCAAAAAGCCACGGCAGTTTGTTGTTCCATTACTTGCTTCAGTTATTTTGGTACTGCTCATATGCTAATCATTGTGGTTTTTGCACTTCGGAAATTTAGACAAAGGAAAAGACAAAGAGGTAATACTGCCATTCTCAGTACTGTTATTAACATTTTTTTAAAACGGTAACAAACAACTTTTATTAGTAAAAGGGATTACAAGACGCCTCCATAATCAGCTTTATATAGTTGAAAATGTTCTCATAGGAGGAGACTAATTGTTTATATTCAGTCCAGCGCTGAGTACTCAGGTAACTTGTAATTAAAGGATGGATCGTGAGCACTATCCCTCTCGAATCTTTTCTAGAAGTTTCATGCTATGATCTAACATTTCTTTTTCTACAGATCCATCTGTCAGTGTGTTACGTGCCTGATATTGCATGGGCCTTCATGTGTGGAATTGCGTGGTTTGGACAAGTGGTTTGGAATAAGTCCAGTTGTTGAATTGGTTTAGTCAAATGTTGTTGTTTTAGTTATTATTTTGTTGCCAATTTTTAGGAGTTTGTTTCAATGTTCAAATAAGCTATGTAACTTACCGTATAAACTGCATGGCATGAAGGAATAGAAGATCATCCGTGAATTTATTCTGAAACTAAAGGAGGTCGGTTTCCTTCGAAGAAATCAATCATTCTCTTGCTCCTCTTATTCTATTTCTGTTCATAAACCCATTTTCAAAAGAGCCTTTTGCATATGCTCCTCTAAGATTTGTAGGATTTGCAAATAGGCCCCATGGTTTTAGTATTTGCAAATAGGCCCCTTCCTTTTTTTTTTAATACCTATCGTGTTCCCAAAATTAGAAGCCAACCAACTATCAAAAGTTTTTAACGTGAAATGGCACATTTGCCCATTTCTTTATCCTTATACGCTTAAATTAAAAGGCTTAAATTTCTTTTTTTTCTGAAGCTTATAACATTGATGATTACATTTAGTAGGAGAGAATGACCGTATGTAAATTTATTTTTATCAATAGAAGGCCTATTTCATTAAATCCAAATCTACTTTAATGACAATCAATACATGTTCTTATAATTAGTTACAATTGATTCAATCCATGCATGACCGACCATTAAATTGATGAAAGTTTCAAAATACATAATTTGGCTTCATGTGCATTAAAAGTTATTGAGATAGACCATCAGGAATTGGGATACAATAATGGAATTTTGGTAAATAATAATATACTCATATTTGCTTAATTGATATAAGGGCAAAGTTGTCATTTTTAGAAAAGTTTAACACAAATCCCATGGTCATTACCAATTTTCATTAGAAATACTAATTTTGGGGACATAAAAGGTATTGAAATGAAAAGGTAGGGGCCTATAGCAAATACTAAAACCACAGGGGCCTATTTACAAATCATATAAACCTTAGGGGGGTATATACAAAAAATAAAACTTTTCAAAATAGCTAAGTCCGAGGGAGGTAAGGGTCAAAGAACCCATCAGCAATTTGAGGCTCATCAAAATTCAGAAACCCACCCACTCACAGAAGTCCCTAACACGGAGTTAATGAAGCAGAGCGTTCAACCCTTCAGAAGTAATACAGGAGAAATGGCTCCTTACGCTCTGAGAATAGACGGTTCACATGCGCTCAAGTCATTAATATGACTAACAATTTCGAGAGGGCCATTGGAAATGGAGGATTTGGGACCGTTTATCACGAAGAGATGGCACTCAAGTTGCAGTCAAGATGCTCTCATCACAGTTGGTCAATTTCTCTCAACCTCATCAACGCACAGATGAATTTCATAATGAGGTTAGACCAAGTAAACCATTGTTGTATTTTCCAATTACCATTGCACACTTGGGGCCTATGTTTAATCTTGGCCATCATTTTTAAGGCTGAGGAGGAACGCCCGATCAGCAAATGTCCATGGATGAAGGGACATTGGGACACAACTTGAACGACAATCTATGCACAAGGACAATCTAAGTTTGACATACTAAAACGTTGCTGGCATGTGTGTTGTAGGCCCAGCTCTTGACGAGAGTTCATCATAGAAACTTGGCCCCTTTTATTGGCTACTGTCAAGAAGGTGAGAACATGGCCCTCATGTACGAATACATGGCGCAGGGAAACTTAGGAAGCCATCTATCAGGTACCCACATCCTATTGCTTCTTACCCTGTCTCCTGCTGCCAATGAAGTAAACATATGCAATAATGTTATATTAATACTATGGGACCGTAACATGCACTAAAATTGAAAAAGTGCAGGGGTCTCCGAGATTTCTAGATTTGTTTGCTCAAACAATAAACCCAAAAGTGTGCAGAAACAAATATAATGCAGCGGAAATAAATCAACAAGCGCACATCACAAGGACACCAAAATTTAAGGTGGAAAATCCTAACCAGGTGAAAAACCAGCGATCCGAACTGGATCAAATCAAGCACTATGAATCTCGCAATTACAAGAAACTCAGATCTCCTTCCTAGATATCCCCTACCCAAGGACTGAAGTTACCTTGTGTCACTTCACGCTTCAACGACTTTACACCGTTGATTGCAACAGATCCAAACCAGTACTTGACTCCTTAAATCTTCTCGTAGGAAGATAATCTTCTACAAAGGCTGCAGAAGAACTGACTCTAGAGAACTTGGCAGCACAACTTCATAAAAACTCTAGAGAAGAAAATCTCTCAATGATAATATCTAACTCAGCACTATGAGAGGTGAGGGTCCCCTTTACAATAGCCTTTTAGTCCTTTAAATAACCCTTGGTTCGTGCTAAAAGTTTCCTAAGAGGATTAGGATTAAAATAAGCAGTTTGAGCACAATCAGAATATCAAGTTTCCAATTTCATCTCACTGTCCGCGCCATGTTCGCTCGAGCGATCTCTTTGTGCGCTCGAGCAGACTAGCCTTTGTTTCAGAACTGGACTGTTCCAACTCTATTTGCTCGAGCGAATAGAATGGTCGCTTGAGCGGACCCCTCTCTGGATTGATCCAGAAATTCAGCTCTTTCTCCAGTCTTCATCAGACTTCTTCTAAATCCTTCAGGCTTTCTTCTTCTGAGTCCTTCCAAACTTCTAACTACACAGGCCTTCTCTAAAATAAAAAATACAACTCAAAAGATCCAGAGTTTTGTCCAACCCATGAATTTGGCCAACACTAAAATTCTAACAATCTCCCCCTTTGGCAATTCATGGACAAAACTCCCTAGGACAATACAATTGATCTACCCAAAATGAAACCCAAAATACATTGAAAGTTAAACTCAGCAAAATAGATCTGCATTGTCTCTGACTCAGTCTAATCTTCTTGTTCTCCCCCTTGATCTGGCACCTTTCTCCCCCTTTTTGTCCATAATTTGACAAAGCTAAAGATAAGAAACTACAGCTTTCTTGTCAATTAGGATCAATAGCTCCCCCTTAATAGCAACTCCCCCTGAAAGTATCTTCGTAGCGGCACTAGGGGTGGGAGCTTGATTACCTTGATTAGGGCTTTTTACATGTAGCCACCCACACTTGAGTAGTTTGATCTTTCAGCAGAGTGTGAGTAAACTCCTTCGGTAAATCAGATTTTCTAACCCAAATTTGAGTCATCTTAGGTGGAGAGAAATGCTTCCGCCATTGCTTGATTTTTGGTAGACTGTGCAACTTCTTGCAATGGGGACGAATGTGTCCTTTCAATCTACAATGGTAACAAGTGGAAGTGCGTGACACATTCTTTTTCTTGAAACTACTCAACACATTATTTGAAAGTGCAGTATGTGGAGTAGCATGTGCAACACTTGAAACAAAAATTATTTTACCTCTAGCATTTGAAGTGGATGCACCATGATTATAACCAAGACCGATCCTGTCAAAAGGAGGCTTCTGACAACACAAGATGTTTGTTAGAATCTTCGAACCAGTGTTCATCTTGTTTAGAAAGGCTTGCTTGACTTCTAACTCAGATAGAGTGATTTTCAGTCTTCCTTGCAAGTCTTGATTTTCAGCTTTCATCATCACTATCTCTTCCTTCATATTCACTATTTCTTTTTCAGCCTTCTAAAGTTTTTGACCATCATTAGTCAAATTTTCAGCCATACAGCTTTTCTGACTTTCCAAAAGATGAATCTTTTCAAGCGCTTGCTCTAAATCATTCTTCAAAGTAGAATTTTCTTCTTGAGCAGCCTTGTACTTGATAGTGATCTTGTTACCATACTTGGTCATCTTGATACAATCAGCATAGGTAGCATGGTACAATTCTTCCCAATCTTTTTCTTGATCTAACAACTCTTCTTCATTATCTTCATCAGTATCATAGTCAGACACAGATTTAGCCATGAATGCAACAAATTTTCCATTCACATTGTCAGAAGGATCATCCTCAGGATTTTCTTTTTCTTTTTCAGAAGAGTCTTCATCCCAAGTGGTATTTAGAGCCTTTTGCTTTGTAGCATTTTTCTTGTTGGCATACTCATTAGCATAGTGACCATAGCCTTGGCATTCAAAACACTTTGTCCATTTTGCAGAATCCTTCTTCTCAAATTGGAATTCCTTTTCTTGGCTCTTTTTGTCTTCATGTATTTGTGAAAACACATCAAAAACTCAGCCATATCATCTTCAGCTTCAGATTCAGAATCAGACTCAATTTTCTTTACAGGTTTCTTTCTTGATTCTGATATGGCTTTCAAGGCAATGTCCTTTTCTTTTGATTTGCCTTTATTTAACCGGTTTGCTTCGAATGTCTGAAGATTTCTAACCAGTTCATTCACCTTGAGAGTATCCAGATTCTTATTTTCTTCAATAGCATCAACTTTAGAATCGAATCTGGAAGGTAGAGACCTCAAGATTTTCTTGACAATCTTGTGTTCTAGTATTTCTTCCCCCATAATGAACACAGAATTGACAATTTCATTCAACTTTGCATAAAATTGATCAAAGGTCTCATCCTCTTCCATCACGATGGTTTCAAATTCTTTATTCAGCCTTTGCAATTTGGCTTGCTTCACCGTGTCTGTACCCTCATAAACTGTCTGTAAGACGTCCCATGCTTCTTTTGCAAATTTGCAAGTAGAAATCCTTCTAAACTCATCAGCAGAGACTCCATTGTATATACAATTCACAGCCTTGTTATTACAATTGGATCTATGCTTCTCATCCTTAGACCATTCGGCTTTAGGTTTATGAATAATTTTTCCATTAACCACAGATGTTGGTCTAGAAAACCCATCTTCATCAATATCCCAGACATCATCATCAATGGACTTAAGAAAACCAATCATCCTTTGCTTCCAATAGGCATAATTAGAACCATAAAACAAAGGAGGCTTGGAAGTTGATGTCCCTTCTCTATTGAGCACCATTCTAGAAATGTTGTAGGATCAGACACAACAAGATAGTGCAACCCACTCTGATACCAATTGAAAAAGTGCAGGGGTCTCCGAGATTTCTAGATTGGTTTGCTCAAACAATAAACCCAAAAGTGTGCAGAAACAAATATAATGCAGCGGAAATAAATCAACAAGCATACATCACAAGGACACCAAAATTTAAGGTGGAAAACCCTAATCGGGTGAAAAACCACCGATTTGAACTGGATCAAATCAAGCACTATGAATCTCGCAATTACAAGAAACTCAGATCTCCTCCCTAGATATCCCCTACCCAAGGACTAAGTTACCTTGTGTCGCTTCACACTTCAACGACTTCACACCGTTGATTGCAACAGATCCAAACCAGCACTTGACTCCTCAAGTCTTTTCGCAGGAAGATAATCTTCTACAAAGGATGCAGAAGAGCTGACTCTAGAGAACTTGGCAGCACAACTTCATAAAAACTCTAGAGAAGAAAATCTCTCAATGATAATCACTAACTCAGCACTATGAGAGGTGAGGGTCCCCTTTACAATAGCCTTTTAGTCCTTTAAATAACCCTTGGTTCGTGCTAAAAGTTTCCTAAGAGGATTAGGATTAAAACAAGCAGTTTGAGCACAATCAGAATATCAAGTTTCCAATTTCATCCCACTGTCCGCGCCATGTTCGCTCGAGCGATCTCTTTGTGCGCTCGAGCAGACTAGCCTTTGTTTCAGAACTGGACTGTTCCAACTCTATTTGCTCGAGCGAATAGAATGGTCGCTTGAGCGGACCCCTCTCTGGATTGATCCAGCTCTTTCTCCAGTCTTCATCAGACTTCTTCTAAATCCTTCAGGCTTTCTTCTTCTGAGTCCTTCCAAACTTCTAACTACACAGACCTTTTCTAAAATAAAAAATACAACTCAAAAGACCCAGAGTTTTGTCCAACCTATGAATTTGGCCAACACTAAAATTCTAACAAAAAGTAATTCAGAAGATCTAAATTGGGCCCAGCGACTATGTATAGCATTGGACGTTGCACAAGGTTAACGCGACTGAATTAAGTTGCATATTTTTCTTTTCTCTTTTTGCTAATTTTTTTTCTTTTGTACTAATATGTTTGATTGTTTATTTAATTTGACTTGGTATGTAGGATTGGAGTATTTGCATAATGGTTGCAAACCGGCCATAATTCACAGAGATATGAAGACGACCAACATCCTATTGAATGAAAGATTAGAGGCCAAGATCGGGGACTTTGGGATGTCCAAGGTCTTTCGAAAGGACGATGAACTCACTCATGTTTCAACCGCAGGCAAGGGAACCCATGGATACCTCGATCCAGAGTAAGTGTTTTACTTCAAACTTAAAAGTTTTCTCCACTTATTTTCCCTACAGAAACAATTCTTTTTGAGCTCTACTGATTTTACCACACAAGGCGTGCTTGCATCATGTATGACATTTTCTTTTCTTTTTTTTTTCCTTTTTTGGTAAGACCTACCGACTAGGAGTGATACTATCAACCTAAATCTCAGGGATTAATCCTTGGACATATGTGTGATACTAAGGCGTCGTGTATAATTTAGTCACAGCTATCACAACTCGAAATAGCATATGGTGGGGTCCCAGCCTTGGAACTCAAACTAGAGCTAGGAAGAGATCAAGTTTTAGAACGTAGTGTAGGTCCAATTGGAGTCTGAATCCCAAAAGTGTCTCCCATAGGCTGCTCATGACTGGGATGTGCGGAACTCCACTGAAGGGTCCACTTATTAATAATTTGGACCAATATTCAAATTTTACTTTAATAGGACTAGCACCCACCGTAAGATTGATCAAATGAATGTTAAAATTAGCACATTGTCATGCATTAGTTACACACATCTCACTCATAGGAAGCTTGTGGGAAACTCTGAGGGGATCTGGACTGTTGGAGAAAACAGAATGTTGTTAGGATTAATCTACTAACATCCTAACAACATTTTATTTTCTCCAGCACAGACTAGGTCTGACTGGGGTTTAGTGAAAGGAAACATGATTGGGTAAGGTCCTAATGATGATATAAAATAAAATATATGCACATGTTATATACACAATGTATGTCTTTTATCAAAATTAAAATGCCCTTTCCCTCTTTCATGTGTTGGGTCTGGTCAGTTGTGAGTAAATGTTTAACCATTGGTTTTTCCACTCATAGCTAACTTATGTAAATGACATAAATGTTCTTTTCCCCCTTGCACAGGTATTGCATTTCCAACAATTTGACAAAGAAAAGTGATGTCTACAGCTTTGGAATTGTTTTGTTGGAGCTAATCACAGGCCAGTCTGCAGTCCTCCGAATCTCAGATTCAGAGAAGAGAAGCATAATCGATCGGGTAAGAAGTATTGTTGCAGCAGGAGATATTCGGCGCTTACTTGACCTAAGGTTGGAAGACAAATTCGACCTTAATTCTGTTTGGAGAGTTGTGGAAACTGCTCTCGCATGCACTCCACCAAGATCCATAGAGAGGCCGACAATGAGCTACGTTGTAGCCGAATTGAAGGATTGTTTGGGACCAAATGCTGCCATTGAAAGAAGCAGGAGCTTAAACATAGAACCAGTAGATACCACCTATGGCATTTCCTTCTATCCTTCAGCAAGGTAGTGGTGAAGTGATTTTCCAATGCTGCTTTTTATAGGGACCTCCAAAACCCCCTAGTATTTTTATACTGTTTGGCTCTTTGAGTCCAGATTCGAGTTGGATGAGAAGCAGGATTGTCAAGTAGAGTGGCCTTTCGCTTTCTAACACCTTTTAAGTATAGCCACTTATAATCAACACTTATGTTGTATACGATGCCCTCAAACTTTACTCCATTATGTAGAAGTTGGTCAAAGATTGAGTATACAATTAATAAAACCGTTCTATCAGACTGAATTCTAGAAGAAATAATGCCTTTAAAAATCATTAAATCTGTGGATCGGTACAATGGATTAAAACTTTCTCTGATACCAACTGTCACGTCCCTAAAATACAGCCAAGGGATAACGTGAAAAATAAAAATAAAGATTCAATTTCATGTGTTTAATGCAACACAAGCTCCCAAATATGGACCCACAAAATTTCGAAACATGATGAGTCATAATAAAACATTTGCAGAGGCATTAACCAATTGGTATCAAATATCCACTATTAAACCAACACATAACTACGGAATATTAAGGTTTAATGTTTCCTAAATAACTCACATGAAACAACTAACTAAATATATTATGAAGTTAAATCAACTAAGGAATCTAAGGTGTCGATATCTCATGTGTGGACTCAGACGGCTCCGTAGCCATTTCCGGGTCTCCACTCAGGTTCGTCAACTGGTTCAAACGCTTGAAGCGTTGGACCATTCTCCGTCTCCACAGTAGGGTAGGGGTCGGTACCTATGCACCAATAAACAAAGTAAACAGCAAGTACGAAAGCATAATTCATAAATAAAACACAAGATCAATGTGAATAAAGACAGGTAATGATCATAAGAGATTAACAATGGAACAATGATGAAAAGAACGTAAATCCAAATCCATTATACACAATAAAGCAATACAATAATCACACAGAAGCACTGCTACTGTTTTGGATGGTCAGCCCTAACTATCTCAATCACGTCGGCGGTCATAAACCGATCAATAATCCGGAATACCGGTCAATTAATCAAGTCGGATATTACAGTGTCCGCTCACATCGGTGATCAGTCGTCCAATTACAACTGTAGTTGTTCAATTATGACCCAATCGCTGTATATATATAGATATATCATAATAAAATAAACCTAGTGATTTGTAAAGCTCTGACATAGAAACCTAGGTCAAAGTGAAGGGCTGGCTGCACAACAGTATATAATCGAATATCAATCAAATCATTCAATTGACCTTTATAATATCTCAATCGATTGCCACACCACATTATGGTCCATATCCTATCAAGACAGTGTATGCAACTAATAGGACAATATCAAACTCAATCATGTATGCGAACCCGAAGGCCAGAGGATAATTCACAAGCCAATCCTAAGGTCAAACGTAAGGTCTCATACCCGACAACCACAGGAATCTCTAATGGATAAAAGATCAACGCACCCCTTCTCAATTAATGGTGCATAGACCCAATTAAGGGTTTTCCAATAGAGATGGGTTGAACTCAATCCACTAGGATTTCCCCGAGGTCATACGAGTAATAAACCCCACATTAGTATGATACTGTTTGCCCGGACGGTATTTACTCGGTCCAATGATCCAATTAATAAAGTTAAAAAATATAAATTTAACATATTAAAATCAAGGATATCATTTGAAATTAATTTGTAAATAAAAATAAGAAATAAAAATCCTTAATTTATAATTTTAGAAAACTTAGGGTCCCATCTTAATATATTTTCAAGAATATAAAACTTAAGGTTCCAACATAATTCATTAAAGAATAATGTCCTTTTTCCATATTCCTAAAATCAATGGGGCTAAAGACTGTTATTTCTAAAAGTGGTGTGCTGTCACAACCATAGTTATCAATATCGTTTCGTTTCAGCTGAAATGGCCGAAATTTTCCGTTTCGGTCAAGTGGCCGAAACGAAATTCCATTCAAAACTTTTCGGTCTGAATTTCGGCCGAAATGTTACTTTTCGGCAGAAATGAAATTTTATATAATTAATTTTTTTAACTTTTTTTACACATATATTTTTTGTATTTCTTATATTTTCACAAAATATAATTTCAAAAAAATTACTATAATGGACTAAGTCTATATTTATTACTTTTTCTATTTTTTTTACTTATATATGTATATATATTTTGTTAATTTTTTCCCCGAAATGTAATTCCAAAAAGTTTCGCCGAAATCCCGAAATCGGCCGAAACTTTTCATTTTTTAGGCCAGAGCGAAATGAAGTCCAAAACGATATTAACAATTATAGTCACAACACTAGTGTGACTAGTCTCAGTCCACACGTCAACATCATGCTTTTGAAAGTGGGCCTTATATCCATACATCATCATCTCTCTCTTATATCTATGTGATTCTCTCTCCTCATCTCATGTACATATACATGTTACTCTCTCTTCTTCTTCTCATCACAAAACTCGATTCTGTAATGGGGTAGAACGTCCCAGCATCTGTGCACTTCGATAGTGGCCCACTGACCAAAAGCCCATGATCAACCCTTACCAACAGGGTCGCCCAAACCTATACGGCCAGATGACCGGACAGATCCACAATCCAATTACCCCGCTGTCCCCACCACCATCAGACGCCCAAACAGTCCCTTTGCCCCCTCATTCACGCCTCCAACTGATCAAACTAAGGGATGGTGGGCCAGGGGTGTCTACTGCATATAGGTCCAGCCTATCTAAGGTCGTTCGTGGGTCCTCCTCTGGATCCACGGATCAGATCTAACATTGGGGCCCACCTGGGTCCCACAGCCCCAAAACACAGATATAAGGGTCTCATGGTTCCGCTACAGGAAAACCGTGACAGTCCGGTTCTCGATTTGGTGGGTCTGACAGCAGTGATTAAAAATAAATAAATAAATAAGAAAATCAATCCAATCACCTTCGATCTCCGATTTATATTATTAAAATATTAAACATCATAACAAGGGCATCGAAGGGTCTCTACATGCATCCACACACGAATCAATCAAGGAATACAAGCATTAAATTTATAAATTATGATTAGGTACTTGCTTGTGGTCCGCGGTTGAGGGAGACGATCTAGAATTCCTACTGCAAAGACCCAAAGCTCTAACCCAGAGAAAAGTTGAAAGAGAGAGAGTTGTGTGTGAAAATAAAATAGTGTGGTGGTGTATAAATAGGAAATAAGAATAAGAGTTGTAGTGTAACTTAAATTCTAAATATGATAGAGTTTGGGTTCTAAAAAATAGGAGTTTGGATTAGAAAAGGATTATACCCACTAAACTGGGCCTGGATTAACTATGGGTCAAAAGACATATCCAATAAGCCTAACTCACCGACCTAAGTCTAGCGTGGTCCCCACTTAGACTAATCGCATATTTAATTATAATACAATCAATTATATAATAATAATAATAAAATAATATATAATAACCAAAACGTCACATCTAGATGCATGATGACAAAGGGAAGCATGGCCGAAAAGGTTTAGATGTCGATTAAGAAAATATGTAATATCAAATTTCATTATGATACATTGTGCAAACTTCCTGTGATAAAACTCAATGATAAATAATGTCCAAAATATCGTGAAATGGGATCAATTTCAACAAAGAGTCCTGATGTGAATGGGTTGGATTGATCAAAGGTGGATCCTCTATATGAGTGTCCAAAAAAGAGCAATCATGATAAGGGGTGCTTTTGCAAACTTATTAATCATTTGAAAAATAATTGAAGAGTTTTGTACAATTTTGAGTGTTAGTAAAAAAAGGTATTAGTAACAGTACAAAATATAACAGCCTTTGAGGTTGTGTTGAAACTACAGGGTGCATTTGTAAAAGACTTTTTTCATAGCCTTTACAAGCATGGAGTGTGGAATAGCTGAAGGATCTGAATACGAACATAATATCCATAATAGATCATTATGTTGTGTTTTCATATCTGCAAGGATTAGGCCTAACTTAAAATTGATTAAAACCATTTTTGTCGTTTCTAAAATTGAAACCAATTAGTTATCACTGTCTAAATTATTATTTTTATGTTTATGTTTTTTGGCCTTTTCAATTAAACATACATACTACGCTTCTTATCAAACAGTTTTAGTTACATAAAATCCTGTAATTGAAACAGCTCTGTTTCATATTTATCAAGAGTTTTCAAACGGCCCTGCATGTAAGATGTTTATTTCATAGACTGAGGAGTGATGAAGCAGACGAGTCAAACGATTGTGTAAAACTGCCCATGTAAGAAAGCAGGAATAGACAAATTTTAAAGAAATAAATGCATTGCATAAATTCATCATAAACTTTATTCAAATCAACTTCCCAATTTATACAAGTAAAAAGATAATTTGAAACTCAAACTCATAATTCTATCTCTAAAATTTATAACCTAATCTCTTACCTATAAAACTCAATTACCCTAACATCTCTAACATGAACTTGAAGATCGGATGCTCTTTTACGTGATGGCTTCGGTGCAGTACAACATTTTCAAATTTAAAGACTTACAGATATCGTATATTCCATGATCATGATATATATTGAAACACTATGTTGTCTCCACTGTTGTAGATGTTAGACGGTCACATGCATTTTGTTGTTTATGTATACTCAAATGCATTTTGAGTCTAGAATGGAATCCCAATCCTCCCGTGTCTCACAAGGACGTCTCTAAGGGAGCAGAACTGCACAGTTGAGACCACTTATTGAAAATCTAAACCGGTAAAAACAAGCACTCTCTCCTTCAACGAAGGGACTCTCCTAAATTTTAACCTGATAAGGGTTTCTTAAAAGAAAAATTGATGATAGGGGTTGGTTCCACTGTAAAATTTAGCATATGATTAATACTATCTATAAAATTAATCCCATATATTTTTAGGAGTTTCTGATCGTTTTGACATTGGTTAGTAGGCTTCAGTAAAATAAGTTTGCAAACCATCACCTTCTGAGTGTGTGAAGAGAGAGAGATGGCATTTGTGTGGAATTCTCTTGCTAGCTTACAGCTTACTGATATTTGTGGTGCTATCCCGAAAGAGTATATGTGGCGCTCTGGATAGGCGGAAACAGTGTTTTCCTGTTTCGTTGAAACAGGGGTTCTATACTCTTGGACAATGGAGGCCTATGAGTTCATCATGGTTGGGAAACTGTGATGTGGTCGAGGTGGGTTTTGCTGGATGAATTGAAGGATTTTCAAAATCAGAACTAGGTTTTATTTCTGGATTCTCTGTAAAAGGTCCTATACTTGGTTTTCAAAAAAAAAAAAGCTATACGAGGATGGTTTTGAGATGCATAAGGGTTTGTGTTTGTGTTTGTGTTTGTGGTTGAAGGTGGACAGTTTAAGTTGTTGTTTGGTTGTTGGTGATGATGGAGTGGCTGCAAGGGCGTTGGATATCATGGTGGGTCTTGGATCAGACGACGAATTACAGTGGAGATGAAGAAATGGTTTGGGAATTGATTTTGCTGATACTGGGGTCTGGTTTTACTGGCATGAGAATTAGGGACCGGTGGTGAAAGACGCACAGAAGCTGTTTGGTCGATGATGGCCTGTAAAACGGGTGGAGCATGCTAGTATTGAAAATTGGAGGTAAGCTGTTTGATGAAATGACTGTTAGGGGTTGCACGGTGTGGTTTAGGTCAGGCCCTGAAACCTGCTCTGGTATGAGAAATGGCGCAGCTAAAAAGGGGTAATGTGATCAAATTACATGACAGGACTCGACCCAACATGGGGATTTGCTCATTATCGAAGGAGGGAGGAAGAAGAAGGCACCTCAGCCAAATTCCTTAAACAATCCTTTTAGAGGAAAAAGCCTAGGAAAAGATGCAATTGTTGAGTTATAGCCCACTGCTGTAAGGATAAAAGGCTAAATGGTTTATGGTTCAGATAATTAATGACTTGGGGAGAGAGTGACATGTCTAACAATTCCCTCATTAAGATCACTAACACAATATTCTACTTTCCTTGTTGCCAGTATCGATAATAATCCAAATCTCATTGGCTCTGTCAACAACATAAATCCATGTCAAGGTGGTCCATGCAAAAAGTCTCAAAAGATTATTGTTCCTGTACTTGCGTCAGTTATTTCCACATTGGTCTTCCTAACCATTGCGGGTTTTGTACTTCTAAAATTTACTCGGAAGAGGAGACAAAAAGGTAATATTGCCATTTGCACTACTTTTTAATATTGACTAATTACTTTTACATCTCCATATTTTATGCTTTTACTCAAGAACAATCTCACACTTGAGCTTTTAGTGAGTTAGACATTTATTTATTTATTTATCCTTATCCATGAGTGAGCATGAAAAATTAAAGGGCAGTTTGTGCAAGAGATGAAATTCCTAAAAATAAACTTATGTTTAGAAGTCTCCCTAAAAGGTGCTTAAGTGGTTGACGCATTCTTTTTTTTTTTTTGGGTGGAAATTTGTGTGTATCTGTGTATAGACTTTAATGATACAGTGTTGGAGAAAGATTTGCTAATTGAGAGAGAGAGAGAGAGAGAGAGAGAGAGAGAGCTTTCATATTCATAGATAAACACCAAAATGATGGTCCATTACGTGGGAGCATTTCATAGATAAACACCAAAATGATGGCCCATTACGTGGGCTTCTCAAATGCATAGGCAACATCTAACAACTTTGAAATATACCTTATGTATTATCAAATAAACTGGAAGAGAATATGAGAGTGTGTTGTGCCTGTGTGCCCATACGTCACAAAGGGCTTATAAGTTATGCCCCTTTTGATCTCTCTGTCAAGCTTTGAAGTAGATTGCCTGAAGTTTTGATTCACTACTTCAGGATGGCCTTCTGATTGAGGCTGATAGGCACTGCCATAAATCAAATCAGTCTCAAATCTTCCAGAAGTAACTAAGATAGTTTTATCACTGTCTGAAGCGATTTGCTTAAGTATGTTGTCCATGGAAGGCCCGCACTATTGCTTTGATCAGTTTCAGTTCCATTGCATAGATCCGGATAGGATTTGGGTCTAGGTTTGGGTCCACTGATTTCATACCTGAGGGCCTGACTATCCAATGCAATGGCAATGTTTATGTACATCTTAGTGCATATTAAATATATACAAGTGTATTATATTACTATATGACTAAGTGGGACTAAATTTGGGCCTGGATCTAGAACATTATTCAAGTCAAGATCGTCCCTTAACATGAATTCGGGTATTGGTACTTTCTGTAACCTGGAACCTATTCAGGTTCAGATTCAGGTGCAGGTTCCTATTAGTAATTCAGGTTCTGGTCCAGGTACTATATGGATTTCTCCCTACCTAACCCATTTTCATCCTCATTGTTAATTGGTGATGACTTTAAAATAAGGAAGTTCATCTGACATATCATGATCATTTATTATTATTATTTTGCAGCTCCCATTTTCAAGACAAACAAAGATGTGGGTTTTACCTATAATAATCAATATAAGAAAAGTGGTTCCTTGCTCTATGAGAATAGTTGGTTTACATATGCTGAAGTTGTAGTATGACCAACAATTTCAAGAGGTCCATTGGCAAAGGAGGGTTTGTGACAGTTTACCATGGCCAAATGACTAAAGGCACTAAAGTTGCAGCGAAGATGCTCTCGTTACAATCAGTCAAGTCACTCTCTCACACATGTCAAGGCTCTAGTGAATTTCAGGATGAGGCAAGAGTAACCATGGAGAGTTGTTCTGTTTGGTCTAATATTGATCCATGCAAAAGAATGATCCATCAGTGTTGCTGAGGAAGTTTGACATTTGGTTGAGATCTGTGTTGCAGGTTCAGCTCTTAATTAGAGTTCATCATAGAAACCTAGTCCCTTATATTGGTTATTGCCATGAAGGTGGCAACATGGCCCTAATATATGAGTTCATGGCCCAAGGAAACTTAGGAATCCTTCTATCAGGTATCAAAATCCTTCAGCTTTTATCCATTTTCCGACAATTAGCAAATATAGTGTCCACTGTTATCGTCATTGTCGTCATCATCATAGTCATCTCCATGGTTCAAATTAGCACATGGGAATAATTGGTATCTAAGAAGAATAAACTATTTTGTGAAGACACTTTTGATATATGCAAATAATAATGGATTGTTACAGTCAGAGACAGCCATTCAAAAGCATTAACTTGGGCCCAATGCTTACATATAGCATTGGATGTTGCAAAAGGTGAATAGAACTAAATTTATCTGTTTATCCTTGTCTTTTTTGTTGTTATTTTCCTTTCGTACTAATGCATTGATGGTTCATTTGAGTTTGTAGGATTGGAGTATCTGCGTAATGGTTGTAAACGACCAATAATTCACAGAGATGTGAAGACAGCCAACATACTGCTAAAAGAAAGATTAGAGGCCAAGATAGGAGACTTTGGGTTATCCAAAGTTTTCAGCGATGAATTCACTCTTGTTTCAACTGCAGTGAAGGGAAACCTTTGGATATCTCGACCCAAAGTATGTTTTCACTCACATGAATTTGCTTTCATTCACCTTGCAAGTGTAAGCTTATAAGTTTCTTTTAGTCCATGCATTTCTAAATTGGCTAAAATCAAAACTTCATTCCTTATCAGGTAAACGTTTCTTTCATCTTGTGGTGCCCGAGATTTTTTCAAGGTTAACTTGTGCATATGATAATGCCTTTTTTTTTTTAGTATAGGTATTGCAATTCCAACAGTTTAACAGAGAAAAGCGACATCTATAGCTTTGGAGTTGTTCTGTTACCACTAATCCCAGGCCAGCCTGCAATAGTGCAGATCAGCAGAGAAGCTTAATTGATTGGGCAATCTTTATGGTTGCGGAGGGGCCATAAAGGATACAATTGACCCAAAGTTAGAAGGCAACTATGACCTTAACTCTGTTCAGAAGCTGTAGAAATTGCACATGCATGCACTTTAGCAAGATCCATAGAGAGGCCGCTCATGAGAGATGTTGTAGTTGAGTTGAAGGAGTGTTTGGGAATTGAGAAAGCCCTTGAAAGTGGTGGGTGCTTGTACAGTGGACCAAGAGAAACTAGCTCTGAAATTCTCTTTCACCAAGGTAGTGATTTATCTTCTCATTTAATTACAAATAATGAAATGAATTTCAAATGCTTCTTTAGAGGTGTTGGGGTCGATGCAGGATTGAATTTTTATAAATTTGAACAATATCAACAGAGTTGATATGCATTCAACATAATGACCATGCTATATTGTGATATTGTGTTATTTTGTCTGTTTATCTATCTTACCTAGATAGACCAACCTGCAATTATCATCAAATCTCAATCACTAATTTTCTTTGATCCCAAAGATTAGCATGATTACTTGTGCCCACTGACACCAGGGGCGAAACCACAGTAGGGCCCGGGGCGTGGGGGGGGGGCGGGGGGGGGGGGGGGGGGGGGAGGATTGAAGGGGAACTCCCCATCCCTATTCCCATTTCCCTAGCCCCTTTTCCAAAACCTCTCCAGCCCTAACCCTAACCCTTTTCCTTCTTCGTTTTATTCTTCTTCTCTTTTCTCCTTTAATCTCTCATCTTCTCGGTTCATTTAATCATTTTGCACGCCGTCTTCTCTATGTCCAGCATTTTCAAGGAATCAAGATCCTCTCATTTTTTCAACTCGTGAAGAAGAACGATTCTCAGTTTTTTCAGCTTTGTAAGGTTTGTGGATGTCTCGTTTGTGAATGGCTCGTTTGTGAAATCCATCAATCTCTCATTTTTTCAGCTTTGTGATTCTGATTTCTATGAATGTTGCAGATGCAAGGATTTCTGATGGAGGATGAGAAGGAAGAAGATAATGTTTGTGGATGACTCTTTGAGCTTGAAGCACTGATATGCCTAGGCCAAGATCACTTCTGTGAGGCAACAGCATCACTTGTCATTCACATTCATGGTAGGCTTGGCTTCTTCTATGCCTTTTATTATTGTTTTTTTTTTTAGATCTATACTCATTGGTTCTTTTTATCTTCGGGAGTTTCTTTTTACCTGCTGTTGGTTACAATTGAAAAAAAATGTAGATTTTGATGTTATTGATGCTTGTTATTTGATTGTGCAGCATTTGCTTATGGTTTTAGGGATCTTTTGGTGCTTCTTTGAACTACTGTGTCAAATTAGTAACTGATGTGTCAAATTAGTAACTGATATGTGATATGTGTCAAATTAGTAACTTAACTGATATGGTTTTGGTGCTTCTTTGAACTACCGTGTCAAGTGTCTGTGTCAAATTAGTAACTGATGCAGATGAAGTCAATGATACAAACTATGAGAGGTCAGGTCATGTGAATTTCGTGTCATATCATTTAATAGATTTATCATGGTACATGCATTTTGAGCACTAATTATGCAAGAGTGCAGTTTAAGAACTGTGGTGCATACATGTATAAGCAATTAAATTTTGCTTATTACATAAGCTTGGGATGCAATTAATCATCCTAACTGCAGAAAGCCCGTTTCTCTCTTGCCATGTGGCCCGTTTCTCTCTTGCCATATGATGAGTTATGGTTGAATCAAGCTTTTCTTTTCTTTTCTTTTCTTTTTTTCAATATTGAAATCAAATAAGTTTTTATTGGATACTAAACTAGCATCTTAATCATAACAAAGATTGTTGGGAGGAAGATGAGATGGGTGCTGCCATAATTGATTGGTAAATTAGAGAAGAGGGGATCTTTTCTACCAACTTTTTTTTAGAGTGATTGAACTTGTGCTTATTCTTTCAGTTTCTACTGTAACTACTGAACGATCATTTTCAGCCATGAATATTTTCAAAACTTGGCTTTGCAGCAAAATGGAAGATGATTTTCTCTGACTCCTTGAAAAAGAAATTGCTGAGAAGCTTAACACAGAACATAGACGATTTCCGAGATTTGAAAGAACATCGAGTTCCATTTTGATAGATGATTGAGTTGAAATGCACTAACAAACAATTAGTTTACGAATTTTCTTGGCTTATATTTTGTTAAGGCTGAATAGATACTGGTTTTAATTTTCATATAAAACTTAGTCTTGAATCATAATATATTTTTCATGCTTGAACTTGCAACTATGTCTAAAGAAAACTTAAAAATATAATAATTATAAAATTGGTGAAATAAAATTTTGTTCAAGCCCCAAATGAAATCCTGATTCTGCCCCTGACTGACACCCATATAATGAGAGAAGAAAAAAATGCCAAGTTGGTATACTGGTCAGGAGTGATACTTGGGCATATATGTGATTCTAAGTTGCTCGCACCATGAGTGTGTTGGCAAAGGCAGAGCAATTTTAAAACAAAAGAAAGTGTGAATAAAAAAGAGTTTGATCTTCACCGTCCATACACTTGTATAATGATCCAATACCTCCCATCTAGGTGGTTTTTTTTTTTTTTTTTTCCTTCTTTATCTTGGTAAAGTGGTGTTACTTTGTTGAAATCATCACACAAAGACTTCGATCATGCTGTAACGCTGCCAACTTGAAGACCCAGGCCATGCATGAAAACCATACCTATGCAACTCTCTCTCTCTCTCTCTCTCTGAAATTTGAAAGTGGCAGCCATGAGTACCTTAAGTGTGCTATTAAGAAATACTAGTTATCGTTATCAGGAATAAATATTTAAAACGAGTTTCTTGTTTAACTCATGGAAACATGCACCAATGGCCCCAGTCTAAAATTGAAGCAATTGGATCAGATTTCCCTGACCATTCTCCAATTGCAACATAATTTCAACTCTCTCTTGTTTTACCAAAACAAAACACCCTCTCTTGTTGATGCCTAATCAGTTCGCCCATTAATCTAGAGTTTCAATGTCTGGACAGCCGCTGAATGAGCAGAGGGGGGTCACAGTAAGTGAGCCAATGCATACAAGCCGAGTCAAACATGACTCTTTTAGGTGGGGCAGCCCGCCCACCTGAATGGATTTGTCTCTGGCCTGTGGGCACGTCAGAACTGCATGAGTTAGGTGCTATTGGTGTAGTACACGGTCTGCCAAAATGGGCATAGGTTAGGTGCTATTGGTGGAAACATGGTAAGCCCATCTTTTTTCGTAATGCAGGCACATGTAGGTGTTTCTCAATTAAATCATGGCCCCCATGTGGCACTGCATAATCATAATCAGAAGATATTGTAATGCTGTGTTGTCATCACCGTTGCAGTCTTGGATATGTCAGTCTGTCATTTTTTTTGTTGTTTATGAATACTCAAATGTTCTTGTCGAATCCGTAATTGAATACTAATATTTTTCTAAGGAAAAACTAATTGGGTCCTCGTCTTGACTCCACCGGTTTTCATCCTTAGATAAGATCTTGACTTGAATAAATTCAATTACTTCTGCAATGTTTGCTACAGGCCGGCCAAAGTCTAGAGAATGGCCGGCCGGCATTTTAGCTTTTATCAATACCTTGAGTATCGGGTCTTAGCCTGCTTGGCTGGGGTAAAAAAATAAAAAACACCTTGAGTCCTAATCTCCGGCATTACAATTCACAAATGCCTCCGGAGAGTGAGGGAAGCAGAACTCTATAGTTGAGCGTCCTCATTGAAAATCCGAACCGTTAAAAATAATCTAAGTTTACTTTGGAAGCATAGAGGGCTTAGTATTTATTTTCTAAAGAAAAAGGAAATCACTAAATAGCTAATATACAGACCATAACCTAGCAAAAAAAAAACAAAGAAAAAACCTAATCTATACAGACTATTGTATCTTTTATATATCCCATTTGGTGTTTCCATATGCTTTGCTGAGGTTCTCCTCTACCCTGCTAAACGTGGCTATGATCCATGGGTAGGGGGATTTATGGATGCTGTCTAATAAAAGGGGGTCCCTTTCTGATCCTTGGGGCATAATAATATTTTCAGACACTATAGGGTTTTAGGCTAACCTGAGCATATTATAAAGAGGGAAATGTTTTGAGAACCTTTTTGTGGGGCCCAACTATCAACCCATCTGAACCTAGCAACCAATAAGGAACCCTCTGATAGTCACTAATTCCAAGGATTAGCATCTATCTAAATGGACTGAACCGTTGGATCGATGGTTGAATGTTTTTTTTTTTTTTAATATGAAGCCATTGAACTTGTGGGTCACGGATGAAAGGGTTAGGGGTATAAGTTTGGATGAAAGGGTTAGGGGCATAAGTTTGGAGTCAAACTTGATACTTGGTTTCACATAGATCTTCCCATCCCCCTTAGTCTCATCCCCAAATGGGGCCCACAATTGCGCCCCACAAAAAAAGTTCTTAGATAATATGTGAGAACTAGTTCTCACATGAATATTACTGTTATAAATATTATATAGTGAATAATATATGATACGTAATGGTGCATGTATTTGAAGTCAATTATATATTAAATTGATATAAAATATTTATAATATGAATGTCCCCATGATTCTTAATTGCGATATGCCACATTGACATTGTTAAGGCCTAACCCACCTACTACAAAATTGAAAATTATCCATACTTACAATTAGATTGAAATCATCAACTACTGCTAATAATAATAATAATAATAATAATAATCTTTAAGAGTCGTTAATCAATTGATCTTAGGATGATCTAATAACAGGGTCATGGGATTTAACCACCAATTGTGGAAAAGTCATCATGCCAAATATAAATAGTGGAAAATTTGCTTTAGGTGCTGAAGACGCGTAGACTAGAAGTAGAGAGGGCTTTTGTTTCGGGTAAAGACTTAAGATTTTTGAGTGACATTTGGGAAGGTTTGTGCTCCGAACGATTTGGATTTTGGAGCGAGAGAGGGAAAAAAAAAAGAGATGAGATTCGTATGGAGGAGTCTGGCGAGCTTATTCGTATTGACGACTGTGGTGTTAGTTCATGCACAACCAGGTTAGCACCAATCTGTTACACCTCTTCTTTATTTATTTGCACTTTCTCTCTTTCAAAACTCTTGCAAAAACTGTATTATTAGGTCGAGTTTCAGTTGTTCATCAAGTTTTAAAATGTATGGGATGCTCATTCATGCTTAGAAATCTATGCAACAATGATAGGCACACAAACATACATGCCTATCTAGTCCGGCCCCCAAATCAGATAATCAGCTCTGCTTAATTAGGTTCCAATTCAAGGTCCACGTGACCACACGTCTAACAGTCTCACCCTAGATTCAACTTGGTGCAGTTCAGCTGGATCACAGTTTGTTAAGGGGTTATTTGTAAAAGGGGATGAGAGATGCACGGAGGGTGAAATAGAGAGGTTACCTTCATAAAAAAGGATGAGATGGAGGGAGGGTTTTCATTCATAGGTTTCATCGGTCTTAACGCATCTTTTAGGGGTTTCGAACCCAGAACCTCTTTGAGTGAAATTGTCCCGAAACCAAACCGTACGCCTCCAACCGGTATTCTTTGAAATCACATGTGGTTTGGTATTCTCTTTTCCTACCTAAACAGGCATTTAAATCTTCGTGTGAAAATGGACTTATTTTCACACCATTTACACACAAAATGCGTAAACTTGTAGACGAACATGATTGATGCGTAAATATTACGCATATTCACCTATGTAAATGGTGGTAGACAAACGACCCAGAGGCTAGACTTAGGCCTTAGTGA
This sequence comes from Umbellularia californica, assembly GCA_028538565.1. Lineage (NCBI taxonomy): Eukaryota > Viridiplantae > Streptophyta > Magnoliopsida > Laurales > Lauraceae > Umbellularia > Umbellularia californica. The sequence goes on along the minus strand of JAPQWN010000003.1, from coordinate 3,359,295 downwards.
ACTAGTCTCTTGGTCAAATATTCTCCTAAAAGGAAGTTTGGTGTGGGGGTGTTGTTTCAGGATTTTTAATTCCAACTTTTCATGAAACCTCACACTTTTGTACTTGCACATGTTATCAAGAGTCCCAATATTATAGGATTTTGGGCAAAATAGTTTAAAATAAAAACTGACCAGAGTGAAGCGACTCTACTATTATTTTGGGATCTTTTGTCATTATCTTGTGGAATATGAGTTTAAGAGGGATTATACCCTAAAAACCCCCTTTTTAATCAGCAAGTATTGTGGCAATAAATATTGAGTGATAGTGCAGGTATCCGGACGACCCTCTTGACTTGCGTTGGAGGTTCATAGAAAATAAAACTTGGAGTTTCATTAACACATCGAACAAAGTGACTAACCCCACTGTGGCCTTTCAGCCACCCTCAGTGGTCATGATGACCGCGATCATGCCAGTCAACGACAGTGATGATTTGTATTATACTCGGCAGGTAGATCGTGATCCCTCCTTCCAACTTCACGTTTACATGCACTTTGCTGAAATTGAGCTCCTTGACTCTAATGCCACGAGAGAATTCACTATATACTGCGGCAATTACTCATGCAATGGTGGCAAGCCTGTTCTCCCAGAGTACCTTATTACAACCACCATATACTTAAATATTTTAATATGAACGTTTTTGTAAGAAAGTGAGATATTGTATGATACATTCTAAGTTATCCAAACACCTAGTTTTTAGGTGTGTAGGTTATATTCTAAACTAGGAGATAATATACTAAAATCTTTAGAAATACATGGTTTCTAAACACCCCTCATAGCTAATCATATGTGGTACAATATGTAAAGCCCTTCCAGATGGGGGATTGAAAAGATCTCATTACACATAAGGGCCACGTAAAAACTTCGCGGTATCAGAATATTCAAATTCAATCCTAAATCACCGTGGAGTAGAAGTCAAATGATTGTAAAATTTGGCATTGCGCCAAATCACGAGGGGATGTGCGTACTAATCAAAAGTGAGCCCCATAGAACTCTAGAAATTTCTCAATGTACCAACAAAAAAAAAAAAAAAAAAAAGGAATAACGAGAAATGACATGGGAAGTAAATGAAATCTATGAAAAATCACTGCATCAAACTATATAATAAAGTAAAGCTTGAAAAATGATTCTTGTTAGCACGGAAATGCCTTGCCAAAAACCAACCCATTACCTATTGACAAATTAGAGTGAAAGCCTCATGCGATAGAGACTCTTGTAAGGTGGGGATTTTTTATTTTTTATTTTTAGTAAAAGTCAATGTGTATTAAGTTTTCTTAGCTAATCATTGCTTTTAGTGACACAAATATATATTTTTTTCAACGGTGAGTCGTTGGTCCTGAGATTCAAACTTGTAACCAAGTATCTCTAATACCATATTAAATTTCATTAACTAAGGCTTCATATCAAAACCAACTCGAGGCATTAGTGTAGGCAACATAAATACTTTTTCAATAAGGTGGGGATTGAAATGCTTCATGGCTGCATTTTAAGCTATTAAGGCTGAAATCATATTACAAAATCTCCAAACTCTCTAGCTTAATATTTCTTTAAAAAAATCTTTTACTCCAGTCAAGAGGGCTAGACCCCGAAGGGAGGGACCACTCGCACATGCAAAGAGAGGACACCCACACTCGTGGGAAATAGGGAGAGAAGACTCACCCATGCAAGGAGAGGAGAGGACTAGGATTCATCTGGGCGAGAGGTGGTGTTGCCTACTAATTGGGCAACCCCCTCATTCTCTCTAGCCCAGTGTATTAAACTCTAAATGCGAATCATTTTGAGAGGTGTTTGGAATGAATTACAGTCATCTACTAGAATTAATTAATAAATTCATCTCAACAAATATACTTTTTTTTGTGTGTGAAATGGCTTCAAAGTAACTTCGATTGGGTTTTAGTAGCATTTTTTAACAAAAGAAAATACATGAAGAAAAAAAATCAAAAGTGGAAAAATCGTCTATTGTATGCTACCGGTTGTCAATTATCGGAATCGTTCGAGGAGATTCCCAGTCTACATTTCCAGCCGCACATCTCATTTGCTGGAATTCTACGCAAAAAACTCCCACCACCTATGGGTGTACATTGGGCTAAGCCGTATAGGCCCCGGCCGGCCTGGCCCGGAACGGCCAATGGGTGGGCCATGCTGGGCCACGGTTTCTTGGGCCATTGCACTACACGGCCCAAATCATTGGCCATGCCTTGCCGTGCTCGGCTAGGGCACCTGTGCCGTGACTGGGTACAAAATGGAAAGCAGCTTGGCCCGGCACGGGTCCAATTGTCAATTATTTTAAAATAATTAAAATTCTATTTATCATTGGTAAATTAACATCAATGTTTATACAATTGTTGTGATTTCATCTTTAATTCTAGTAATTTTGTTAAAAAAAAAACTTTTAACTCTAGTAGAAAGCCCTAGAAGTTCATAAAGTTCACTTCAATTTATATAAAGAATTTAAACAAGTTTAGAGGGGCATGTGGGTGGGCCTGTACGCGGCACAGCCAGCCCGACTTGAGGACGACCCAGAACAACACAACATAAGTGGTGCTATCATCCGTGCTGGGCCGACCCCCAGTTGGCTTGGGCGCATCCAAGCCCAGACACTGTGGGCTGACCAACTGGCGATCGGCGCGGTCCGTTTTTACCCACCATTCATTTGTGGCATCATCTATGGAACATGGCCCATGGGTGATTTTTCATTTGTGAGAATTAGCTTCACACAAGCCTCGAGTGATGAAGGAACTTAATCTCATTAGTTTATTTTTATTTTCTTTTAATTAGAAAAGGGTAGCATATCCTTTGAGAGTTCCATTTTATATATGTTTTAGCGCAGGTGGCATGTAGAGCAGTTTAGGTGTGGAGATTGAGCAATATATATATGATGTTCATCATACAAATATGCACATTCCATTCCTTCGCAGGTTGTTAGTAATTATGCGCCAAGGTCTACCAGGTCCCACGGGAAGGATCGTTAAGCATATTAATAAGCAGAATCCCGCTGATTAGTTTTGACCACCCACCAACTATATTTGTGGAAAAAGCACATACGCCTAAGAACCAAGAGATCTAAATCTGTGGATTGTTTCATATTTACATAGTGATCACCTTGAAACGTTTTACCTCCATAAACTTCAAACTGCGATCAAATAATGTAGATAACCTTGTAATCCTTGTAATGCTTGATGTTTGCTAGGTCATCAAAATTTAAGCTAAATCGTAGAAAAGCAGAGCTTGCGTAGAACCCAAGCAGCAGTTGAGATTCTGCCATGCATGATAATAATAATAATATTGAGCCTATCTATCTTTTCTAAATTTTTTAATTTTATAAAAATATGGTTTACTCTATTGGAGTTAAATATTTTAGATGCAATGTTGATCATCCCTACGATTGATTTTTTTTTTTTTTTCCGTTTTGCCTAGTATATTATGATTGTATGATGCATGATATAAGCAGCTTAAATTTATAAGTGCTAGGCCCAATATATAAAAGATGTATTTATCTTCCCACAGGTTTCATCAGCATTGATTGCGGCAGACCTGATGCCTCCAGCTATCGTGATATGAGTACAGGCATTACTTACGCTTCTGATGCTACATTTATTCATACTGGCGTAAACAAAGACGTTGTAATGAATCAGGAGGATAATATTCACCAGATCTACAGAAATGTTAGAAGCTTTCCAAAGGGAGGCCGCAACTGTTATGACTTGAGGGATGTCAAGAAGGACAACAAGTATCTCATCAGAGCCTATTTCATGTACGGAAACTATGACGGTAAAAATAGCACTCCAAAGTTCGACCTCTACATTGGTGTCAACTTCTGGATGACCATCTTTTTCTCCGAGGAAACTGCTGTTGCATTCTATATAGAGATCATGACAGTAGCGACAATGACCTATATATCCATTTGCCTCGTGGATATGGGTTTTGGAACACCTTTCATATCAGCACTCGAGCTACGACCACTGAACAATTCCATGTATGGTGCTGTGAATGAGAGCCAGTCTCTGTGGAGCCAGTACCATGCAGACCTTGGGGGATTCTCTAATAATGCGGAGATCAGGTATGCCCATAATCCCTCTATATTGTAGTGTAGCGACTTGGCCCCTCCAGTGCCAAAGCTCTAAGTCAGCCCTTACCAAGCGAAAGTTGGAACTGACATTTCCTTGACTCTTTCAAAAGTATTTTTCAAAATTATCTTTATAAGCTTTTATTTATTCTGAAAAATACCTTAAACAAGAACTTCCCAACATCATCCTTTATCCTTATAAATTTAAAAGCATAACACTTTTTGACAATTTTTTCCCCTCTGCCTCTCTCAATCTAATATAAAATATCCAATTTTAGAGGTAGTCTTTATAGGATTCTTTTAACTCGGCCCTATTAAGTCCATCAATGAATCTGACTCAGATTTAAATCACTTAAAATCATAATTTTATTCATTACCTCTAATCCACATTTTAATTTTACTCGGCTTGAAGATGAGACTCATCATTCAAATTGACGTACTTTATTTTTAGTTATTTTTTTAATTATATATATAATTGTGGTAGCTAATTATAAAGTGAGAAGGAAATCATTTTATATGTCGCTCCACGTCGAGAACAAGGAAAAAAGGGCTCGTGCCATCCAATTTTCAGAAGAGAATATTTGTATGTCATGTTGCATACAAATATATTCTCTCTGGTCCTGTCAATACACATGCTTGTTGTTTCAACGTGCCATGATCCTTAATATCAATGTAATTCTGAAAAGTCATAGCATGAAAGATAATCTAAGTAAAATGATTTTCGCCTCAATAAATGGGCTTCAAAACAAAGGCAATTATGATGATTATACCTGTTATGATCAAGTTATTTTTCAATTTTCATGACATTGCCTATAGCTTAGTTAAGAAAAATGGCTACAATAATCCCGAGAGGTAGTTTAGTTGGCCTTGGACTACGGTTTGCACCCGAAGGTTGTGGGTTTGAAATTTCACTACCACACTGGGCCATAGGGGAATTTTACCCGGCTTTCTCTCCTAGGTCCATAAGAATTATTCTGGCCCAAAGGGCTAGGAACCCTGCGTTATAAAATAAATAAATAAATAAATATAAATGGCTACAATAGACTCACAACATTATTGATATCTCATTGATATCATCAACCCAAGAAAGTTAGAAAATGAAGACAACATCTTCATTTCTTGCCATGGCTGTCCATTTGATGCAGGATCTATCTAATTATGTTTTGGGTTTCCTGTTCTCTTCTAATATTGTACATTCTTGCAAATCATATTATAAAAGTCCATTTAACTATGAATTTTAAATGCAAAGAATATAATATATATATATATATATATATATTGTATTATCGGCTATAACTGTGTAAACCAGCAAGACATGGAAATTAAGCCTGAAAATAACAATTTTGACCGTAGAATTTACTTTCTTCATTGTATCTCATTTATGAAACAAACATACTATAATAATTATTAAATAGAAGCAAACTCACCGTTATTGTATACCAAAAATAATTTAAGGTTTTACTTACAAAAGTTCGGTATAAAAACTCCTTGTTGGGCTCCTAAATCGTAACAAACACTTAGAATATTTTATCCTATAATAGACAAAGCGAAAAGTAACAAGATTAAAAACTATACTTTTTTTAATGATTATAAATGAAAAAAAAATGAAATTTATTAATTAGTAAAAATTCTATCGATTGGCTGATCATTTGTGCATCTTGAAATACCATGGATATTGTCCAAAAGCTCAGCATCATGAGATTGTAAAAGACATCTATATAAGAAATTATATAATATACAGTCATAATACATATGCAAATTTACAAAAATGAAAGAATCAACCCCAAAAAATGAAAATTCTTTAAACTAATTAAACAACTCTTGTTCTGGAGCCCAGTGAATCCTCACCTGTCCCCTGACATTATATGCATAGTGGACACATTAGCTATATAATTACTATTATAAAAAATTAAATTCATAATTGGATTAAAATGCACCAAATCTCATACGTGCCCACATTAGGGCCCACATAAGGGGATCCGGACTCCTCTATTAACAGCTCTTGTGGCAATCAATCAATGTTGTTTGTACAGGTATCCGACGGAACCTTTGGATCTCATTTGGAGTTTTAAATATAACAATGATTGGAGTGCCTTTAACACATCGCTAAATGTGACAAATAAGAACGGGGCTTTAGAACCATCCTCAACAATCATGATGACAGCAGTCCGTCCAGTCAACAACAGTGATGCATTGTACCATAATTGGACGGCAATCGATTCCTCCAAGCAGTATCTGTTTTACCTGCACTTTGCTGAAATTGAGCTACTTCGCCGTGACATGACGAGAGAATTCACTGTATGTTGCGGTGACTCATGCTACGGCGAGCCTGTTCGCCCAAAGTACCTTGTTACAACCACCATCCAGATCACCCCGCAAGCTGGCCAATATAACGACTCATGTTCAATTAAGAGGACCCCAACTTCCACCCTCCCTCCAATCCTCAATGCGATAGAGATTTTCACTATCTTGCAGCTCACTGTGAAACCAACAAGAGAACGGGACGGTATGTATATGTGTATCGTCTACCGTGTATTATGTTTTTTTTCAAATTTGGAAAAGAGGAAATTTAAATAGATTAGGACAAAACTACAATGCAGTCGTATGGTGCAGCGACCTTCTTAAATGCTTGGAGGGGCCCATCTTTTCAACAGTCAAGCCATTTATCGGCACTACTAAGTACTAACACCCGTTATATATTCTTTTGACCAAAAAAAACCGTACTGTATTCATTATATCCAAATCATAAGTTAGTTTCAATGGGCTAATGTTAGATTGCTCACACATGACATGTGGCACTCCCTCCATTCCTATCTCAAACAAGAGGAAAAAATAAAAAGGTAAGTTCCTCATATGTCATCTTACATATTTGAGTAAGAATTTATACGCTCATCATTATAATATTATATAGGTTGTTAGGGCAAATAAACAGCTTGGGTTTTAGAAAAGACGCACCCCAGCCTGCATATAGGAAAGGCGCCGCACCATACTATGGATATTAAATAGTTTGAAATTAAGAAGATATGATAGGCTGATCCCTATCCAGATGTGGGAGCACTCTCCTATGGTAAAATACATGTTCCTCATCGATATTGTTTTTCAAATGTCAGCTTTTTCAATTGGTAATTCACTGGTGGCTCGGTGGTGAGAATCTCTCTTCCACAAAAACAATTAATTTTGGGCCTGTTTGGTAACTCTACTAGTTGAGTCAAGTGAAGAAAATTTGATTTTGAAGAAAGAATAAAATATAAGTGGGTTATAATGGTATTTTGTTTTTAGTTGTTTGTTATGAAATCTTTTTGACTTTTTGTATGGAAAAGTGGAGTATTTTTGTCTTTCAGTGAGTAAAGGTAGTTGCTTTTTGACTTTTTTGGAAAAAGATAGAGGGAATTTTGGTAAAAGGTGCTTTTGATGGGATGTTTCAATTGACTTAACTTTACTTGACTTTATAAGTAAAATTACCAAATGGGTAGGGGTCAATTTTGGTCGTAGCACTAATGATAAATTTAACTTATCCATTATCCGTGCCTAAATAATTAAGATTTCTTTTTAATTTATTTGCGGAAATCAGTTGAAGCAATGTTTGACATCAAAGCGACTTACAAAGTGGGGAGAAACTGGATGGGTGATCCATGTGTACGGAACATTTACTTGTGGAATGGCTTGACATGCAACTACACAGATGCCCCTACAATCGTATCCTTGTGAGTTCTCCCTGCATGGAAATAGCTAATGCAAAGACAATGCTTGTTAATAATATTGTTCATCTTCCTTGATGTAAAAGTCACATCTTTGCTCCACAGGAACCTTTCTTCTTTTAGATTGAAGGGAGAAATAGCTGCTTCTCTTGTAAATCTCACGTCCATCCAGTCCTTGTAAGTTTTCTGGTAAATCATTGCAACAAAATATGCACTAGTAGCCCTAGTCCGAAATTAAAGCCATCGGGTCAGATTGCAGCATTCATTCTCTAATTGGACCATAATTTCATCCATATCTCTTGTTGATTTCTATTTAGTTCAGCATAAATCTAGAGTCTCAAGGTACCATGTACAAAGCTAGGTTGAAGTATAATCACACTGTTTATTTATGTATCCGCCATCCATTTGGGGACCTTCAGATGGGATGATTAACAATGTCCAACCAATTTAATTTTTGACAAATGGTGAAACTACTAGTCTACTACTACTATTTGTATCTAATGGCCGCTACACCCCTCGACTGTAAAGGATCCAGGTTTTCTCTTGTGCAAGTCTAATATTCTCTCAATTTCTTAAACGAGCACAGATGGCATATATATTTTGGGCCAATTGACCCCATAAGATATAAGGAGGGTTTCATCGATTAGCCAGCTAGCAAGATCAGATCAATTAGGACGTTCTTAGCCATCCAAATCTGAAGCCCTCGGATGGAGGTCTAGTAGATGAAGGAAGGGCTCCTGTAATAATAATAATTCATTTGATATGGATTTGGATCCAATCCCAGAAATGAGAAATGACCAATCAGTCAAGCTTTTTCTACATGGCTAATCCACAAACACTCTTTTTCTTTGATGAGGGGCTCTCAAATATGACTCATGTAATTTTATGGGAAGCACTGGACTCCTAATCCTATAGTGACCAATCTTGCAACTCTTTCCTTTCAGGGATTTGTCATGGAATAACTTGACAGGGCCTGTACCTAATTTTCTAGGAGATTTACCATTTCTGTCATCGTTGTAAGTTGAAGAGCATTTGATGATGAATTTTAAATTTTAAGCACCTCTATTCAATAGTATCTGTAGTTTGAAGCCTGCAATCATTTCAGGAATTTAAGTGGCAACCAACTCAGTGGATCTGTCCCTTCCAATTTGCTAGAAAAATCCAAGAAAGGATCACTCAAGTTGAGGTATGACCTCACCACAAACAACCAAGGACTTCAATTTCAACCAAGCTTTATTTCAATTTGTGACTATCACAATGAGAAGCATGGTTTCGAAATACCATTGATGCAATGAGAACAATGACACAAGTTCAAAGACTAAATTATGGACAAATGCCAAAATGAAACTTTTCTTGCCTGCTACTTGATTTTATTGCCTGCTCAAATTGAGGTATGATTGCTAAGATGTTTGATCTTTTAATGACAGTGTCGATAACAACCCAGATCTTTGTGTCTCTGATTCATGCGGCAGAGATTCTAACAAACAAAAGATTATTATTCTCATTGTGGCACCAGTTGCTTCTATAGTGATCTTATTGATCTTGTTGATAATCTTACGGAGATTCAAATGGAGAAAACAAGGTAATTTATTTACATTTTTTGAATTTTATTTGGATATTTTGAAATTTATTTACGTCTTTTGAAATTCATTTCCATTTTTTGAAATTTATTTGGATCTTTTGAGATTTTTTTGCATCTTTTTAAATTTATCTTCGTTCTTTTGAAATTTATTGTGTTTTTTAAATTACTGCATTTTTTTGAAATTTTATTAATGTCTTTTGAAATTTATTTGCTTCTTTTCAAATTTATTTATGTTTTTTTTAATTTTATTTGGATCTTTTGAAATTTATTTGTGTCTTTTGAAATTTATTTACATTTTTTGAAATTTATTTGCATCTTTTTAAATTTATTTGTGTTCTTTTGAAATTTATTGCGTTTTTTGAAATTATTGCATTTTTTTAAAGTTATTTGCGTTCTTTTGAAATTTATTTGTGTCTTTTAAAATTTATTTGAAAATCTCATTAATGGGATTTCATTAATCGTGGTTAAGTAAATGGTAGTTGATCATTGTTAATGGTATATCCCACCAATCATGGAATTTAATTTAAATAAAGGGTAAATTAAACATATCAGTTATGAGAATGTGTTAGAGGACCTTTGGGTGCATGACTTTTTTTTTTTTTTTTTTTTTTTGTGAACTGTTTGCAACAAAATCATATTTTGAGGGACCTCCGACCAAACGCCCCTTTTTATGTTTTATTTAGTTATTTTTTATTTATTAGTATAATTTTGCTTATCGTTGCAATGAATATGAAAATAAAGATCGCATTAGTGTGGGCAGCATGTGTGTGTGTTTGTTGATCAAGTTGGAGGGAAATATAGCAAGGGAAAATGGAAAAAACGCCGAAACTAAGTAGAAAGGGCCTTTAAAAAAAAAAAAGAGAGTCGACAATGAAGCTTTTCCTTTACAGATAAACACACACTACATTGGAAGGAAGCTTAATTTTAAGTCAAAATGACGTAATAAATGAGAACTCGATGATAAATAATCCTTCGGCATTAGTGTTATATAGTACCACACCTCATTAAATAGAATTTATTCCATCTTTATTTTGGAATATGCACACCTATCCTAACGCTGTATAGGAACAGAAGAAACACATTGAAACACCACTAAAACCAACTAACGCCACCCCTTTCTTTTCTTTTCTTTTCTTTTGTCTTTGGTTGGAAGATTAATATTAATTTATTTAAATAGAAATAGAAGTAGATATATCAGAATTGATAACAAAAACTTCATCACCTGTGCTTAAACATGACTTTGCTAGATTATAGCATGTCGACATTGATACTCGTGTGGATGGCCAAGAACATAGCTTTTGTTTAGTAATCATGCGAAAGAGTAGAGCAAGGATCATTTTATGTGGAGAATCTATATATGCATAGAACAACAAAAGGGCAAAAATCAAGGAAGTTTGAGTCTGCTTCCGCAAAAAAGAATCTGCACAATGATTAGATTTCCAAAACTAAACTTATGTTTAGATAGCTGATGTCAACCAAAAAGGTGGTTTAGCATCCATTGCTTTAGTTGTAATGTTGGCTGCATTCGTGGATTGCAGCAGATCATCATGCTGTTTTTGTACTCTCCTTTGATTCCTTCGGGCTAGTTTCCGCCTCTATGAATGGCAGTAGATCTCATCTTGCCTTCCCCAATAAGAATTATGATTAAAAAGTTTTCCATTCAAATAAAAGGTTTGGATGAAAAAATTATCATAGTTCTTTTCTGGACCAACTCAATCAAATGACGGCTGTTATGATTGGAATTCTTTTAAATCGATTGAGATGAGTTTCTTCATTGTCTCCCTTCCACGAGTTGTTGTAACTTTTTATTCGTACAATCATAGCCAGTTAAAGCTGATTATTGACTTGCAAGAGGCAGAATGTATCAATATATTTATAACCTGATTCATCTTAATTAATCTAGGAGGCAATCCTGTAAGCAACTTTTTGGTTATAATGATGGAGTACATATGATTAGGCCCTTAACAAAAATTCAGGTGCGGGTACATAGTACATACAGTAACCTGGAACTTGTTCAGGTCCAGGTTCAGGTACAAGTTCCTATTAGTAATTCATGTTCCAGTTCAAGTGCAGTAAGGACCTGTCCGAACCTAACATGTTCTAGTCCAAGTGAAGTTCATCTTTCATATAATGAACATTTTTATGCAGCTTCCATTGCCAAGACGAAAAGTGGTTCCGTGCTCTATCAGAAGGGACAGTTGACATACGCCCAAGTTGTTGGTATAACCAACAATTTCGAGAAGTCCATTGGCAGAGGAGGGTTTGGGACGGTTTACCATGGCCAGATGACTAATGGCACTCAAGTTGCAGTGAAGATGCTCTTTCTACGATCGATCAAGACCCCTTGTCAAGGCTCTAACGAATTTGAAAATGAGGTGAGACTAAATCATTGCTTATCCCAACAGGTGGTATTAATTAGGGTCCAAAGGGAAATGCTTGATCATCAATTTTTTGGGTAAATGTCAGTTGAGCAGTTATCAAATTATCTAATTAGGTTTTCTAAGGCACTCTCCTTGTTTCTTATGGGACCCACTGCCCACTACTTGAATGGTGATCGGTTCTTTTTCATGTAATGCACACATAAGAATGATCCATCAGTGTTGCTGCTTAAGTTTGAAATATGGTTGGGGTCTGTGTTGCAGGTTCAGCTCTTAACGAGAGTTCATCACAGAAACTTGGTCTCCTTTATTGGTTATTGTCAAGAAGATGGTAACATGGCCGTAATATACGAGTACATGGCCCAAGGAAACCTAGGAAGCCATCTATCAGGTACCAAAATCCTCCCTGTATCCATCATCCTACACTTAGCAAATATATTGTCCTATGTCCTCCTACTCATTATTATAGTCTTGTCCCATCAATCCCGGATTGGATTAATAATTTCTATATAAGTAATGTATTGATGGCAAAAGCAGCCACAATGAGGCCCTTTTTTTTCTCTGTAATGTAAAATTGTATTGAAGAAAAGGAAAAAAAATAAGGGAAGGGAGGCCCAGGGAAGAAAGTACAAGAATTTTACAAAATATATGAAGGCCAACATAATCAATAAAACTGTCAAAAGGTAATTGAAGAGATGCCTTCCAATTAACAACGAAGAAAAACCAACTTAAACAACAATTAGGCTGTCAAAAGGTAGATGGAGAGGTGTCTCCCAAAAAAAGAAGTAGTGCATCATTAGACGGCCCCTAAATGTCTCTAGGCAAGCTCCAAATGGAGTCTGAAAGGTCTACAGACAGGCGTTTGCTGGGTCACCGATTTGTTGTTCAAATCTGCATCAATCCTGCAATGCCAAATCATGTTAATTAGGTGAAAGAAAACAAGGGCAGTCCACTGTCACGCTGAATCGTTCCTACCAGCAGACATGAGAGCCCATAACCGAGATGGGGAAGAAGGATAAGGAAGAGTTGCCCCAATGAAGGATAGAATCTAGCACCAAAGTTTCTTTGAGAACGAGCATGAGAAGAAGAGATGCATCTCAGATTCTTCAATGCTACAGCAAAGAGCACATCTAGATGCAAGTTGAACACCAATTGATCTAGCCCTACTTTGCGTTAGCGTTCTTTTGTAAAGCAGTGGTCATACAAAACAAGATATTTGTGGAGGCCCTTCAAATTAAATATCCCGTTGTGTTGGAAGGTTCCCATTTTCTTTATTTCTTTCTCCATTTTCCCCCCTTTATCCATAAGTGAATCAAAGGAAGACCTTTCATACATACTCCATCAATGATATTTGTCATGCTTTCCGGTGGGCCCGACTGGCTAGAACGCATAGAGAAATGGCTGGACCATTCCTAGGAGGATGCGGGGTGTGTGTGTTGTGTATCTGAATGTGAATCAGAAGAATTGGAGACCGAAAGCACATGAGACTAATTGATAGCTCAGAAAAACAAACTATGTAGATAAGTTATTTTTTATAAGGAGATGCTCCTATGAGATATATCTCTCACCTTATATGAGAGATAGAGATGGGGGCACTCACATTTAAGTTGTTGGTATTAGATATGGATGTGAGGGCCCTCACCTTATCTCTCATAGTAAGGTGAGAGCATCTTTCATAGGAGCATCTCCCTTTTTTATATATGCAAATAATAATGAATTGTTACAATCACAGACAACTATTCGAATGCATTAAGTTGGGACAGACGCCTGCGTATAGCATTGGATATTGCACAAGGTGAATGCCAATGAATTTATCTGCTTCTTTTTTTGTCTTGCTTGTTATTATTTTCCTTCTATACTATTGCATAATTTGATGGTTAGTTTAAGTTTGTATGTAGGATTGGAGTATTTGCATGATGATTGTAAACCAGCAATAATTCACAGAGATGTGAAGACAGCTAACATCCTACTAAATGAAAGATTAGAGGCCAAGATAGGAGACTTTGGATTATCCAGAGATTTCAATGATGAATTCACTCACGTTTCAACTGCAGTCAAGGGAACCTTCGGATATCTCGACCCAGAGTATGTTTCCACCCACACATAAGTCTGCTTTCATTTACCTTGCAAATGAAACCTTGTTAAACTGTCCATTGTTTCAATTTGTACTTCATAAAGATTTTCTCCGCATTCAAATTTATTATACTTTTTGCCCATTTGTTTGTAGTGCAGTGAAGTGAAATTAAAGGTCAAATCAAAAGAAAATGAAATGAGAAAATTGATAGCAAAAGCACTAAAATTCACTACTCACCTTTTTGTCATTTTGCATATCTTTTAAGGGTAGTTTTTATCATTTTGAGCCTTTACTTTTCAACCCCTTCGTCTTTTTTTTTCCTGTTAGTTTGACCATTTAAATTTATTTCATTTCACTACTCATGCAAACAAATAGGGAGAGTTTTGGGAGTCAACTTGCACAGAAGATAATGCTTTTTTTATGTAGGTATTGCAATTCCAACAAATTGACAGAAAAAAGTGACGTCTATAGCTTTGGAGTTGTTCTATTACAACTAATCACAGGCAAGCCAGCAATTGTGCCGATCACAAATTCCGAGCGGATAAGCTTAATTGATTGGGCAATCCCTATAGTTGTGGGAGGGAACATAAGGGATGTGATTGACCCAAAGTTCGAAGGTAATTATGACATCAAATCCATTCAAAAAGTTGCAGAAATTGCACGTGCATGCACCTCGCCGAAATCCGTAACTAGACCTCACATGAGAGATGTTGTAGTCGAGTTGAAGGAGTACATTATAAATGAGAAGGCCCTTGAAAGTGCCCCTAAAAGTGGAGGGCGCATGCACAGTGGACCGGCACAAACTAGCTCTGAGATTATGTCGTATCTTTCAGCAAGGTAGATTTATCATCGTATCCAATTACAAATAATGAAATGACTTTGAAATGGTTAAATAGAGGTGCTCGGGTCCATGCTGGATGATTAAATAAGTTTGAATTATGTCAACAGATTTCATATGCAGGTAACATAAGGAAAATAAATGCTACCCTGTAACATAATGATATTGTGTTGTCTCGCCTGATTAGTGGATCTTACCTAAATAGTCCAAGCTGCAATTATCATCTAATCCCAATTGTTAGTTTTTTTTTTCTTTTAATCCCGGAGATTCGCATGATTAATTTTCTTAAATCGCAACCTGTTCTCTACACCATCTTTGTCCTGAGCGAAACAAAGGGAGAAACCCATGCATTACAGCCCATCCCACTCTCATGCTCCCTAGTCATTCAAGTGCTCTCCATCCAGGTGGCCCCTCTGCTTTTGGTCCCTGTCAACCAATTGGTCCCTTCGCATTGAGTTGTCACTCGGCAGTTGGCACCATCTTCTTCATGCAATGCAACAAAAAAAATAAAAAATAAAATAAAGAAAGGGGAAAAAAGGATGAGTACTGCCATCCAAAGTTTCAAAATCTACCTTTAGTTATTTATTATGGGGCCTCTCCCTTGCATCTATAGCTACACCCAAAAAAAACCAAATAGGAACGGCTCAAAACTGCTCTAAAAGAAATTGGAACGGTTTTAAACCGCTACAAAAACAAGTATTCCTAAATAATCGAAACAAGTCCAAACCATTCCAAATAAGAAATTTTGGAACAACCTTATTTTTGGAACGGTTTCTAACACTTTCAAAAGTTTCTGAAGCCATTCTAAATTCAAGTTTCTGGGGTATATTTGTTAGAACCGTTTTTGATCTTCAGGAAGGGTTCGAAACCGTTCCATAACCATTCTAAAACAATTTCAAATTTCGATATAGGAACGATTTTCCAAGTGTTTCAATACTATTAAGGATGGTTTTGGACTGGGTCTAATTTAATTATTATTTAAAAAAAACAATGCCTTGGTAAATTTTTTATTTGCCACAAAATGCATATTTTTAAATCACAAAAAAAATTGTAACCCATAAATTGTAGCATTCGATTTCTATACACATCTATATCACACATCATTAGTTTACAATATTTAGAAATACATACATATATAATAAATAAATAAATAAAAAATTAGTGTTAGGAAGGGAAAAAAAAAACGCAACAATATGGTCGACTCTATAACGTAGACTCAGATTCCCATCACCAAGAGTCAAGAGAGATCTAGACCCTGGCAACCACAATGCAGTGTCATATTTGTCCTTGTATGAGAACCCGGAATTCTAATATTTATCTAGATTATTCTTCAACCTTTCCCTGGCAGTTCTTTTCTCCATCTAGCAAAAAACATGACAAAGAAATGGGTATGGCATGGAAATAGGCATTCTTCGGTATGTATATGTAGTGGATTGAAATCAAAGAAAAATAAAACTAAATAACAAGTCTTCTAATTATGTTAAACTTCATGAAATTAATTATCATTAACACTCCAAACTGTAGTGAAAAGAACTGATTGTATTTGTTTTTGTCTTCCCTAAACCAATAATGTACTGTATTGAAAGTAACACTTGTGTACTATAGTTGTTCGGGATTGTCGGACTAAAATTGTAAGGTCCTTTCTGTTGGAATGTCAATACCACTGTAAATCTCCATGTTAAGTGAAAAAAAAGGGGAAAAGAGGGGAAAGGTGTTGTCCACCTTAGCCTAATTCAATGCAGGAACCAAAATCTACAGAAGTAGTAGATTTACCATGCTGCATCATGCCCTTACACACTAAAGATTTACATGACAGAATTGTAAAAATTTTCTGTTCCTGTAGGGTTTCTCTTCATCTTTAATCAAATGATTCAGCAGTTTTGTGACATGCGCCAGTGTGAAAAGATGGGGAGCAAAACCCATTAAGGTGGAGAGAATCTCATGGTGTTCTTCAGAATTCATCAAGTGGAAGGTGAATTATAGGCGGGGCGTGGGTGGGTTCTTTATGTATTGAATGTGCGGCAAAAATGTGAAGATTAAACATATCAAGCCAATAGTGGTGATGTAATGTTTGAATTTCAACATGTTCTGTACATGAGAGGGAAGGTAGAGGCCAATCTTTAATGCAAAGAAACTGTCCTACAAAATAGTAGTATATAGATGAAGACAAATCTGGCTGACATTTACCAAACAGATAAAATGTTAAAGCTTTCAAATTAAATGTTGTTCAAAAAGTAGAAGTTAAGCTTACCGTAGGTATAAAATGCACCTCCACCATAGTTTGCCTCACCTAAAGATTTCCCCTTAGCTGCTTGGTCCTGAAATTGGAAGTGCATGGGAAAAATTGCTTTAAAATGTAGACACTCACTGTGCTCATAACTTTACAACTGGCTACTAAAATTTGCAACTATTAAGATGTACTCAAAGGTTTTGTTGCCAAAGTTTCTGTGGCAGACTCACCCAGCAAAAAGTCAGCATATTCAATGATACATAAAACTATGGACTGGATGTACAGAAAGAAAGGATTTGGAGGTTTTTGCACACATATTTAAGGTGTGTAACTAAAAACCAAGGAAAAAAGAAGCATTTTTTTATATTGTTAGCTTCAGGAGAATGGTTGTTCAGATATATGGAAAGGATAAAACCTCAAGACTCTATCACAGATAGACCCTACTAAGGGTTCGTTTGTGCAGCGGCAGAATCTGCGGAAACTGGCGGTCCTGCGCCTTCCCCATCATTTTCGGTGCACCAAGGAATATATTCCTCCAGATTTTCTGGCACAGTTTTACAGCGCCATTTTCTTCGTCTGATGTTCCGACCTCCACGCAGAGGAATCAAATGCCGCGGGTTTTTTCTTCCGCTGCTCTGCACAAACAGACCCTAAATGTCAACGCAATTATGCTTATATAGAGACTGTCACTAGAGAGAAGATAGAGAAAGCAAATTTCAAATATTTTCAAAAGATGTATAAACATATTCACAACCCACTTGTCGTTGGGACTTTTTTGAGCTGCACGTCTCATCTTCAGCTGAAACAGAGACGCTACAGCAAAAAAAAATCTTCTTTTTTCCTTTCTTCCAACCTCAAATCAATGCCAAAAACATGAAACCAGACCTCCAAATCGATCAAAAGAGCCAACACCAAAACCTATTTGAAGAAATCAGACCCACATCTCAAAAAACCTGACCTTACCACAGATCAATACTCAAGGCAGTAAGTATCGAGTAACCATCAAAACTGCAATCTTTCTACTGTGTAACATGCATTTCAAGTTCTCAACTATACAGAGCAAAGACTCATTTGAAGAAATCAGACCCAAATCCCGAAGATCCTATAAAAACCGAAAACCCACCTGAAATCAAAGGCAAAAACAAGAACCCAAAGTTCCAAAATCCAAATGAAATCCCTCCCACTGACCTACTTGCACATTTCTCCTCAAAAGATCCAAAACCCATTTGAAGAAACTAGACTCACATCCCAACGAACCCCTCTTCTCAAAACCCCAAAAGCACAAGACCCATCCAACATCACTTCAAAGAGAAGCAACCGTCCCCTAAAATCCCAACACCGCCACCTTCACGGCTTCTTTTCTTTTCTCTCTCATTTTCCTGCAAATGGGTCTGCTTCAATTTCGAAAACTACACCTCAAAAGCTCAAAAACCCCTCTCTCCCTCTCAATTCAATAATTTTTTCCTTCCTTGACAACGGACAGAATCCAGAGAAGAAAAGCAGAACAGTTACTTTTTACTTCCTCTATAGAAATATAAGAAAGAGGATGTGGTCCCAAATCAAGAACAGTACAGAACACCAAATCTTTTTTACTTTTTTTAATCCTAATCTGCCCAATTTTAAGACAGTAATGACCGATTCAAGACAAACTCCAATCTCACAGAAAGTGAGTGTCTTTGTTTTTTCCCTTTCTCTTCTACTTGTTGTATATGGTTTTTCTACTGGATTGGAGATAATAAAAGGAAAGAGAGAGAGAGAGAGACCTGACCTTGGTAGAGACTAAATAAAATCTGAAATTTAAATTAATAAACACCTTTGGAAATTAATAAAACCTGAAATTAATATACCATAAATTTAGGTCCAACAAAGCCAATAGTTCTAACTGTTCACTGTTTTTCAGATATACCATATCAAATTGCATCATACCATACAAAGCTAAAAACCTTCAGATATCCTGAATTTGTTTAATGCATCATCAAGACAAACAACTACAGATTAGGGACTAGGTCTCAAAAGCCTCATACTAGATATGCAGTTTCGTCCACATGCAATTCTATGGCCAGCAACACGCAAATAACAAGTATTCTATGGACAAAAAATGCATGTGCAATCACGCACATGAACACAAAAGTATACCAATGATGATGACAAACAATAATATTACAGATGAAATGTGTTCTTATACCAGTAATGCGAACCATTGTTTCTCTTCCAGAGAGATCAGTAACATGCTGTAATTTAAAAGAGAAAACCATTAGGAATCTGTTATGAATGGTATAAAAAAATGAAGTAAAATATGTTCACCTTGCAACTTCACATTTTTCTATCTTATACATGTGCTCAAATGACATTTCTTTATCTTCTATTATATTGAGACGACCTTAGAATAATGCAATAACTAATATAAATTCAAGGGAATTAGTCTAATACACCTTCCATCCCAACCTCACGAAGCCAGCCCCCACACCCAACCCCAAAACCCATGATCTGATTGATGTAAAGCATACACATCCAGTCTGTGTGTATTCCAGTGGCAAAAGTGTGTTTGCCTGGACTGTGGAACAAATAGGTGGTTACAAGGGTCAATTACAGAGGGCAGTGAACCTCAAATACGGATTTGTAAGATGTGATGCAAAAGTTGAAGCCAGTTAGAGAACCCATCTCTATAGGATAAGGCGATGATAACATCAATGTTTATTACTAACATGATGCTAAAATGTAGAAATATGAATTCTACATTACAGTAAATCTCCAATACCGTTAACACCATTTTTGAGCAACTTAAAAATGGTTGAATCAAACAATTGAATATTCTATATCCAGTTCCTTAGTAATTTATGCAAACAAACAGACTCTAACGGGGAGAAAACCATGTCCATATTCATATCCAATACCGTTAGCACCGTTTTATCTACAGTTTTACTTTTAATAAGTTCCAAGTTAAATTCAACAAGAATGTGTTTTGAATTCCAAACACGTATGATCAATCCATGGTGCATCACTCCAACTGGAGTAAAATTTGGGCCAATGCCTATAATAAAAGGAGGTATGTAACATGAGCAAGTTGAATCAAACAAACAGGGCCAGACAGGTAAAATCAGGTTTTAGCTGCCACAATAGTCAGAAATTGGTGCTCATAAATACTATGAGCTCAAAATGAAGGAATCATCTTAACTAATACCATTTCCAATTTCTGCACCTCCCAAAAAGCACTGTGGAATATATACTAATCCTTTTTCATGCCACATCCAAACCAGTAATGACCTAAGGTAGGTCCATATGTACACTCAAATTTACTAATGTTTAGTTGAGAGATTGATATATTCATCATTTACTAGGTTCTATAAAAAATAAATTATGCTGAATGTCAGGATGAGAGATGTGAGATGTACCTTCATTCTACAGAATGAGATACAGAGCAACAAAATTAACTCATGAAAATGGACTCCATCTTTGCCTGACAAAAAGGTGATACACAGTTCCTACACCTGGGTGCAATTAGGAGGCCGTCTCTGAATACTAGGGCTCCTTTCATCCCTCTCTTGATCTGTGTTGCAATGTGTATGCAGAGAAGATAGAATGAGTAGACTGCTGAGTGCTGAGGTGTCCACAAGAGCCTTAAAGGAATCAGATGGACCCTCAAATTTCCACGAACCTCCAGCTATTTTTCATTCTTGGAAGAAGACTATATTACATCAAAACTAGTAGAGGAGGAGGAGGAGGAGCAGCGATTCGAGTGGAAGACTATTCCCACAGCCCAGCCCACGTGGTGGTTGCTCTAGGCGACCATACGCGCCTCTCCCACCTCCTCTCTTCTCTCCCCCAACTCGCCGATCCATCCCAAATTAAAACAGCTTCTCCAAGAGCGACTCGCCGAACTCACTCCTAAAACCCTAAGTCCCATCTCAAACTCCATCTACCCCACAAATCTCCCAGCACCACCGAACCCACTCCCACAATCCCTCCGTTTGAAACCCAACCCAGCAGAAAAATAAGTAGCAGAAAGAAGAAGAAGAAGAAGAAAAAGAAACCTGGCACCTGTCGATCGTCTCAGCTGCTCCTCAGAGAGATCGGTCGGATTCGTTGGGGGATTTGGGCGCGAAGGGAATGAGGAATGGAGGGAAAGGAAGGGAATTAGGTTGGGAAAGGGATTTGGGCGCGTTTTGGAAGATTGGGGAGAAGGGAAAATAACGGACGGAGGGAACGATGACTTATTTGTCAAGAAGGGTTTTGAAACGGCTTTTTCCACAGAGATGGTTTGAGACCGCCTCAAAATTGAAACGGCTAAAGGCCGTTTCAGTATCGTAAGTTACATTTGTTCAGATATATTTTTACTTCCCGCATCTTTTTTTGACCTATCCATTTTTTTTGGGCCATCAACCTTCTTAATTGGACTTCTCGTTGTTGGCATTATTACCGGCGTGTATTAGATATGCCCAAACCATCTGAAATTGGTCTCTCTAATTTTATTCTCTATTGATTCTACCCCTAAATGTTCTCGTAATCAATCATTTTTAATTTTATCCTTCCCAATTCTACGACACATACACATCAACATTCTCATGTCTGCTACATCTATTTTGCTGATATGTTGCTTCTTGATTGACCAACATTCTGTTTCATAGATTATAGTCAATCTAATCGTTGTCCTGTGAAATTTCTTCTTCAATCTTGTTGGCATTCGTCGGTCACATATCACTCTCAAAGCAAGTCTCCACTTCAGCCGTCCTGTTTTTAACTCCACCGTTTTTTATTGCCAGTCCCAAGACCGAGTAAAGGAAGACGCTTGCGTTAGGTGGGTTGATGGCAGCGTAAAACTTTATGACAACCCAAACATGAATCCCCCAGAAGTAAAAATAAATAAATTATAATATAATATAAAAGATTAGGTAGGTTAGAAAGATTAACTGATTTTGAATTTTAAATGATCTTACTGGAGGTTATTCTTCTTATATAAATTAAGAGGACTTACTCTCAAGACAATTACGATGAAATTTATGGGAATATTTTGATTTATTTGAAGTTCTTTACATGGTATGAGGTAGAAATATATGGCTTGTTGAATTAGAGAAGGTTTAGTTTTCGTGGGATAGGGCCCATACCTGAGAAGTACCCATATAAAATTAGGGTTGTTAATCGTGTTGTGTTAACAAATTCGTGTTAAAATCACCTCAACCAGTATAAGACCCGTTAACTTAACAGGTCAAAAAATCCAACCCAAACACGACCCGTTAATTTAACGAGTTACACGATCCAACCCGTTAAGTAATTTAGTCATTTAAAAAAAATCCATACAAAAATATATAAAGAGAAAAATATATGAGCCACACAAAACTGTAAGTGAGGATCTCGAGTGGATCCCACCTAAAACCCCACTATAAAAAAATAAATTTTAATTTCTTCTTTATTAATATAAATTAATTCTAGCTGCACTTAGGGACTAAAAACAATTTAACGGATAAAGCGGATTGTTAACGGGTTACTGGTTTAATTTGTATACGACCAATTAAGTTAACGTGTTAATAGGTTTGACCCGTAAACGACTTAAACCCATTAAGTGCCCACCCGAACCCATTATTATCGTGTGAGTTTGTGTCGTGTTAACAGGTCGTGTGGCATTTTGACAGCCCTATGTAGAATTGTAGATACATCTTTAGCCATATATTCATGGATAATTAATTGCTTTTTTGTTCCTATCTTTTTCACAAAACCTCATGAAAGAAGCCAAATTCCTATATGAAATATCATCAAGAGCTCAGGTTCCATCCAAATACAAATTTCATTTTGCAAGTCTAGTCCTCTTATTTTGTTTTTAAAAAAGGGGTTTCTAGCTGAACATAAAACACTTCCCTTTGTTGGTGATTGAGAGAGGCGCATCTTGAGAGCAACTGGAGTAACCATCTTGCATGTAGCCATGGTAAATGACTCAAATCATTCTTCGATTCTCCAATCTCATGGACCAATCTTTGGAACCAATTTCTTCATTTGCCATTACAGCAGACTGTGTCTGATCAAACAAAAGAAAATAGTACGCACAGTTCCAAAGTGGCGCAGTAAACGCCCAAAACCATCCATTTTCTGCACCATCTCTTGGATGAATCAGAGATCTCGTTGATTTTCACGGCTGTTTCATTTTCAAATAAAAATGGTTGAAAATTTCGGCCGATACCGATTCGTATCGGCCGATATTGCCCATCAAAATATCGCCGACATATCAGAATATATTGGCCGATATTTTGAATATATCGGTCGAACCGATATATCGGCCGATATATTCAAAATATCGGCTGAGGAATGTATCATCTCGTCTTCTTCTCTACAGTCTTCCCAAAGAAAGTTTAATATAAAAAAAAAAAACCCTCTGGTTGCAGTATGCAGGAAGAGGAGGGTGAGGAGAAACTAACCTGAGCTCCCCCGCGGGTATTGGCCGGCCGCACCTCCTCATTGCTGCCGCACGCCCACCTTCTTCTTCGGTTCTTCCCCTGCTCCTCTTCCTCTTCTGCTCCCACTCCCCTCTCTTTCCTCTCCTTTTCTTTTCCTCCCTCTTCTTTTCTTTTCTTCCCTCTTCTTTTCCCCTTTTCCATTTCCCTTCGTTTTCCATCTTCTATTTTAGCGTTGAGGCTCAGAGGCTAGGGCAACTCAACAGGCGCAGTGAAAGATGGGAAGGGGCCAAAGTCAAAACGATGAAAATGCCCTTTTTAGGGTTCTGGCCCTTTTCAAGACAAATTACCATGTTATGAGTCCTACAATGGTACCACGTTATGAGTCCTACAATGGCGTCCACCTACATAAAAATTTAAACCGTTCAAAATGATTCTCCCTCCTTCTATTATGTCTAGAAAAAGTTTCACTCTAATTGGTAATTATCCTTCCATCAGATTAATCAATCAATCATTTAAAGAAAAAATCAATTTAATAACAACACATCTTCTAATAAAATGAAATTGGAATGAGAGCATGCAAGAGAAGGGCAACTATTTTGAACGGATTTGAATTTTATAGGTGGGTCTACCATGAAGACTACAAGACTTCCAAATTATCCTCACTATTTTTTAATTACCCCTTATTAAAAGGGATCAATTTTTTTAAATCTAAACCACTCAAAGATAAATGCCCCATTTTGTGTGACTCTGCAAGATTTTTAACTTAAATAGGAGTTGGGCCCACTGAATTAGTCACTTATAAAACATCTAGACTAATGATTTAAATCATGTAGCATGCCCAATTCAATATTTGAGGCCCAACTATGATTCGAGGAAAATTTTAACAAAGCTATTACAAGAGGTGAGTTATTTTTTATAGTTGGGATTTTTAATTTAAGATATGGCTACATTAATGGATTTATAAATTATAAGAATAGACACATAGACTATACATTAAAATTTGACATGTAATGAATAATTAATGATTAGACAGCGACACAGGATATCATAACTTAGAGGGACCAATATTTTGATTTATTATTGTTACTAATGGAAAAAAAAAAAACATTGTTTTCCAACATTTTCTAATATTCTGGATATTTTGGGTATTTTTGTGATTTTTTTTGGATTAAAATTTTTTTTCACACCGCGATGGCCGCGACGGACCGATAACCGCGACCGATACCGATATCATATCGGTTTTTTATCCCGACCGATACCGCAACTGATATCGAGATTTTAAACCAATTTCAATGGACAATGAAAACTTCAACACGCTTTGATCCTGCGGTTTCGTTTCAATATTTTTGGTGTGTTAGAAAGACATCACCTGGGGCCTTACATTTTACTCTGTCAATTGTGTTCCCATCAAGATGCTTGCTCACCCTTCTGAATTCTCTACTCAAATTCCAAACTGAGGTATGACCCAGAGCTTGGGGTTGCTTGGCAACTCTGGTAATAGAGTCATGTGAAATAAAGTCTCAATTTCTCAAAATAGAATCATATTAAAAGCACTTTAATTTAAAATTCCACCACTTTATTAAAAAAGAGAAAAAAAACCCTCATTTCTCAACTAAAAGACAAAAAAGACTCATAAAAACTAGGATGGGACAACATGCATCTACTCACATCACATCCTAGACATGCAGGAGATGACGAGTTTGGATCCTCCGTCGCTGATATTACATGACTCCATGTAACAACTTCCTGAAATTCCATCGTGTGGCCCACATAGAGATTTCAAATTAAGTATTCTCTCTTAAAAAATTCCTTAAAATTTGAAAATATTGATCCAAACTGATCTAAAATACCCCTAGAATAGTCAGCTCACATTCTCAGTTAAAAGAAAAAAAAAATGATTGTCGCCAAAAGTGCACTGGTCGGGTTCCACTTGAGGGGGAGTATTTAGGCCGCTGCCTCTACTAATACATCGAAATTTTGGTAGGAATGGTTAGCTAAATAAATTCAAGAGAGTCCACTTGCCTATGATCAACAAATGAAAGATCATAGCACGGTCTGCCAAAATGGGCATAGAATATGTGTTATTGGTGGAACATGGTAAGCCCATCTTTCTCGGTAACGCAGGCACATTGAGATGTTTTTAAATTGCATCATGGTCCCATGGGGCACTAGGATATTGTAATACCGTGTTGTCTCCATTGCTGCAGTCTTGCAGATGTTAGTCTTATCATTTTTTTTTTGTTGTTGTTTATGAATACTCAAATGTTCTTTGTCAAATCCGTAATTGAATCCTAATCTTTTCTTACAGAGAAATTAATTGGGTCCTTGTCTTGACTCCACAGATTTTCATCCTTATCTAAGATCCTTACTTCAATAAATTCAGGTACTTATGCTACAGGCCGGCCAAAGTCAGTATTGCGGGCTTTCGTTTTCACTTGGCTGTAGACTTTAATTAATAACTTGAGTCTCCGGTTTTAGCCCTCTTGGCTGGGGATTAAATAAATAAATACCATGAGCACAGATCTCCTGCATCACAATTCACAAATGCCTCCGGAGAATGAGGGAAGCGAAATTCTATAATTGAGCCCTTTATTGAAAATCTAAATCGTTAAAAATAATCTAAGTTTACTATGAAAGCATAGAGGGCTTGGTATTTATTTTCTAAAGAAAAATGACATCACTAGATAGTTAATCAACGGATCATAACCTAGTAAAAATAAAAATAAAAGAGGCTGATCCATATAGATTATTGAGGGTTTGGTCCTCAACCCTGCTAAACGTGGCTATTATCCATGGGTAGGGGAATTTATGGATGCCGTACGTCAAATAAAGGGGTGTCCCTTTCTGATCCTTGGGGCATAGAAATATATGTTTGCAGACACAATAGGATTTTAGGCTAACCTGAGTATATAAGAATTATATAGTGAATAGTATATGATAAATATTAATGGTGCATGTATTGGAAGCCAATTATATATTAAATTGATATAAAATATTTGGATGAGAATGTCCCCATGATTCTTAAATGTGATCTGACCCATTGACATTAATGTTATTTGTTAAGGCCTAACCCACCTGCCACTCGTCTCTCATACACTCTAAACTTGAAATTTATCAATCATCATCATTGTCATCGTCAAAATTTTGTTCCCAGCCATGTTGGGATCGGCTACACAAATGTTGTTTCTCCATCATCGGAGCTTAATCCGTACCAACAATTAGATTGAAATATTCTACTACTAATACTAATACTAATAATAATAATAATAATAATTTAAAATATTAAACTTTAATTGATGATCTTATGATCATCTAATAAAGTTGATATTGATAGAGGTGCCACACTCCACAAAATGACCGTTTCAATGAAAATGAAACTCATATATCTGGAATGACAGGGTTGTTGCTGCCTACTGGACATCCACTAATACAGTTCCCCTAGTCAATCCTGGGTGGGCAGGTTTTGACCATCTCCCTTGGCCATTAAGCAAAGTTGGACAAGGGAAAAAAATACCTAATATGTCAATGTACTTCTTTTTTTAGTCAGCCTTGGAGCTGATCTTGGACCCCATTCATTAGATCTTTGTCCAATCCTAGGAATAATTAAGTAGGACATGAATATTTTATTAGGAATCACTAATTAGGACTCCATTCTAGTCCAAGCGTTCACATACATATATGAGATAGATCCTGGGTCGAATCAATTCAAGTGCTCCCGCAGTGTATGCATATGGTATCAGTCGCGGAAGCTCCGGAGAAATTGCAAGGCATTCTCTGTTTGGATGTTTAGTCGGATTCGCTGAGATGGATGGAGTCTGAGAGCTAGACTAAGTCAGCAAATTGGTTGATAAAAAAAGCAATTTCTCATGAAATATTATTGGAAGAAATGAAGATAGAATTGTGGAAGAAGAAGAGGAAGAATGAAGATTAATAGTGTTTTACCAATACCCAATCAATTGACCAATAGTTTAAACCAAAAACCTCAAAAAAAAAAAAAAAAAAAAGAAAAAAAAAAAAACTCCATATGAGGGCTTGTTCTTTGTTAGAGTTATTACAAGAATTTGCATAGTCCAAATTTTTTGAACATGATACGATGGCTTGTCCCCAATGTTTATAAATTTCATATTTCTTCACAAGAATTTTAAAATTTCAGCCACCTAAGATTTCAAGTCCTTTTTTAGATTCAATTTCGACTCAAGTTTTTTTTCTTTTTAAGGCATTTACAGATTCTTGAGTTCCAATAAAGAAAGAGAAAATTTGGATAAATTAGAAAACGGGATTATTAGTTTGTCCTCCCTTTCGTCCCTTTATTACATTTTTTTTTTGTTTTTATTGTCCTCTTCTCTCCCTGTTTCTATCTCTCGAATCCATCTTCTTACTTTTTTTGTTTTATGTTTCTCACTTCTTCCTGGTCTTGTTTCCAATTTTCACGAACAGAATACCTGCCACTTGGATTTAACGCAGCCTCCGTGGAAAAGTTTATGCCATGCCATAGGTGACAGCTCCTCTACGTCATTATAATCATTTTTGGGTCAGACTTAGAGCTGATTTTAGACCCCACTCACGTCAAAATGTTTGTTTTTTGGTAAAAACTTTAATAAGATGTATCGTATTTGGGCCCTCAATAATTTTTTAACATTCATTTATACAGACCGATTCCACTCCAGTCCAAGCGTTTATAATTTATACATACTGCATGCGTTGAATCATTTTAAGAGCTCCCGCAGTGTACGTAGAAGCTACGGAGTTATCTTTTGCCGGTCTTTTTGACTTCAGGCATTGATTTATTGGATTTATTTCAGTAAAGAAGATTTGAGTGACATTTGGGAAGGCTTGTGCTCCGAACGAGTGGGATACAGAAAAAAGATGAGGTTCGTATGGAGTCTTCTGGCAAGCTTATTGACAACCACAACTGTGGTGGTGTTGGTTCATGCACAACCAGGTTAGTATCGATATCAAACTGTTACCTCTCTTCAGTAGCACGTTCTCTCTTTGAAAATTCCTGCAAAACGGTATTATTAGGTAGTTTCAGCTGTCCAACGACAGCTCAGCTGGATTACAGTTAGTTTATTGAGTCCGGATCTCCAGTTTCGTAGAAACTGAGAGATATTGTTTTATCCAATTCCCATTCATCAACGGTATAGAATCTCATGCCAACTAATACACCCTCTCAAAGGACATAGTTAGGCTTTAGTGAAATATATCTAGGTACAGGTCCGTTTGTCAAGTTTTCACCTAAAAGAAAGTGGTGCCGGTGCCGGTGCCGGACTCTGATAGGGGAAATGCCCCTCTCATGGTTAGATGCATAATATAAATTATTTGGAAAAGATTTTCTAATATTGTTAACTTAAAATATGAAGTTTCTTTAGGCCTTTCACACTGATTAACTCTCGCTCCACGCATGCACCCACACAACTTTGACACTCATTTGGAACTGCTTGAATCCCCAAAACAAAGAAGATGCCAAAGTTTGATCACTACGGAAAGCTTTTGAAATTTTCTAGAGAGACAAAAGAAGAAGATCGTTCAAATGTTCTATTAGTATTATCGCGGGTCTTCTTTATTCACTCAGTCTGGTGTTTCTGTTTGCACTGTCAACTTCGCTTCACGTGCTGAAGACGGGTAGCCTAGAGAGGACTTTGGTTTCAGTTAAGAAGACTCGAGTGACACATGGGAGGGAAGGTTGTGTTCCCAACAAGAGTGGGATGACTTTCAGTACTGAGTTGTCTGGCGAGTACATGAGTTGGTGGCTTTCAATGGGGAGTTAGAGAGATTACGAGTGCGGCGATTGCAGCTATATTGAATGTGGGTCGCATCAGGAATTTTGTTATTATTGGATCATACAAAGGCCCACCTATGATTAGTCCACTCCCTTATCATATGTTAGTTTGCTTGACTTGTCTAAGATTAATTTGGTCCCCTTATATGAGTTGTACAACGGCTCATATGTATTGTAGCAAAAAAAAAAAAAAAAAAAAAAATCTAATATCATATCATCTAACATTGTAATTCCTTCTAAAAATTAGAAAAAACATTGCAATCCAAAAGGTGGGTCCCATGCTGTAATATCTAATATAATTTCTAATGGTGTACTTTTGTATGCAACAACTACTCAAGTAAATCCATGCTGTAATTCACCCAGTCAGGAATTCTATGCACGGAAGGAAAAGAGAATTCCAAAAATGAAAGAATTCAATACCACTCCCAAATACCAGCATTTGAGGATTTCAAACAACCCACAAGACATAAATTTCAGAAATTCAAGTAAAGAAATATGCACTTTAGGCTGGCCAGAAAATTGGTTAAGTGGGATAGTTCATCCACTACATAATTTGTTTTCTCTAACTCCAGTGGGAACAGTTTGTTAAGGATTTGCTAACAGTGGAGCTCATTTTTACACTTTTTCCTGCAAACAAGTGGCTATATCAAAACATGCATAATTTTCAGCGGGAAAAAATGGTTAATTTTACATGCATTTTTCACGAAAAGGTAGTGGAACAAGCATGCCTTTATAAGTCTTTTTCTTTGAAAATTGCTACAGAAGCGTATTAGGTTGAGTTTCACTTATTTATGATGTTTTAAATTGTTTGCATGGGGATTCATGCTCATAAATTTTTACAATGATGATGGCCTATAAACATGTCCAGCAAGGCAGCCGGATTGATTAGGCTCCAACTCCGGGCTGGCCAATCTCACCCTATATTTAGCTTGGCGCAGCTCGGCTGGTGCATAGTTTGTTAAGAAGCTAGACTAGGCTCGTGTAAAGTTAAAAGGTGTCCTATTTAGTCAAAATTTGACCTGGGTGCAAGATCTTCAATTCCAACCATGTATCCCTGCTCCTGAAGAGGAAATGCCCCATAGATGCTAAAACCACATGCCCTATATATAAACAAAACAAAAAGTCTACTTGTCCTAGGTGTTATGTCCCGGGACTGACTGGCCCGACTCCATAGGGGGAGGGCATTTTGGTCAATGACCAAAATGCCCTCCCCCTATGGAGTCGGGCCAGTCAGTCCCGGGACATGACACCCGGGACAAGTAGCATGGCTCGTATATAAATCCTAAAAACCTTAAAAGGGTGTATTGGGTTTTAAGGCCCAGGGGCGATGGCTATTGACTATCCTTATGATTTCTTTTCAAGATGTTCATCTGTTTATTTGACATTAACATATAAACTCTTCTATTCTCTTATATTTTTCAGGCTTCATCAGCATCAATTGTGGAATGGCTGAGGACTCCACCTATATAGACATCATAAACACTACTTACCATTCAGATGCTAAATATACTGAAACAGGGGTAAACAACAATCTTTCGGAGGCTTTCATGCCTAATACTATATTTCGACAACTCTACAGTAATGTCAGAAGCTTTCCAAATGGAACCCGCAACTGTTACAACTTGAGTGAAATCACCATGGGAACCAAGTATCTCCTTCGAGTCCATATGTGGTATGGAAACTATGATGGCAGAAATAGCACACCACAATTCGACATCTACATAGGTGTCAATCGCTGGATGATCGTCAACGATAAATATATTTTTCCCTTCGTTAGAGAAGTGATTATTATGGCCAAAAGGAACTATATGTCCATTTGTCTTGTGAATACAGGTCTAGGAATACCATTCATATCTGCACTCGAGCTACGACCACTAAACAATTCCATGTACAAGATTGTAAATGAGACACATTCTCTAACGCGATGGGATCAATATGACGTGGGAAGACCTAGGTACAATACAGATGTCAATGCGGGTATCAGGTGCGCTAAAATTTCTCTCTGATGGCCTATTTGTTTGCATGAGAATAAATAGAAATTGAATATATATGGTGCTTAAAAAGAAAACTAAAGGCGGATTGTCAAAAATGTTACTTAGGGTCTATTTCTTTGCATCAAAATACATAGAGTTTTTTTTTTTTTTTTTTTGAAGTAGTTAAAAACAAAAACTAAAGGTGAATTTTCAAAAGTGAGCATCAAATAATCTTTTCTTTTATGAAAATAGAATTAAAGGAAGACGTGAGATGAATAACTAAAAATTGATCTTTATTTTTAACCAATTCAAGAAACTCTTGCATTTTGAATTCCTTTTATTTTAATGCAAACAAATATGCCCCCAAATAACATTTTCTTTTATGAAAATAGAATCAAAGGAAGATTCTATTTCATGGCTATTTTTGAGAACTTACTTATGATTTTCATTTTTAACCACCATGTGTATTCAATTCATGTGTATTTTAATGTAAACAAACATGATCTAAGCTATTCAATAATCATCATGTGTGGTGGCAATCAATATTGATTATGTAGGTACCCGGATGACCCTTACGACCTGCTTTGGAGGCCCTTTGATGATATAAATTGGAGTCCCTTTAACACTTCTTTTGGAGTAACAAATCCGAACATGGAGTTTCAACCACCCTCAAAGGTCATGATGACTGCAGTACGTCCAGTCACTGAGAGTGATGCATTGTATTATAACTGGGATGTAAATGATTTATCCTTGGAATTACAAGTTTACATGCACTTTGCCGAACTAGAGCGACTTAATGCAACCGAGAAGAGAGAATTCACTGCATGTTGTGGCGACAACTTATGCTATAACTCAACTATTCGCCCAGAATACCTTGTTACAACCACTGTAGAACCCCCCCAAACATTGACTGGCCAATCTAAGTACATGTGTACTTTTAAGCAAACATCAAATTCCAACCGCCCTCCAATCCTTAATGCTATGGAGATTTTCGTCATCAGGCAATACAATGAGCCACCAACAAGAGACCAGGATGGTGTGTATGTATTTCATTATTCTACTTTTGTGTGCGTGCGTGCGTAAATAATCAAATATTACTTATGGGAATACAACCAAGGCAACAAAGTTCAAACCACCATTAAAATAAAGATAAGAAAACATCACAACAAGCACCAAGATAAAAGATACATGTGGAACGGCCACAATATGTGGCCTACATTCCCAGGAGACTTATGCTAAGCTTTTCTTACTATTTAATGCAAATTACAAGAAAAGCAAAACTCTTTACTTTCGAGAGAATCCACATTCGAAATACTCTTGGTCTTCTTGAAGAAACAACTTCAATCACTATTATGGAATCACCTTCCTTTTCTCTACAAGGTTTCCTATAATGGATCCAAATCTACTCTCTTCTACTCTCTTTGATTATAGTTAATCTAATGGTTCACAACAAAAGGAGCCAGAAGAGTAAAAAGAAAGGCTATCCCTATTTAGGGGTGAGAGTTCCCTCCAGTGGAAAAATACATGTACCTAATTAGCATATTGATGGACTAGCCATCTACAATAAATCAAATCAATCGATCTTTGATGTTTGATGTTCTTAGATTTAAAGGCTAACTACAACTCAATGTTTTACTTTAAACTCATAATTCATAGCCATTAATAAATTTAACTTATCAGTTATTCATACTTAAATATTTAAAGATTTTCCTTTCCAACTTGTGGAAAGTAGTTGAAGCCATCCTAGACATCAAATCGAGTTACCAATTGAAGAGAAACTGGATAGGTGATCCATGTGTGCCAAAAACTTACTCCTGGGAGGGCTTGGATTGCAATTACACCCTTCCAGATGCCCCTGCTATCTTGTCTCTGTGAGTTCTCCTCTCCCATGAAAATAGCTTATGCAAAGAGTACAGTGCTTCTTAGTGTTCATATGCCTTGATGTAAATTCACATATTTACTCTGCAGGAACCTTTCTTCTTTTGGATTGAAGGGAGAAATAGCTGCTGCTCTTGCGAATCTCAAGTCCATCCAGTCCTTGTAAGTTCTTTATTAAACCACTAAAAAAAAATATGAGCTAGTAGTTGCCCCAGTAACCCCAGTCTGAAATTGAAGCCATTGGGTCAGATTGCACCCATTATGATCTAAATGCACCATATCTCAACCATCTTTCATGGTTGATGTCTAATCAGTTCACCACTGATCTACAGTTTCAATGTTTCATGAATTGAGCAAGGGCCCAAGTATAACCACATTATTTGTTCATGTATTCATGATCCATTTTTGGGACTTTAGATGGGATGATTAGCAATGACCTACCGATCTAATCTTTGACAAATGGCTAAGCTACTACTAATTTGTATCTGATGGCCAATGAGGCCCCACAAATGGATCCACATCTTATAGTAAAAAAACAAGGTGAGCTCCAAGGATCTTGACTTTTTGTCGTGCATGTCTAGATCTGGAAAATTTTACTATGGTTTTTCTAAACAGAGGATGTCTGGGATGCAAACAATTGCATGAAGTCATCAGCCCCATAAGATCCAAAGAGGGTTTGTCAACTATCAAACTACCAAAATTGGATTAATTGGACACATTTTAGCCATCTAATCTAAAGCCATCAAATGACAGTAAAGTAGGTTATTGAAGCAATTTCTCTTTTAATCATCCATATATGGATTTGGATCAGATATTGTCCGAGAGCGTCCAATCCGTCTTACATTTTAGTAGATGGTTAATCCACAAACAATCTTTTTATTTGATGAGCGGCCCAATTTTATGAAAAGTGCTAGAGTTGATCCAGACTTATAAGGCCATCACCGAGTGTGGTCCCGCCAAAATAGGGTCCTGGGAGGGTCCAAACTGGAGACAGTCTTAACCTTTTTTAACACTTTTACACAAAGTGGCTGCTTGCTAGTAGGTCTCGAACCTACATTATCATACATGACATCTGAGACTTTTACCATTGCACCAAAGCAATGAACCATGATCTAAACTCATATACTTCTTAATTATGTTTTTCTCTCCTTTCAGGGATTTGTCGTGGAATAACTTGACTGGGCCCGTGCCTGATTTTCTAGGAGACTTACCATCTCTCTCATTGTTGTAAGTTGAATAGCGTTGATGATGGCATTTTAGTTCCTTTATTCTATAATATATGTAGTTTGAAGCCTGCAATCATTTCAGGAATTTAAGTGGCAACCAACTCAATGGAGCAGTCCCTCCAAATTTGCTAAGAAAAGTCAATAGAGGATCACTTCTGTTGAGGTATGCTTTAAATATAAAACGCTATGGACTGCAATTCCCACCAAGCTTTATTTCAATTTATGACTATCACAACTAGCTAGAAGCAAGATTTGGAAGTCTCCAGGGAGACTCGATAAAATCGAAGACTGAATTATACGCAAGAAACGCCAAATTGAAACTTTTCTTGCCAGCTTCTTGTTTTTCCTGACTTTGTTGAATATGATTTCTAAGATTCCACTTGTTGAACAAATTCACCCTTAGCATGTCTAATACATAGAGGAAACATAGATAACAGTACAATCGTCAATGTGGCATTGGTTTTACTGGTGTGAGAATTAGGAGATGTTGGTGAACTATATGGGAAGGGGATGCACGGAAGCTATCTGATCAATTGCCTGTGAGTTGGATGCAGTTGGCTGGGAGTGGGACTGCGGATTGAGAATGTTGACAAAATGACTGTTAGGGGTTGCAGAGTGTGGTTTATGTTAGGTCCTCAAGCCTGCTTTGGTATTATAATTGGAACATCTCAAAAGGGTTCAATGCCATCAAAGTACATGACAGGAATAGCATGATATCACAGATTCAGCTCAACATCAAAGGAGAGAGGAAGAAGGCGGTTCCTCAGGCAAATTCCTAAGACGATTACTATAAGATATTAGTTTATACATATTCCTTTTAGAGCAAAGCCTATGGGAATTATCAAAAGGGGCTTGAGCTTTAAATTTTATATTTATAACTGTACTATATAATTAACTAAAATGGGTGACAATGATGGAAAATTGGATGTCTCCAGTGGGCCTGGCTTGCTGGAGCCTCAAGTGTGGGGTAATCTGTACTGTAGGCTTGGCTGCATCATGAAGTATCATTGTTATTAGATTAAGTTGCTTTTGCATGTGTTTTTGTCTCCTATCATCATTGACTTTGTCTGAGGACACCTGAGACAATTTTAATGGATGTGAACCATTATCCTTGGGGGCCAAGCATCGACATACATAATGTGAAATTTGTAATCCTACAACACCTTACCTTTCTACTGGAGAAATTTTGTGGAAATAACAGTGTGTATGGAACCATTGTTGATTCTTCTTGTTTTAATTATTACTTGTCTTTTTTGAAACTTCTTTGGCTATGTGGTCTAGTTCAAAAGAATTCAGTTCTTGAGTTATGGCCCACTGCTATAAGGATAAAAAGGTTGAATGGTTTATTGTGGTTCAGATGAATAATGACTTAAGTAGAGAGTGACATGTCGTTTAATTCCATTGTTATGATTCTACTTTCACTGACATGATATTCAACTTTGCTTGTTGACAGTATTGATAATAATCCAAATCTCGTTACCTCTGGCAATGACATAAAAAAGAGTCGAAAGGTTATTGTTCCTGTTCTTGCATCAGTTATTTCGACATTGGTCTTGCTAACCTTTCTGGGTATTCTACTACTTCTAAAATTTGCTCAAAGGAGGAGACAAAGAGGTAATATTGCCATTTCTGCAATTTTTTATTTAAATTTAGACTAGCTATCTTTACATCTCTATATTGCAAATTCTAACTGAAAAACAATCTCTGTGGACTTTTAGCGAGTTAGAAGTGTAGTTATTAGGTTTTTCCCCGTTGCTTACCTCTAGAGATAACATAACAAAATGCATTCTTATAAATGGGTTGGAATTTCCGTCAGTGAAAGGTGGATTGTACGTACAGACGAGTGAACCCACGTTGATCCATGTGGGTGCGGGAGATTTGAAAAACACCCATGAGGGATATGGCCAGTATGGCCTATGGCCCACTTTGATATCGATCCTGCTCCACCTATGAGCACCGAGGAACACAAAAACCCCCATCAAAACCCTTTCCATCATAAGCCCCAAATCCTCTCTGAAGGCTCACCCTCTATGGAATGTCGATTCCGTCACCAATGCAGGCCTGTCCGAGATTGCAAGCAACTGCCACACCCACATCATGGAGAAGCGATGAAAAGTAGTTGAAGATAATGACTTCATTGGGGGCATGAAAATCATGTTGAATTGGTATTTAGATGTTGATGAATGCAATGGCAGAGTTCTTGATTGCCCTGGGAGAGTTTCCATCATTGGCTCCTTCTTTATTACTTCCTATTTCCTTTACTGTGAAAGATTGTTCTTTTAAATAAGAGGGGTGAAAAGAAATGTTGAAAACATGCTGGTGGTGGTTTTTTTTTTTTTTTTTTCATAATATCAAATGAAAACATAGTACAAATCTTGATCCAAAAAACTCTGCCAAATCTGTTTGCACCCAATGTAAGAAAGAGTATTTTGTTGAGTTGGTTCAAATTACTTGATATTATGGTTCAGTTCTGAGTTTTCATCTACATTTCAAGTTTCAACTGTGATAGATCATGAATTTTACCAAAAAGAGAAAAAAATGTGATAGATCATGCATTATGGTATGCAAAATCAGAAGAAAAAGGAAAAGAAAGTGAAGCACCCATACAATCCCATTTACATGGAGAAGAATCCAAAAGATGGACGGTGATTAATGATGGGGCTAGTGTGTATCTGTACATATTGGAAGATCCTGATGATGAGCCCTCCATGAATGTCATACTTGCTTGTAAAGGAAAGTAGATAGCAACAAAATTACAAAAATTGAGGGAAATGTGCAACTCGACCATGAATTTGTCTCTGCCGAGTCCATTTCCACAACTATTGATTTCCGTGGTAATTTCATTTTATGTGGAAATCTGTAACTAAAAAGTGCCTTTTCAATTCTCTGAGAGAGAGAGAGTCTCAATTCTTCTCAAGGCTCCGTTTCAAATAAGTGCCCACTTCCACACTAGATAGAGGATGGAAAGCCATTAACATTTTATTGGTATTCATGACCTTGTGAACAGCAAGTAACCAAAAACTTTTTTTTTCGCAAATAATGTATGATGTACCTCTTCTACATACTGTAGGTGTGTTACTTATGTATGTTTTCTATAAGCTTGAAATTTACTTGTGTAAAATGATGGGTGAAATTATAACATGGTTATTCTTATTTTGATTGTTTTGCTTGTACTTCATTGAATTGTTAGTAGATCAGAATGCAATTGGGGTTTGTGGGTCCTATGTCATCATGCTAGCTGTAGGTTGTTGGTGATAACTGGTAAGTGAGTTGGATTAGTATATATATTTAACTCCAAAAGATGAGATGGGCAGAGTATTTCTTTGAGATTTTCTCGAGATTTTTTTAAAAACTAAAATCCGCCCCACTCAAACGAAAATCCTAGGTCCACCACTGCACGTAGAGGTGGGCCACACAGTGTACAATGACCAAATGTTTGATAAAGGAAGAGGAAAATAGAAATCATACCAAGAGGGGAAGAAAGTAAAAAATCAAGGAATGAGAATGCATGGAAAAAAGAAGGTTTGGGCGGTTTTATCATTTCCCCTGGCATGGAAACAATCTAGGGAAAATTTGAGTTTTTGGGAAGGAAGAGGGAAAATCCATCTCTAAAGGTTAGCTAGAGGGAAAAACCTCTTATTTATATTATTTTGAGTGGCAGTGAATTTTTTGGTAGCTGGTTCATCTTACATACCATAAACATTTTTATGCAGCTCCCATATTCAGGACAAATAATCAATATGCAGATATTGGTTCCATGCCCTGTGAGAATAGACAGTTTACATATGCTGAAGTTCTCAGTATAACCAACAAATTCCAGAGGTGCATTGGCAGAGGAGGGTTCGGGACGGTTTACCACGGCCAGATGACTAATGGCACTCAAGTTGCAGTGAAGATGCTCTCTCCAGGATCGATCAAGTCCCCTTGTCAAGGCTCTAAAGAATTTCAAAATGAGGTGAGACTAAACCATTGCTTATGCCAATCAAGTGATATTAGGCTGCAAATAGAAATGCTTAATCGTCAACTTTTACTGGACAAATCTCTGTTGCGCAGATGTCAAATAATCTAATTAGCTTTTCTGGGTTACTCCCCCTATTTCGTATATCACCCACAACTTGAATGATCTTTTATGTTTGATGTTTAAGATTGATGCATGCATATGAATGATCCATTAGTGTTGCTGCTGAAGTTTGACATATGGTTGGGATCTGTGTTGCAGGCTCACCTCTTAATGAGAGTTCATCATAGAAACTTGGTCCCTTTCATTGGTTATTGTCAAGAAGATGGTAACATGGCCCTAATATACGAGTACATGGCCCAAGGACACTTAGGAAGCCATCTATCAGGTATCAATATCCTTCATATTTTATCCATTTTCCTACTATTAGCAAATATATTTTCCTCCATCATCATCATTGTGCCATCATCAGTATCATTGCAGTCATTAAAGGCAAAAGTAGCCACAGCATGGTCATTGAAGGCAAAAGTAGTACCCCCCATAATCAATGATTGTCATGCTTCCTAGTAGGCCCCACTGGCTGGATTGTATCTTGTAGAGGAATGGCTACACCATTCCTATAGGATGCTTGTGTGTGCGTGCGTGTGTGTGTGTGTGTGTGTGTGTGTGTGTGAGAGAGAGAGAGAGAGAGAGAGAGAGAGAGAGATACGAAGAATTGGGGACTAAGAACACATGAGATTAATTGCTTTTTGAATATATGCAAATAATAATGGATTGTTGTTGTCACAGACAGCAATTCAGATGCACTGAGTTGGGACCGACGCCTACGTATTGCATTGGATGTTGCACAAGGTGAATGTTACTGAATTTATCTGTTTATGTTTGTCTTGTTTGTTATTATTTTCCTTCAATACTAATGTCTTTGATGGTTGGTTTGAGTTTGTACATAGGATTGGAGTATTTGCATAATGGTTGTAAACCACCAATAATTCACAGAGATGTGAAGACGGCCAACATCCTACTAAATGAAAGATTAGAGGCCAAGATAGGAGACTTTGGGTTATCCAAAGTTTTCAGTGATGATTTCACTCATGTTTCAACAGCAGTGAAGGGAACCTTCGGATATCTCGACCCAGAGTATGTTTCCGCTCACACATGAATTTGCTTTGGTTTACCTTGCAAGTGAAACCTTGTTAATTTTCTTTGAGTTCATGCATTGCTACATGGTCTGCCCATGGCTGAAATCGAAACTTCACCTTTCATGGGGTGAATCTCCATTTCATAGCCTTAACTCGGACGGCAAATGGAAACATCTTATCTACCTTTTTTTTTTTGGATGGCTACATCCAAAAGCCGGCATGTATTTGATAGGTTATGGGCACCACAAAGTATATTTCGCATGTCCTTGTAAAACGTTGCAGTTTACTTTTATATCATCCTCAGTGAAGGAGAGGTCGGTTCCATGTTATTGTGAGAACAACCATAGAACATGACCGAAAAGGAAGAAACTGATTATAACGGATTCTGGCCATTGATTTATTTGTTCCTTTTTCGTATTGAATGTGAACTGTTTAATTTGGTACATGGGGAGATATTATGGGTCATACCTTACCAACAGCAGGTCCCCAAGGTCAAAAACACGGATAAGTGATCAATGGGCATGCGTCTTGGTAATCACAGCTGCAATTGAAGATTCTTCGCTTGTAGCTGATTTGGGTCTGTTTGGGTGAGAAGAAAACCTGGAGAAAATAGAGGCAGAGAAAACTGTCCCCTGTTTCAAATTGTACCGTATAAAATGTACACCACATTCAAATTTGTAATTCTTTCTCACAGCACCTGAGATTTTTTCAGAGCTAACTTGAAGGGATGATAATGCTTTTCTATATAGGTATTGCAATTCCAACAATTTAACAGAGAAAAGCGACGTCTATAGCTTTGGAGTTGTTCTGTTGCAACTGATCACAGGCAAGACCGCAATAGTGCGGATCTCAGGTTCTGCACGGAGAAGCTTAATTGATTGGGCAATCCCTATGGTTGTGGGAGGGGACATAATGGATGTGATTGACCCAAAGTTAGAAGGTAATTATGACATCAAATCTATTCAAAAGCTTGCAGAAATTGCACGTGCATGCACCTCGCCGAAATCCATAGATCGGCCTCACATGAGAGATGTTGTAGTCAAGTTGAAGGAGTATATTGGAAATGAGAAAGCCCTTGAAAGTGAAAGTGCCCCTGAAAATGGTGGGTGCATGGGCAGTGGACCAGTACAAACTACCTCTGAGATTTTATCATATCTTTCAGCAAGGTAAATTCATCATCGCATCTAATTACAGATAATGAAATGACTTTCAAGTGGTTCCATAGAGGGGTGTTCGGGTCCATGCTGCAGGATTAAATGTTCATGAGTTTGAATAATGTGAACAGATTTCATATGCAGGTAACATAAGGAAAATCAATGTTACCCTGTAATATAATGATAATGATATATTGTGATATTGTGTTGTCTTGTCTCTTTAATGGATCTGACCTAAATAGTCCAAGCCACGATTATCATCTATTCACAAGTATTAGTTTTCTTTAATTCCTGAGATTAGCATGATTGATTTGCTTAAATATCTTCTTTAGATATAAATGAATGTATGGGGCCATGCTGGACTCCATCTTGATCTTACTACGTATAAGTAGCAGCGAAGGAAGTAGTTACTCTCATCCAAACTCGTTATCTACGCCCTCTCTCTCCTGAGAGAAACAAAGGGAGAGCCCCATCCCACTCTCAGGCTCCCAAGATGTACCCCAGCTTAGAAGTGACATAAATGTGTGTGAGTTAGAGCGCATGAGTTTAAGTCTCTAGTATAGCTAAAAGAGTAAAATACAAATTAGGAGAAGAATTGACAACAAAACTTTCAAAACAGAAGAAAGGTACATTAAAAGAGTTAAATCTATGAGCCGGTTTCTTCACTAGAATTCATTGAATTCGTGTCTGGCGGTTGTCTAAGAATTTAAAATGCTGGTATTTGAAATGCTGCCAAATTCTGGAATTCTAAATTCGTTGTTTTATTCATTGCCTAAATTCCCGCCTGAGCTTCCGGAATGCCATCGTCCCTTTCCAGGAATTCCAGTGTTAAGTGAGATTTTCAAATCCTCCTTGTTAAACTGGTTTTTCAAATGCTGAGTTTTTTGAGATGTCAAATGTCTAGGAATTCTAGTAATGAAACATAAAATTCTTGATAAGAATTCTGTATTCCTAGACAACCTGAATTCTTATCAGGAACTCTAGTAAAGAAACGGGGCCTATATATTCATCTATGATGCCTAGCTATGACATGAAAATGAGGGAGACGCCATGAACAAGGCAGGGATATAATTTTTACACATCAAAAGTGATGTGAAAAATAATGTATCACAGCAAATACAATACGTTGCCCTCCCCTCTGGTAGTTACTTTGTTGATGAACTCGTCACACAAAAACTTTGATCATGATGGAACACTGCCAACTTGAACATTCATGCCTTATATGGACACTTTATATTACAGGCCTGTTGGGTTTTATATTACAGGAGATCCTTCACTCTCGTCAGCACTGAAAAAAAAAAAAAAAAGACATCTAAAAGTTGATTGTTTGTGCCATTTTTAACAGGCCACTTGGGCGCTGGGCTGGTAGCACCTTTGTTAGCTGTCTCACAAGATAGTGTTCACTATGCCCTAGTGAAGAGTCCGGATCCCCTGTTTTGTTGAAATAGAGGGATACTGGCTAAACTTATGGCCACAAATTAAAGGGTTAGGATATGAAATCGATTTGAAAATTTTAATGTAGGCCGTTCTCATTGGGATCTTTCCATCCCCTATTCATCCTTGATTGGCGGAGCTCCAAATGGGCTGTGAGTCCGGATCTCCTGTTTCAACGATCCCAAAATGCCATGTGTTAAAAATGCCACATCAGCTAAGTCCCTCTCACTATTTTCTTAAAATGAAAAATGAAAAATGAACATAGAGAGGGTGTTTTTTACAAAATGTAGATAACTTGGGGATAAGATTGAATCGTCTTCTCCAGCATCCTCCTTCCAATCTGTTTCTCCGGCAGTGGCGGAGATAGGGTTGTAAACAGGTCA
This sequence comes from Umbellularia californica, assembly GCA_028538565.1. Classification (NCBI taxonomy): domain Eukaryota; kingdom Viridiplantae; phylum Streptophyta; class Magnoliopsida; order Laurales; family Lauraceae; genus Umbellularia; species Umbellularia californica. The sequence goes on along the minus strand of JAPQWN010000003.1, from coordinate 3,317,085 downwards.
GTTCCGGTTCGGGTCCATAGTGAACTTGGAACTGGAACCGTTAAAAAGAAGGTGGAACTGGATCTGGACCCAGAACCGTTTCCGAACCGGTTTTTTGGCTCTAGAATAAAAACTAAAACTATGTATGGGACGGGTCTAGATCTAGGTCTAGGTTTAAGTAGAGAATGACATGTAAAAAATATGACGAGATTGAAGATCCAAAAATAAATTTTAGGCGAGATTTTCAAAAATTGAAGTAATATGACGGGTCTCGGGTCCGAACCAAGGTGAAACAGGACCCGAACTCATTTACATATCAGAGCCTAAATAAGGATTAGACCCAGTTTTTAACGAGTCGGAGCCTCCGGATAGCCAGAGAATTGAAGATCCATTTAAATCCCTTGGCGACGAGGGAGTCCAAATCCTCGGAGCCCTGTTTCGGGCACGTCAACAAAAGACGGAAAGCACCATCAACGAAAGAAGAGACAAAGATTTCTCAATGTTCTTTGATGGGTTTTGAAATCCATTTCTGGGTTTTCTTTAAATCATATTTCCGTTGATGGGGATTGGTTCCGTCGGATTGCCTCGTCTTCACAGCCTTCGCCGCTGACGGAAAATTTTAAAACAGGACTTAAGTTTTGCCCAGTTTTCAAATCAGGACAAAAAAAAAATCCCACCTTTCAAAATTGGCTTAAGTTTTCCATTTACCCCAGCGTTTTCTAGTGACTTTTTCCGTCCATTTTCTTTAAATACCAAAACTACCCTCTAGCCTCTCTCTCTCTGTTCAGGATCGACGATCTTCCCTCTGCCTCCTAGGGTCACATAGAAGATGATGGCGGTAGAGCCGATTTGGGACGAGTTAGGGAGCGAGTGAGGATCTATCCGCTCCCATCGATGGTCACAAGTCTTCTCTTCTTTGTTTGCAACACAAATACAGGGCGTTGCCCTTCCTTCTCCGGCGGCGACGACGACAAGTGGAAAGGTATTTTCAAGTCTGAAATCAGAGATAACCCCTTCTCTCTCCTTTCTCCTCGGATCTGCACGTGTCCCGGCAACGAAGATTGGCTCCTGGACGACAGTTTTCTGCAGTGATGGTGATTCGGCGAGAGGTGTTCGATCTAGATCTCTTCAATGTTAGAGGCCCACCCTTCTCTCGTCTTTGCAGGCATTGAGACCAGATCTCTCTCTTTTTTTCTTTGTTTCATGGCTTTTCCCTGTGTTCGACCAGCAACCCATTCATTTTGTAAGCTAATACGATCGGAGAATTCGATAACTTCACTATAGACATATGGCCAAAAGTGGATCGTCATTACCGAGCTCCACTATGGCACACCTGACACGATTGGGAAAAGAAGCCATTGGGACGAGAAGAAGAAATGAAAGGAGAAGTAAATTAGGACTGTCAATTTTCTTGCTTTTTCTTAGATATGGCCATGTATTTGTTGATCAAACAAAATTATATAGAGAAGGGAGGAAATGAGTGAGGTTGTTGAACGATTTAGCCTCCAACTCCAAAGGAAAATAAAATGATTCAGCTCACAGTATACTCAATGAAGACATCGGATTCTTGGGTTACATGCACTTGACATCGGATTGCATAGCCCTTTGTTGGAAGGAAGATTGTCGATCCTCAAGGGAGAAATGGGTCAAAAGGATATTTTTGGTATTTTGAAGAAAATAGATAGGAAGAGAAAAGGGCCAAAAGGATATTTTTGGTATTTTGAAGAAAATAGATAGGAAAAGTGGCCGTAAAACTCTTATTTTGCCGGATGTCCTGATTTGAAAGATAAATGGAAAATTAAAATCCTGTTTTGAAATGTAAATTCTTTTTCTGTCATGTTTTGAAATCTAGGAAAAACTTAAGCTCTATTTTGAAATTTTCCCTTTGTAAAAATGCCCCCCTTCTTTTCTATTTTTTTCATGTCAAAATAACAATTAAGAGAGTGCAATGTTGATGTGACATTTTTACATGTGGCGATGTGGGATTGGTCCAAAATGTAAACCAAACGGATTCTCCATTTGGACCAATCAAGGGGTGCCACATGGGAAAAGTAAAAAAAAAATTATTGGAAAAGATGGGATGTTATTGATTTGACATCCTCTCTCCATGTGGCACCCTTTGATTGGTCCAAACAGGGCTTTCCTATTGGTCCAAATAGGGAATAGGATCCACGTAGGGATGAAAGTGGGCTGGGCCGAGCCGGGCTTTGACAGGCCCTAGGCTCGGCCCTAGTATTTTTTAGTAGGCCCTAGCCCGGCCCAAGCTTGAGAGGGCCTAAAAATTCCTGGATCGGGCTCGGCTCTTATTAAGTAGGGCCGGCCCTCGAGCCCGGCTTGATTGAGGCCCTAGGCTCGACTTGTGAGCCCGACCTGTTTTATAATGATATAGGTCAATGTTAATATAGATTCAAGGTTTAGAATTCATGGATTATTTAGTGCTTAGGGTTTAGGGATTATTTATATTGGATTAAAATTAGGGTTTAAGGTTTAGCGCTTAGGTTTAGGGTTTATGGATTATTTAGTGCTTAGGGTTTAGTGTTTAGGGTTTATGAATTATTTATACTGGATTAAAACTAAGGTTTAGGATTTATGGATTATGTTATATCATATATGTATTTATCTACTGTATAGTGTATATATATATATATAATATGTGTATTAATATTTGTAGGCCCTAGGGCTTACGAGCCGGGCTTCATCATGCCCGAGCTCAGCCCTTTTAAGCAAACGGGCCTCCTCCTAGGCCCTAGCTTGGCTCTTTTGTATTTTCGAGCCGAGCTTGGGCCGAGCCTATAACGGGCCGTCCGCGGGCTTTCACCCGTAGATCCACGTGACGGTTTCCCAACGACAACTTCCACATCAAACATCACAAAAATGAATTTTCGATGAAAAAATGAAAACTTTTCCACTGAAGCGTGGAATAAAAGAATGGGCAATTTAAATCAGGTCTCTGTAAAATGAGTTCCCTTCAACAACTCATGTCCTCATCAATGTAGCCCAAATTATACCGCCTGTAAAGGTTTGGCAACCTAATACCATCAATGCATCTGACTTCTACATTCTTTTCCTATATTTTGGAAAAGATGACATGCTGAATTTGTGAGAACTAGGTGCAAATAAAATAAGAATGCGTTTGTTACATATATTTTGAGCATGTTTGTTAGTATTAAAATATATAGAAATTGAATACACAAGGTGGTTAAAAATAAATATTAAAGGTGATTTTTCAAAAATAAATATAAAATAACATTTTCCTTTAGCAAAATGGATAAAAAAGAAGATATTATTTGACGCTCACGATTACGTAGATTTGCCCTCATTTTTGTTGCACATCAAATGCGTAAAAGAGGTATGAAAATCATATAAAAATGAGATTATTTTGAGTAAATCATTTACTTAAGGAGATAAATGGCTTCATATGTTTTGGGCATGTTTGTTCGCATTAAAATACACAAAAATTCAATACTCCATTTTTTTTAGCATTGAAAAATGAATATCATAGATAGTTTTTTTAAAATGACCTTCAAATAATTTTTTTATGAAAATAGAATGAAAGGAAGATGCAACTCATCTTTATCCGGTGGATACTGGCCCCTTTAAATTAGAGTGTGAAAACGAGAACTATACATCTGTCTTTTTACTTTTCTAGTTTCTAGAAGTAAGCTGCTTCTACAAACTGACATCCTTGAATACCTTTCAAATGTGTTATTGAGAGATACAAGTTATCATTGAACTCGGGGAAATATGCACCAATGGCCCGTCTAAAATAGAAGCACTTGGATCGGATTACCTGGCCATTAATTCTCCAATTGGGCCATAATTTCAACTCTCTCTTGTTGAAGTATCATCAATTGATCTAGAGTTTAAATGCTTGGGATATGAGCCAACCGCTGAATTCAATCACAACTGTTTTAGGCGGGGCAGGCCACCCACTTTCGAAAGAAGAGGTTTGCCTCTAACCTCTGAGCATGTTGCAACTGCATGAGTTCACTGTGGTGCACGGTTTGCCAAAATGTTGTCCTAAATGTTATTTTTTATCCCATCTACAGGGTTGGACCTACGAGACTTACACATGTCAAACAGGCACAACTCACTCATGCACGTGAAATGATAGAAATGGAAAAACTCCTAATGAGAATTGCCAATCCTTACCAGTGGAGTTGTTATTGTGGCCCCAAATAATAAGTGTGTCGTTGCTTCTGATTACTTAAGTGTCCTTGTCGAATCTTTTATTGAATACAATTATTTTCATAAAGGTTAATTAATGGGGTCCTTGTCTTGACTCTTGACTCTTGACTCTTGACTCCACCGGTTTACACACAATTATTTTTTTAGTTGGATAAATTCAGGTACTCCTGCAGTGTATGCTACCGGCCATCCATAATGCCACCCTTCGTGTGTTTTTTTTTCTAATGCCAGCCTTCGTTGTGGCTTCTCTAGACCGACCTAACCAATACCTGACTTACCATCTGCCTGATATGGAAACGGATCGCCTGGTTCGTCCAAACATGGAAACAACCGGGGGAGTCGAGATGTCACTTCCCATCTCCTTCTTGAATAAAAAAATAAAAAAAAATTTCCTCTTCCCATGTGGCACCTCTTGATTGGTCCAAACAGGACCCGATCTACCTTATATCAGTGGTGATTGCCCCAAAGCTGGCAAAATTTAGATAATTCTTGTATTCCAATATAGCAAAGGATGCTATGAAATTGATGATTTTATCTTTAAACAGTGTGATATCCAGGACTCCCGGACTCTCGGATATATAGCACAAAATTTAGTTTTTGTCTCACCCTCCTCCTTTCTAGCAAAGAGGAAAAGGCAAAGAGCTGCAGTAAAAACAATTTCTCTGTAGTCAAGGTTGTTGGAGCCCCAACTCAAAAACCCGCTACCAGTAAAAATGATGAAGAGAAGATAGAGTTCTTAAACCGAGGTGAATGAGTGCATTTTGGGTTTCCCAAGAATGGAGAATTGTGTGATATCTTGTGGTTGAGCGATATCGTATGGTGCGATATTTTACAGCCTTAGAATATCTCATGGTGTGAATTTATGGAGCCGTAAGATATTGTAGGATTTAAAGGGTAAAATTGTCACTTTTAGAGTGTACTTTCCTATCAGCTATGTGGGAATCATCTAAATGTCAATTGTTTTGGAGCAATTGTCAAGTATAATGACAGCCGTACAGTATCCCTACTGTTAATATCTTGAGTATGGTCCTAGGCCCTTGGTTGGAGTATATTAAAAAAAAAAAAAGGATATTTTCAAAAAAGGTACAAAATTTTTGGTTCATTTTTAAAAAAAAGTACATGAAGATTTCAATATTTTAAAATAGTATTAAAATCTTCCACAATTCTCTCAATCAACTCTTCTCCATAAAAAAAGTGACAAATTAAAAAAAAAACCTTTATGTCATTTTTCAAAATTTTCCTTTAACAAATCATTTAAGAGAAATGATCAAGTCCAACTCAAATGACCTAGTGGGGTCCACTTCAACTACGTTCATGCATGGATGGTTAAGAAGAGGGGATTCCAAATGACTGAAAAACTAGCTTCATTAAATGGTTATGATCATCAAAATCAAAATGACGGATTTTGGGAAGGAAAGAATGTAAGAAAAGACAAAGATCTGTATAAAAGAAGGGCATTTTTATCATTTTTCAAGAAAACTAATGGAGAGGACTTGATTGAAAATTTTGTTAAAAACTCTTATACTTTTTGAAAACACTTAGATCCCCATTTACTTCTTTGAAAATGAGCCAAAAGTTTTATACTTTTAAAAAAGTTTCAAAAAATAAATAATATTAAATATTCAAATAAGAACCGTCCCGTCCGCATGATTCTTAAATGTGATTTGATGCATTGTTAAGGACTCCACCTATGATCAGGGCGCGCACACTATTTTTGTGAATCATCCTACTGTTCCCTAATAGATTGAGATCTAATGATGATGATAAAATCTAGAAAACTTATTTTAAGCTTCTAAGAGTCATTAATCAAGATAATTAGGATGATCCAATAGCATTGATATTTTGCAATGCTTCAAATGAGTCCCATAGGCCAGCCCACACTCCCCAAAAACACAAAAACAAAACTAATTATGTGAATTCTCATTTTTGGGTCAAACTTTTAGAGCTGATCTTGGACATCTTTTTGACTGGGGTCTATTCCTAATTTGGTCCGAATGCCTTTTCAAGAATCATAAATTAGTACTCCACTCGAGCCCAAGCGTTCCCGTACACGTACATATCTAAAAGTTCCTGCGTGGAATCATTTCAGGAGCTACCGGAGAGTATGGCACCAGTCGTAGACGCCACGGATTTGTTGCAGGTCTTTGACGTGCTGAAGACGCTAGCTAGCCTACCGTCCAGACTCCAGAGGGCTTTGGTTTCAGTTAAAAAGGCTCGAGTGACATATGGGGGAAGGCTCTGCTGCGGATAAGAGGGAGATGACTTTGGTTCAGAGTTGTCTGGCAATCTTATTGACGTTAGCTGTGACGGTTCATGCCCAACCAGGTTAGCAGCAGCTACATTTTATTTCAACTAGTTTTAGTTGTGTCTGTTTCTTTGCTTGAATCTTCTGAGACGGAAATTTTAGAATTTCTTTGTTTCTTTATTAGAATCCTGGAATCTCAGAATTCCAGCATTTCCGAATGCCAAATTTTTCCAAGAGGATTTCAGGATTCAGGAATTTCAGGAAGGCTTACAGAAACTCCGGAAAGTGTTGCTGATTGAGTATTTCAGTCCAGCCAATTGGAAAGTTTTTCTTCTTCTTCTCTTCTTCATCTTTTCTCTGTCTTTTCCCACTTTTTCTTGGTATCTTTCTTTTTTGGGATGGAATGAGAAAAGGGTCACGTAGAGACTCACAGAAGAACCCATTTCTCTTCGGAATTCTCTTGGGGACCATTTCTTTGGAGGGAGGGTTGGAGAGAGACAGGAAGGGTTAAGATTTCAATTTGGTAAAAAACCCAAGGGTTTAGAGTCGATCGAGAGAGGGGAGTGAAAGGAGATGTGCATTGAGAGAGGGAGAGAGAGGGGGGAAGGTACAACACAAAGAGCACAGTTTGTTAAGAAGGTAGACTAGACTAGTGTTTAGGTCAGAGGAGTATTAGGGCTTGTTTGGCATCTCTACTCTTCTTTTTTTTTTTTTTTTTTTTTTTTTAATTCATCTAAAATAGAGCTATTAAAAAAAAAGCCATAAAAAAAAGAGGCTAGAATTTAAAAAAAACGCATTTGATAACGCACAAATCTATTTTAAATACCTCATCTCTATATTTTAAGACCAAAAAGCTCTATTTCTCATCTACCTATTTTTTGAGCATTTGGATTTTAGAGGATTTGCCTCTAAATGTCTAAAGCGGATAGAGTCTAGAATCTTGTACCAAACGCTCTAATTGTTTAAACTTCTGTCCAATTTAGACATTTAGAGAAATAGAGACATAAAATAGAGATGCCAAACATGGGCTTAGAGCATCTCCAAATAGACTTGTAAATTTACAAATGCCAAATTCCAATTGAAGTCTTGTGGCAATTTGAAGCATCTCCAAAGTATCGGATGCCACTTCATATGCTAAATTAATATTTTATTATATTTTTATCTTTTTATGGGACCCACATCATAAAAGAAGAAAAAAACTTTTGCATTCTTACGGGCCTCTTTTGGATTAAAATATACCAAAATATTAATTGGCACGTGCCTTTCCCCTATGCCAATTTTGGCATTTTTCTCTTTCATGTAAAATGCCAAATCACGTTTGGAATAGCTGATGGAGTGGTCCTCCATGCCTAATATTTTAGTTGATATGTCCATGTGGGATTTGGGAGCTTTTGAAGATGCTCTTACCTAGCCAAATTTTCACTCAAGGGAGTTCGGCACAAAGAGGGTGCAAGATTTTCAATTCCTACCATTCATCCTCCGAAAGCATGGCTACCTGTGTTAAAAGGGCCACCCAAAAATCACGTTCGGCAGGTGTGCCGGACTCTTGAAGTGGAAATGCCCCCTCCATAGTTAGATGCATGATATAAATTATTTGAAGCAGTTTTTATAATATTATTAACTTTAACACATAGTTTTTTTTTCCTTTCCTACTCATTAGCTTTCTCTCCACACGGCGACATCCACACGCGCACACCGAAATTTGGCACTCGTCATTCATGTTGATCATTAAAATTTTGGTGCCTTCCCACCTTTTCAAATGTCTACTATATGGACCTTTTTGGAGTCCTTACCAAAATACCATTCTTGTTGAAATGGTTCGTATTTTTCAAGCCAAGGTAGGTCGGTGGAAGACCTTGCTCGCCTCTAAGGGCCTGTTTCTTTTACTAAAATTCAAGGAACCCCCAAGCTTATTTGGAACATTTCATGAGACTGTAATTTTAAAATGCTTGGCAAGAAACATGGAATTTGTAAATGCTAGTCCCAAAAACCCCAGCATCTAGAATTCCTTTCATGAATTCTAGTAAAGAAACAGGTCCTAAATTGCCCTTGAATGTCATGCATCTAATAAAAAGGCGATGATGATGATGAATTCATTTGGAGTTTAATACTACAATAAAATATAATTACATTTAAGTTACTTAAATTTTCTTAAAAAGCATGTTTCATCTTTACCTAGCGATCCTGAAATGCATTCCACCCATGAAATTCAATTTACAATCCAATAATCCAAGGTTACAATAAGTAGTGGAAAGGCAAGACTCAAAGAAAAGGATCTAAATAGTTCAGATTATGCCATGATAATAGTAATAAGTTTGAGCTTGTATACTCTATGCCCCCTTATTTCAACGTAAGAAACTCAGCTTATTATACGGAAGTAATTATTTCATATGGGATTTATCTAATGGTAATCTTTTCACTGTGATAACGTGCCTTCCTAGCTATGATTGTTTGATATAAGCAGCTTAAAATTACATTCCCAATATATGGACTAATATATTAGGGTTTTTTTTTTAATACCCCGTAAGACTTATTGAATGTGTAAATAACCCCTCTGATTAAAGTATTTAGTGTACATCCATGTAGGGTTGCCAACGGGTATCCGATTCTCTGATTACTCGGAAGTTCCGACCCGCAAAAAATCGGGTCTGGAAGCTATTTTAGGTTCCGATTCATAAACGGGTCTGTGTCTGGAACCTAACTTAGGTTCCAATTGATAAACGGGTCCGGTTCCAAAAACCAACTCTTTTTGGGCATTCTTATGTATAATACTGGATGTTGTAGACTTGATGCATTGTTATAAGTTGAATGGTATGCTTATTTTAAGAAAAAATGAAGAATAAAGAGAAATAGAATTGATTTTGGAACTAGATTCGAGTACTCTAGGTGGACCCGGTTCCGGAACCGGATCCGCGTTTTCATATCGAAACCGGGTCCGGAACCAACAAAACAGGTTCCGATTCAAAACTGGATCCGGAACCGAAACTGTTATTTAAAAACGGGTTCAGGTCCACTATGGTTCCGATCCGGAACCGTCCTGTTTGCAACCCTAGTCCTAAGTCTTAACGATAATGGGCAGTTCCCATGAGGTTTGTGTTAAATTGAAACTGATAACTTTACCATTACATCTGTTATACAAAAGTGGATAATTATTTACAAGAATACCATTATTTTATCCCAAGTCCCAAAAACTCTCGCTCTGAATAACTTTCCCTCTCAATAACTCTCTCATGTACATGACGCCTGATTATATATTTTGAGACTTTCATCAATCTAAGAGTTGAGTTTTGCATGGACCGGGGCACTTATAAGTACAGGTGTTGGTTGTTCGTTATGATAAATTTGGTTTAAATGAAATGCGCCTTATATTAATAATATTGGGTTCGTGTAGGGTTACTCTCTCCCAAATGTGCCCTAAAAGTACTCTAGTACCTGTCAATATTATTAGCTTTGGAGAAATGCAAGTCCAATACTTTTGAAAAGGAGAAATTTCAAATAAGGCCTTAAGTTTTTGCCTTGTTTCAAAATAGGACACAAGTTTCAAAGCTTTTCAAATCAGTCTCTAAGTTTTCCAGAAAGTCTTTAATTAAGGACATTCGTCCATTTAAATTTATTTTCTAGCAAATTTTTTCCTCAATTTTCTTAAAATACTCAAATTACCCTTTATTGAAACAAAACCCTCATTCACTTTCTCCATTTTCTCCTTATTTTCTTCACCAGCGTCTTCATTGTGATCAAGGACAACTAGTGTCTCCACAGTAATCCACTGCATGTAGTGGTTGCCGAAACTATGTCATGGCTTTAAAATGAAGGGGAACTTTGGTATTTAAAAAAGTCCGAGGGAAGAAGTTGTCAGAAAATACCTTTAAATGGTTGCACGTGCTTAATTGAAAAAACTTACTATAAAACTTAGGGACTAATTTAAAAGTTTTGTGACTTGTGTCCTTTTTTAAAATAAGGCAAAAACTTAAGGCCATATTTGAAAAAAAAAATTCTTTTGAAAATATTCATATGGATAAAAAGATGGGCCAAATCGTGTCAAGGCACTCTTAAAACTTATAGTGGTTTGCAAGGCTACAAATTTTGGAGACATGAATGGTATCAAAATAAAAAACAGGGGGATGTATCGCTAAATACTAAAACTACATGCCTTATTTACAAATCCTAAAAACCTTAGACGAGTATATTGAGTTATTATTTAATGGTAAACTTGTAAATGGCATGCTTCAAATTGACTATCCTTACGATTTCTTTTCAAAATCATCTTTTCAAAATCATCTGTTTATGTGACAACAACATATAAACTCCTGTGCTCTCTTACATTTTTCAGGCTTCATCAGCATCAATTGTGGAATGGCTGAGGACTCCACCTATATAGACATCATAAACACTACTTACCGTTCTGATGCTAAATATATTGAGACGGGGGTAAACTACAATATCTCAAAGGCTTTCCTACCTGCTACTATATTTCAACAACTCTACAGTAATGTTAGAAGCTTCCCAAGTGGGAGCCGCAACTGTTACAACTTGAGTGAAATCACCAAGGGAACCAAGTATCTCCTCCGAGTCCATCTCTGGTATGGAAATTATGTCGGCAGAAATAGCACACCACGGTTCGACATCTACATAGGTGTCAACCGTTGGATGATCATCAACGATAGATCTTCAGTACCATTTGTCAAAGAAGTGATTATTATGGCCAAAATGAACTATATGTCTGTTTGTCTTGTGAATACAGGTCTAGGAATACCATTCATATCTGCACTTGAGCTACGTCCACTGAACAATTCCATGTACAAGGTTGTAAATGAGACATTCTTTAACGCGATGGGATCAATATGACTTGGGTAGACCTAGGTACAATAATATGGATGTCAATGCGGGTATCAGGTGCGTTAAAATTTCTATCCTATGGCCTATTTGTTTGCTGAGAATAAATAGAAATTGAATACGTATGGTGGTTAATCAGAAAACTAAAGGCGAATTTTCAAAAATGCGACTTAGGGTCTATTTCTTTGGTTCAAATTACATAGAATTTTTTTTTTTTTGAAGTAGTTAAAAGAAAAACTAAAGGTGAATTTTCAAAAATGAGCATCAAATAATCGTTTCTTTAATGAAAATAGAATTAAAGGAAGACGTGAGATGAATACCTAGAAATTGATCTTTATTTTTAACCAATTCAAGAAATCTTTCATATTGAATTCCTTTTATTTTAATGCAAACAAATACGCCCCCAAATAACATTTTCTTTTAGGGAAATAGAATCAAAGGAAGATTCTATTTGATGGCTATTTTTGAGAACTTACTTATGATTTTCATTGTTAACCACCATGTGTATTCAATTCATGTGTATTTTAATGTAAACAAACATGATTTAAGCTATTCATTAATCATCATGTGTGGTGGCAATCAATATTGATTATGTAGGTACCCAGATGACCCTTACGACCTGCTTTGGAGGCCCTTTGATGATATAAACTGGAGTCCCTTTAACACTTCTTTTGGAGTGATGAACCCGATCGTGGCCTTTCAGCCACCTTCAAAGGTCATGATGACTGCAGTATGTCCAATCAACGAGAGTGATGCATTGTATTATAACTGGACTGTAGATGATTTATCCTTGCAATTACAAGTTTACATGCACTTTGCCGAACTTGAGCAACTTAATGCAACCCAGAAAAGAGAATTCACCGTATGTTGTGGCGGCGACAACTTATGCTATAACACTATTCGCCCAGAATACCTTGTTACAACCACCGTAGAACCCCCCCAAACATTGACTGGCCAATCTAAGTACATGTGTACTTTCAAGCAAACATCGAATTCCAACCTCCCTCCAATCCTTAATGCTATGGAGATTTTCATCATCAGGCGATACAATGAGCCACCAACAAGAGACCAGGATGGTGTGTATGTATTTCATTATTCTAGTTTGTGTGTGCGTGCGTGCGTGAATAATAAATTATTGCTTATGGGAATGCAACCAAGGCAACAAAGTTCAGACCACCATTAAAATGAAGATAAGAAAACATCACAACAAGCCCCAAGATAAAAAAAGATATATGTGGATAAAGGACAAGTTTTATTTTGCCCTTTTATTTTTATGTTCTTAGATTTAAAGGGTAACTACAACTCATTGTTTTACTTTTCATAGATGGTAAGCCCACAGTTTTAATATTTAAGATGAGCACATGCACAGATTTAATATTTAACCTGAGGTGAGATCATGGGTATTCATTACCAATAGTAAATAAATAAATAAATAAACTCCAATATTTAAAACCAAACCTCTGCTTCCATTTCTTCCCATTTCCATCAATTGAACTTTTTTTTTCTCCCAAATGCAAGATGCATTAAACTCATAAAACATAGCCATGAGTACCTTTCAACTATGCTATTTAGAAATTTAACTTATCAGTTATTCATACTTAAATATTTAAAGATTTTCCTTTCCAACTTTTGGAGAGCAGTTGAAGCCATCCTAGACATCAAATCGAGTTACCAATTGAAGAGAAACTGGATGGGCGATCCATGTGTGCCAAAAACTTACTCCTGGGAGGGCTTGGATTGCAACTACACCCTTTCAGATGCCCCTGCTATCTTGTCTCTGTGAGTTCTCCTCCCCCATGAAAATAGCTTATGCAAAGAGTACAATGCTTCTTAGTGTTCATATGCCTTGATGTAAATACACATATTTGCTCTGCAGGAACCTTTCTTCTTTTGGATTGAAGGGAGAAATAGCTGCTGCTCTTGCAAATCTCAAGTTCATCCAGTCCTTGTAAGTTCTTTATTAAACCACTAAAACAAAATATGAGCTAGTAGTAACCCGAGTCTGAAATTGAAGCCATCGGGTCAGATTGCAACCTTCATGATCTAAATGCACCATATCTCAACCATCTTTCATGGTTGATGTCTAATCAGTTCACCACTGATCTACAGTGTCAATGTTTCATGAATTGAGCAAGGGCCCATGTATAACCACATTATTTGTTCATGTATTCATGATCCATTTGGGGACTTTAGATGGGATGATTAGCAATGACCTACCAATCTAATCTTTGACAAATGGCTAAGCTACTACTAATTTGTATCTGATGGCCAATGAGCCCCCACAAATGGATCCACATCTTATAGTGAAAAAACTGAGCTCCAAGGATCTAGACTTTTTGTCGTGCATGTCTAGATCTGGGAAATTTTACTATGGTTTTTCTAAACAGAGGATGTCTAGGATGCAAACAATAGCATGAAGTCATCTGCCCCATAAGATCCAAAAAGGGTTTGTCAACTATCAACCTACCAAAATTAGATTAATTGGACGCATTTTAGCCATCAAATGGCAGTAAAGTAGGTTGTTGAAGCAATTTCTCTTTTAATCATCCATATATGGATTTGGATCGGATATTGACCAAGAGCGTCCAATCCATCTTACATTTTAGTAGATGGTTAATCCACAAACTATCTTTTTATTTGATGAGTAGCCCAATTTTATGAAAAGTGCTAGAGTTGATCCAGACTTATAAGGCCATCACCGAGTGTGGTCCCGCCAAATTAGGGTCCTGGGAAGGTCTAGACTGGAGATAGTCCTAACCTTTTTTGACACTTATACACAAAGTGGCTGCTCGCTAGTAGGTCTCGAACCTACATTATCATACATGACAACTGAGAGTTTTACCATTGCACCAAATCAATGAACCATGATCTAGACTCATATACTTCCTAATCATGTTTTTCTCTCCTTTCAGGGATTTGTCGTGGAATAACTTGACCGGGCCCATACCTGATTTTCCAGTTGACTTACCGTCTCTCTCATTGTTGTAAGTTGAATAGCGTTAATGATGGCATTTTAGTTCCTTTTTTCTATAATATATGTAGTTTGAAGCCTGCAATCATTTCAGGAATTTAAGTGGCAACCAACTCAATGGAGCAGTCCCTCCAAATTTGCTAAGAAAAGTCAATAGAGGATCACTTCTGTTGAGGTATGCTTTGAATATAAACAGCCATGGACTTCAATTCCCACCAAGCTTTATTTCAATTTATGACTATCACAACTTGCTAGAAGCAAGATTTGGAAGTCTCCACGGAGACTCGAAAAAATCAAAGACTGGATTATACGCAAGAAACGCCAAATTGAAACTTTTCTTGCCAGGTTCTTGTTTTTCCTGACTTTGTTGAATATGATTTCTAAGATTCCACTTGTTGAACAAATGCACCCTTAGCATGTCTAATGCATAGAGGAAACATAGATAACAGTACAATCATCAATGTGGCATTGGTTTTACTGGTGTGAGAATTAGGAGATGGCGGTGAACTATATGGGAAGGGGATGCACGGAAGCTATCTGATCAGTTGCCCGTGAGTTGGATGCAGTTGGCTGGGAGTGGGACTGCGGGTTGAGAATGTTGATAAAATGACTATTAGGGGTTGCAGAGTGTGGTTTAGGTTAGGTCCTCTTGCCTGCTTTGGTATTAGAATTGGAACATCTCAAAAGGGTTCAATGCCATCAAAGTACATGGCAGGAATAGCATGATGTCACAGATTCAGCTCAACATCAAAGGAGAGAGGAAGAAGAAGGCTCCTCAGGCAAATTCCTAAGACGATTACTATAAGATATTAGTTTATACATATTCCTTTTAGAGCAAAGCCTATGAGAATTATCAAAAGGGGCTTGAGCTTTAAAATTTATGTTTATAACTGTCCTTATAATTAACTAAAATGGGTGACAATGATGGAAAATTGGATGTCTCCAGTGGGCCTGGCTTGCTGGAGCCTCAAGTGTGGGGTAATCTGTACTGTAGGCTTGGCTGCATCATGAAGTATCATTGTTATTAGATTAAGTTGCTTTTGCATGCGTTTTTGTATCCTATCATCATTGACTTTGTCTGAGGACACCTGAAACACTTTTAATAGATGTGAACCATTATCCTTTGGGGCCGAGCATCGACACACATAATGTGAAATTTGTAATCCTACAACACCTTACCTTTCTACTGGAGAAATTTTGTGGAAATAACAGTGTGTATGGAACCATTGTTGATTCTTCTTGTTTTAATTATTACTTGTCTTTTTTGAAACTTCTTTGGCTGTGTGGTCTAGTTCAAAAGAATTCAGTTCTTGAGTTATGGCCCACTGCTATAAGGATAAAAAGGTTGAATGGTTTATTGTGGTTCAGCTGAATAATGACTTAAGTAGAGAGTGACATGTCGTTTAATTCCATTGTTATGATTCTACTTTCACTGACATGATATTCAACTTTGCTTGTTGACAGTATTGATAATAATCCAAATCTTGTTACCCCTGTCAATGACATAAAAAAGAGTCGAAAGGTTATTGTTCCTGTTCTTGCATCAGTTATTTCGACATTGGTCTTGCTAACCTTTGTGGGTATTCTACTACTAAAATTTGCTCAAAGGAGGAGACAAAGAGGTAATATTGCCATTTCTGCAATTTTTTATTTAAATTTAGACTAGCTATCTTTACGTCTCTATATTTGCAAATTTTAACTGAACAACAATCTCTCTGAACTTTTAGCGAGTTAGAAGTGTAGTTATTAGGTTTTTCATTGTTGCTTACCTCTAAAGATATCATAACAAAATGAATTCTTATAAATGGGTTGGAATTTCCGTCAATGAAAGGTGGATTGTACGTATAGACGAGTGAACACACGTTGATCCATGTGGGTGCGGGAGATTTGAAAAACACCAATGAGGGATATGGCCAGTATGGCCTATGGCCCACTTTGATATCGATCCTGCCCCACCTATGAGCACCGAGGAACACAAAAATCCCCATCAAAACCCTTTCCATCAGAAACCCCAAATCCTTTCCATCAGAAACCCCAAATCCTCTCTGATGGGTCACCCTCTTATGGAATGTAGATTCCGTCACCGATGCAGGCCTGTCCGAGATTGCAAGCAACTGCCACACCCACATCATGGAGAAGCGATGAAAAGTAGTTGAAGATAATGACTTCATTGGGGGCATGAAAATCATGTTGAATTGGTATTTAGATGTTGATGACTGCAATGGCAGAGTTCTTGATTGCCCTGGGAGAGTTTCCATCATTGCCTTCTTCTTTATTACTTCCTATTTCCGTTACTGTGAAAGATTGTTCTTTTAAATAAGAGGGGTGAAAAGAAATGTTGAAAACATGCTGGTGGTGGTTTTTTTTTTTTTTTGTCATAATATCAAATGAAAACATAGTACAATTCTTGATCCAAAAAACTCTGCCAAATATGTTTGCACCTAATGTAAGAAAGAGTATTTTGTTGAGTTGGTTCAAATTACTTGATATTATGGTTCAGTTCTGAGTTTTCATCTACATTTCAAGTTTCAACTGTGATAGATCATGAATTTTACCAAAAAGAGAAAAAAATGTGATAGATCATGCATTATGGTATGCAAAATCAGAAGAAATAGGAAAAGAAAGTGAAGCACCTACACAATCCCATTTACATGGAGAAGAATCCAAAAGATAGACGGCGATTAATGATGGGGCTAGTGTGTATCTGTACATATTGGAAGATCCTGATGATGAGCCATCCATGAATGTCATACTTGCTTGTAAAGGAAAGTAGAAAATTACAAAAATTGAGGGAAATGTGCAACTCAACCATGAATTTGTCTCTGCCGAGTCCATTTCCACAAATATTGATTTCCGTGGTCATTTCATTTTATGTGGAAAAAAATCTGTAACTAAAAAGTGCCTTTTCAATTCTCTGAGAGAAAGAGGGCTCTCAAGTCTCAATTCTTCTCAAGGCTCCGTTTTATTGGTATTGATGACCTTGTGAACCGCAAGTAACCAAAAACCTTTTTTCCCCAAATAATTTATGATGCACCTCTTCTACATACTGTAGGTGTGTTACTTATGTGTGTTTTCTGTAAGCTTGAAATTTACTTGTGTACAATGATGGGTGAAATTTGATTGTACTTCCGTGAATTGTTAGTAGATCAGGATGCAATTGGGGTTTGTGGGTCCTATTTCATCATGCTAGCTGTAGCTTGTTGGTGATAACTGGTAAGTGAGTTGGATTAGTATATATATTTGACTCCAAAAGATGAGATGGGCAGAGTATTTTTTTGAGATTTTCTCGAGATTTTTTTTAAAACTAAAATCCGCCCCACTCAAACGAAAATCCTAGGTCTACCACTTCACGTAGAGGTGGGCCACATAGTGTGCAATGACCAAATGTTTGATAAAGGAAGAGGAAAATAGAAATCATACCAAGAGGGGAAGAAAGTAAAAAAATCAAGGAATGAGAATGCATGAAGAAAAGAAGGTTTGGGCGGTTTTATCATTTCCCCTGGCATGGAAATAGTCTAGGGAAAATTTGAGTTTTTGGGAAGGAGGGAAAATCCATCTCTAAAGGTGAGCTAGAGGGAAAAACCTCTTATTTATTTTGAGTGGCAGTGAATTTTTTGGTAGCTGGTTCATTTTACATACCATAAACATTTTTATGCAGCTCCCATATTCAAGGTAAATAATCAATATGCAGATATTGGTTCCATGCCCTATGAGAATAGACAGTTTACATATGCTGAAGTTCTCAGTATAACCAAAAATTTCCAGAGGTGCATTGGCAAAGGAGGGTTCGGGATAGTTTACCACGGCCAGATGACAAATGGTACTCAAGTTGCAGTGAAGATGCTCTCTCCTGGATCGATCAAGTCCCCTTGTCAAGGCTCTAAAGAATTTCAAAATGAGGTGAGACTAAACCATTGCTTATGCCAATCAAGTGATATTAGGCTGCAAATAGAAATGCTTAATCATCAACTTTTACTGGACAAATCTCTGTTGCACAGATGTCAAATTATCTAATTAGCTTTTCTGGGTTACTCCCCCTATTTCTTATAGGACTCACAGCTTGAATGATCTTTTATGTTTGATGTTTAAGATTGATGCATGCATATGAATGATCCATTAGTGTTGCTGCTGAAGTTTGACATATGGTTGGGATCTGTGTTGCAGGCTCACCTCTTAATGAGAGTTCATCATAGAAACTTGGTCCCTTTCATTGGTTATTGTCAAGAAGATGGTAACATGGCCCTAATGTACGAGTACATGGCCCAAGGACACTTAGGAAGCCATCTATCAGGTATCAATATCCTTCATATTTTATCCATTTTCCTACTATTAGCAAATATATTTTCCTCCATCATCATCATTGTGCCATCATCAGTATCATTGTAGTCATTAAAGGCAAAAGTAGCCACAGCATGGTCATTGAAGGCAAAAGTAGCACCCCCCACAATCAATGATTGTCATGCTTTCTAGTGGGTCCCACTGGCTGGATTGTATCTTGTAGAGGAATGGCTACACCATTCCTATAGGATGCTTGTGTGTGTGTGCGTGTGTGTATGAGAGAGAGAGAGAGAGAGAGAGAGAGAGAGAGAGAGAGAGAGATACAAAGAATTGGGGACTAAGAACACATGAGATTAATTGCTTTTTGAATATATGCAAATAATAATGGATTGCTGTTGTCACAGACAGCAATTCAGATGCACTAAGTTGGGACTAACGCCTACGTATTGCATTGGATGTTGCACAAGGTGAATGTTACTGAATTTATCTGTTTATGTTTGTCTTATTTGTTATTATTTTCCTTCAATACTAATGTCTTTGATGGTTGGTTTGAGTTTGTACATAGGATTGGAGTATTTGAATAATGGTTGTAAACCACCAATAATTCACAGAGATGTGAAGACGGCCAACATCCTACTAAATGAAAGATTAGAGGCCAAGATAGGAGACTTTAGGTTATCCAAAGTTTTCAGTGATGATTTCACTCATGTTTCAACAGCAGTGAAGGGAACCTTCGGATATCTCGACCCAGAGTATGTTTCCACTCACACATGAATTTGCTTTGGTTTACCTTGCAAGTGAAACCTTGTTAATTTTCTTTGAGGTCATGCATTGCTACATGGTTTGCCCATGGCTGAAATCGAAACTTCACCTTTCATGGGGTGAATCTCCATTTCATAGCCTTAACTCGGACGGCAAATGGAAACATCTTATCTACCTTTTTTTTTGGATGGCTACATCCGAAAGCATGTATTTGATAGGTTATTGCCACCACAAAGTATATTTCGCATGTCCTTGTAAAACGTTGCAGTTTACTTTTATATCATCATCAGTGAAGGAGAGGTCGGTTCCATGCTATTGTGAGAACAATCATAGAACATGACCGAAAAGGAAGAAACCGATTATAACGGATTCTGGCCATTGATTTGTTTGTTCCTTTTTCGTATTGAATGTGAACTGTTTAATTTGGTACATTGGGAGATATTATGGGTCATACCTTACCAACAGCAGGTCCCCAGGGTCAGAGATAAGTGATCAATGGGTCTGCTTCTTGGTAATCACGGCTGCAATTAAAGATTCTTCGCTTGTAGCTGATTTGGGTCTGTTTGGATGAGAAGAAAATATGGAGAAAATAGAGGCAGAGAAAATTGTCCCCTGTTTCAAATTGTACCGTATAAAATTTACACCACATTCAAATTTGTAATTCTTTCTCATAGCACCTGAGATTTTTTCAGAGCTAACTTGAAGGGATGATAATGTTTTTCTATATAGGTATTGCAATTCCAACAATTTAACAGAGAAAAGCGACGTCTATAGCTTTGGAGTTGTTCTATTGCAACTGATCACAGGCAAGACCGCAATAGTGCTGATCTCAGGTTCCGCACAGAGAAGCTTAATTGATTGGGCAATCCCTATGGTTGTGGGAGGGGACATAATGGATGTGATTGAAAGTTAGGTTGGATCGGAATTTGTTATGAATTATACCAGTGAATTTATAACTTATGAGGTAAGACCTACTGTGGATTTATTACTCAAATTACAATTGTTCGTTACTAAGTTCGTAATAAAATTGTTTATTGTAGATATTTCACAGTCGGGATTCGTTGATTAGTTGGGCTCGTGCTGTAGGAAGGAAAAATGGTTTTGTCATTGTCATAAATGTTTCAAATGCCGCTCGGGTAGGTGTTTAAGCTAAAGTACTCTTTGCATGCGACAGAAGCGGACAATATAAGGTAGGTATCAAAGCTAGCGTACTCCTAGTATGAAACTCATTGAAAGGGTGATAGCGCCTAACATCACGATATGGGTCCCAAGTGATCTGAAAATATTGAATCCAAGCATAAGATTTGAAGATACATATTACAGAATAATAACTTTGGGTGATAGAAAATGAGTATGAAAATATGCGTAATTACTAAGTCAGTGCTCATTGAATCAAGTCTCTATTGTAATGCTTGTAAAGGAGCAGACTCCCTACGAGGGACCCATTGATGGACTCGGGGATGATCTGGCTGATAGTGAATGTTTGGAGTTGGAACCAAACATTCGAAGTGCTTGTACACCCAAGCTTCCAATAGAGTCAGGTAACCGGCTATTTGTTTAATTTCATGCCGGGTTGCTAGCCCCAACTGTCTGTATAAATATGCCAGTGCAGTAGTACCCTATGCATGTGAATGTACGTTGTCCAAATCCACCAGATGTGTAAGAAATATGATAGGTACCCGTATGCCACTCTTGTCTGTGAACAACGTACATCCCAATAAGTAAAGAAGGTAAGCTCTGACTGCACAGTCAATCATCTCCTCCCCATCTTCGTCAGACATTACGCCAAACCTTTCCCGTAACCACTCCAATCTAACAGATTGGCCCCGCACCTGGATCAGCTCATCATGTGCCTCTATGGGCTCTACTCCCAGTGCATCAACAAGGAGTGCTTGAGCTTCCTCATATGCCATTCTATCATTATACAAGACAGTCCGCCCGGTCACTGGGATGCCTAAGATAGATGCAACATCATCTAAAGTGATTATTATTTCACCAAATGGCATGTGAAATGTGTTAGTCTCGAGTTGCCACCTCTCCACAAAACTCAATACAATAATCTTATTGACACTGCGGTATGATGCAGTCACTAAGGAAGCTAATCTGGATCTGGACATCCAATGCCTAAACCTATCAGACCCATTCAATTGTTATTGCCACAATGACGCTTTCTGACCATGACTTAGACACTTAAGTGCTCATTGATCCTGCATTCAACAATTGATACATTATCGAAGATATTCCCCAATAAATAAATCAATCAATCTTGATATGGAACAAACGAAATAAACCTGTCCACTCCAAATATACCCAGCTATATGTGTATCAAAACTAGTCAATAAGGACCTGTCTTATGGCCCCGGACCTGGTTCCATATCCATCTCATGTTGTTTTTCAAGGCCCTCCTCACTAAGAAGAGGTTCTTCTACAACCTCTTCCACTCGGTGGCGACGCCTTCTGTTTGAAGCGGTAGGTCGCACCCTAGAAGAGCTTGGTCGGTCCATATCTGAAATAAAAATACAAACATTGTATGATAATTCATATGGGTTTTGCAGTATTCTGTTCGGATGTTCAGGTCAGAACAAATTTATTTTGTTCGGACCTGAACATCCGAACAAGATTATTTTGTTCGGATGTAAAGGTCCGAACAAAATAAATTTGTTCGGATGTTCAGGTCCAAACAGCCACGATTTCTGTGAAAAAAAAAACAATGCGATGATGGATGGAAACCGACCCAAATGCATCAAAAAACTTTACCATTGTTTTTAAAATCATACATTGAATGAGAATCTATCCCCATAACAAGTTTTCATGAAAAAAAAAAGTCATCTAGGATGGATACAACGGTAAAGAATAAATGGTGAAGTAAAATGAAATGAAAATGGTGGAGATAGAGATTAATCTTTGGAAGAGGAGCTGGTGTAGATGACTGGGAACTCCGGAGGAATAGAGACGCCGGAGAAGTAGAAAGAGTTCGATTGATTTTGTACGTGGAGAGAAAGGGAATGGTATGTGTGTGGGAAGAAAGAGGACGATGGAGAGGGGTAAAATGGGGATATTTGGTGTGTGGGGAAATAAAAAATATAAAATGTCACTTTCATAAAACAGTGTGTAGTGTGTACACACAAAAGAAGAATCTCTCCTCGCCTAAATAAAAATCTCTGGACACGACGAAGGAGAGGTGGTGGTTTCCCAACGACGACTTCCACACATCAATCTTCACAAAAATGAATTTTCCATGAAAAAATGTGAACTTTTCCACCAAAGCGTGGAAAAAATGAGTGGCAAATTTAGATCAGGTCTCTGTCAAATGAATTTCCTTCAAGAACTCATGTCCTCAACAATGTCGCCCAAATTATACCGCCTGTAAAGGTTGGGGCAACCTAATGCCATCAATGCATCTTACTTCTATATTCTTTTCCTATATTTTGGAAATGATGACATGCTGAATTTGTAAGAGCTGCGTGAAAATTAATAAGAATTCGTTTGTTTCATATATTTTGAACATGTTTGTTTGTATTAAAATATATATATAAAGTGAATACACGAGGTGGTTAAAAATAAATATTAAAAATGATTTTTTTAAAATTAACATAATTAACATTTTTCTTTAGAAAAATGGATACAAAAGAATATATTATTTGACGCTCACATTTATGTAGGCTTGGCCTTATTTTCGTTGCACGTCAAATGCGTAAGAGGTATGAAAATCATATAAAAATGAGATTATTTTGAGTGAATCATTTACGTTCTTAAGAAGAAAATGGCTTCATATGCTTCGGGCATATTTGTTTGCATTAAAATACACAGAAATTCAACACTATTCTTTTTAGGAAAGAAAAATAAAAATCAAAGATAATTTTTTTAAAATGATCTTCAAATAATCTTTTTATGAAAAATAGAATGAATGGGAGATGCAACTCATCTTTATCCGGTGGACACTGGCCCCTTTAAATTAGATTGTGAAAACCAAAACTATACAACTGTCTGTTTTTACTTTTCTATTTTCCAGAAGTGAGCTGCTTTGTCAAACTGACATCCTTGAATACCTTTCAACTGTGTTGTTGCTTTTATCTTTAAACTTGGGGAAATATGCACCTATGGCCCTAGTCTAAAATAGAAGCACTTGGATCGGATTGGCCTGGCCATTAGTTCTCCCATTGGACCATAATTTCAACTATCTCTTGTTGAAGTGTCATCCATTGATCTAGAGTTTAAATGTTTGGGATATGAGCCAACCGTTGAATTCAATCACGATTGTTTTAGGCGGGACAGGCCAACTACCTTCGAAAAAAGGGGTTTGCCTCTAACATCTGGGCATGCTGCAACTACAAGAGTTCACCAAAGTGGTGCATGATTTGCCAAAATGTTGTCCTAAATGTTATTTTTTATCCCATCTATATAGGGTTAGACCGATGAGACTTTCACATGTGAACGAGACACACCTCACATACGTGTTAAATGATAGAAGTGGGAAAACTCCTAATGAGAATTGTCGATCCTTACCACTCGCGTTGTTATTGTGTCCCCAAGTATTAAGTGTGTCGGTTGCTTCTGAATACTTAAGTGTCCTTGTGGAATCTTTTATTGAATACACCTAAGGAGAATTAATTGGGTCCTCGTCTTGAGTCTTGACTCCACCGGTTTACGGTCAATTGTTTTTATAGTGGGCTAAATTCAGGTACTCCTGCAGTGTATGCTACCGGCCATCCATAAAGTCTTCGTAATGCCAGCCTTCGTCGTGGCTTCTCTAGACTGACCTAACCAATCCCTGACGTAGAATCTGCCTTATATAGGTGACGATTGCCCTAAAGGTGGCAAATTTTAGATAATTCTTGTATCGCACTATTGTACAGGATGCTATGAAATTGATGATTTTATCTTTAAACGGTGTGATATCCCAGACGCTCGGACCGTCGGATATATAGCACAAAATTTAGTTTTCGTTTCACCCTCCTCCTTTCTACCAAAGAGGAAAAGAGCTGCAGTAAAAACAATTTCTCTGAAGTCAAGGTGAATATTGTGAGAGCCCCAACTCAAAAACCCACTACAAGTGAAAATGACTAAGAGAAGATAGAGTCCTTAAATCGAGGTGAATGAGTGCATTTTGGTTTTTACAGGAAGGGAGAATTGTGTGACATCCTATGGTGTGATATCTTATAGCCTTAGGATATCACATGGTGTGAATTCCTTGAGGCTTGGGATATTGCAAGATTTAAAGGATAAAATTGTCACTTTTAGAGCATACTTTTATGTATGAACAACCATGTGAGAATCATCTAAATTGCCATTGTTTTGGAGCAATTCTCAAGTATAAGGGCAGTCATACGGTCAATATCCCTACCGTTAATACCTCGAGCATGGTCCTAGGCCCATGGTTGGAGTATATTTAAAAAAAGGATATTTTCATAAAGCTACAAAAATTTTGGCTCATTTTAAAAAAAGTACATGAAGATTTCAATATTTTAAAATAGTATAAAAATTTTCCCCAATTCTTTCAATCAACTCCTCTCCATAAAAAAAGTGAGAAATGAAAAAAAAATACCCTTATGTCATTTTTCAAATTTTCTCCTTAACAAATCATTTAAGAGAAATGATCAAGTCCAACTCAAATGACCTAGTGGGGCCCACTTCAACTACCTTTATGCATGGATGGTTAAGAAGAGGGGATTCCAAATGACTGAAAAACTAGCTTCATTAAATGGTTATAATTATCAAAATCAAAATGGCCGATTTTGGTAAAGAAAGAGTTCAAGAAAAGATAAAGATATGTATAAAGGAAGAGCATTTTTATCATTTTTCAAGAAATCTAATGGAGAGGACTCGATAGAAAAATTTGTAAAAAACTCTTATACTTTTTGAAAACACTCAGATCTTCATTTACCTCTTTGAAAATGAGCCAAAATTTCTATACTTAAAAAAAAATATTAAATATTCAGATCAGAACCGCATGATTCTTAAATGTGATTTGATGAATCGTTAAGTACTCCACCTATAATCAGCACTCACACACACACACACAGACACACACACACACTATTTTTGTGAATCATTCAACTGTGACCTATTAGATTGAGATCTAATGATGATGATAAAATCTAAAAAACTTATTTTAAGCCTCTAAGAGTCATTAATCAATATAATTAGGATGATCCAATAGCATTGATATTTTGCAATGCTTCGAATGAGGCCCATAGGCCCACACTCCCACAAAAACACAAAAATAAAACTAATTATGTGAAATCTCATTTTTGGATCAAACTTTAGAGCTGATCTTGGACATCTTTGTGACTTGGTCTAGTCCTACTTGGGTCCGAATGCTTTGGGTCAAATTTTAATGTGGGATGGTCTCATTGGGATCTTTCCATCCCCTATTCATCCTTGATTGGCGGAGCTTCAAACGGGCTGCACAGGATGACTCACGTAGCATTCTGTGCAAGACGTGTGCACAGAAGCACCACTCATTACATGTATTTGAATACTTATTATTCCATTCCTATCTTCCCAGTTAATGAGGCCTCTGATGTTCACAAAAATCACCAATGTCACTTTCAAAAAACGAACACGTACACACAAAAAAAAAAAAAAAAAAAAAAATCTCTCCTCGCCCAGATAAAAATCTCTATAGACGACGAAGGAGAGGTGGTGGTTTCCCAACGACAACTTCCACATCAAATATCACAAAACTGAATTTTCCATGAAAAAAAATGTAAACTTCGCCACCGAAGCGTGGAATAAATGAATGGCCAATTTAGATCAGGTCTCTCTCAGATGAGTTACCTTCAACAATTCATGTCCTCAACAATGTAGCCCAAATTATACGGCCTGTAAAGGTTTGGGCAAGCTAATACCATTAATGCATCTGACTTCTATATTCTTTTCCTATATTTTGGAAAAGATGACATGGTGAATTTGTAAGAACAACATGAAAATTAATAACAATTTGTTTGTTTAATATATTTTGAGCATGTTTATTTGTATTAAAATAAATAAGAATTGAATATATGAGGTGGTTAAATTTAAATATTAAAGGTGATTTTTTTAAAAGAACATAAAATAGCCTTTTTCTTTAGAAAAATAGATACAAAAGAAGATATTATTTTGATGCTCACGTTTATGTAGGTTTGCCCCCAGTTTCGCTGCACATCAAATGCGCAAAAGGAGGTATGAAAATCATATAAAAACGAGATTATTTTGAGTGAATCATTTTTTTTTCCTCAAAAGAAAATGGTCGATCCTTTTGAGTGAATCATTTATGTACTTAAGGAGACAAATGGCATCATATTGCATGTTTGTTTGCATTGAAACACACAGAAATACAACAATCCATTTTTTTCAGGAATGAAAAATAAATATCAAAGATAATTTTTTTAAATGATCTTCAAATAATCATTTTGTAGGATTTTACACCCCATTGAACTACCACTTATCCCAAAACCAATTGGCGATAGGAAATGGCACAACAATGGTTTTATGGTGAGGGCGAGGGTTCGACAACAATTATGACCGCTCAGGAGCGAAGGTGGACGTTGACCTTAACAATCCCTCCCTCAACGGCACACCCGCCTCGACTCCTGCTGCGCAACTCACAAAACGCGTATCCCGTGACTTGAACACCCGACCTACCAGGCTCTGATACCACTTGTATGATCTTACACCCCATTGAACTACTACTTATCCCAAAACCAATTGGCGATAGGCAATGGCACAATAATGGTTTTATGGTGAGGGCGAGGGTTCGACCACAATTATGAGCGCTCAAGAGCGAAGGCGGACGTTGACCTTAACACATTTTATGAAAAATAGAATGAAAGGAAGATGCAACTCATCTTTATCCTGTGGACACTGCCCCTTTAAATTAGATCGTGAAAACCAAAACTATACAACTGTCTTTTTTACTTTTCTATTTTCCAGAAGTAAGCGGCTTCGTCAAACTGACATCCTTGAATACCTTTCAACTGTGTTATTGAGAGATACAAGATATCTTTAAACTCGAGGGAATATGCACCAATGGCCCCAGTCTAAAATAGAAGCACCTGGATTGGATTGGCCTGGCCATTAATTCTCCAATTGAACCATAATTTCAACTCTCTCTTTTTGAAGTATCATCCATTGATCTAGAGTTCAAATGTCTGGGATATGAGACAACCGCTGAATTCAATCACGACTGTTCTAGGGGGGCAGGCCACCCACCTTCGAAAGAAGAGGTCGGCCTCTGGGCATGTTGCAACTGCATGAGTTCACCAGAGTGGTGCCCGGTTTGCCAAAATGTTGTCCTAAATATTATTTTTATCCCATCTATAGGGTTGGACCTATGAGACTTACACATGCAAAGAGACACAACTCACATACTTGAAATGATAGAAAGGGAAAAACTCCTAATGAGAATTGCCACAGGGGTTGTTATTGTGACCCAAATGTTAAGTGTGTCATTGCTACTGAATACTTAAGTGTTCTTGTCGAACCCAATGGGTAGTTCAATTGGCGTAGGACCATAGTTTGCACCTAGAGGGTATGGGTTCGAAACTACACTACCACACTGGGGTCACATGGGAATTTTACCTGGCTTTCTATTTTGGACCCGTGGGGATTATTTTAACCCCAAAGGGCTGTGGAAACCTTGCGTTATAAAAAAAAAAAAAAAGGGAAAGTGTTCTTGTTGAATCTTTTATTGAATACAATTATTTTCTTAAAGAAGAATTAATTGGGTCCTTATCTCTTTTTTTTTTCCATAATATTGGGTCCTTGTCTTGACTCTACCGGTTTACACCCGTATTTAAAATCCTTTATAGAGGGATGAATTCAGGTACTCCTGCAGTGTATGCTACCAGCCACCCATAAGGTCTTCCTAATGCGGCCTTCGTTGTGGCTTCGTTGTAACAGGCATCTCCTGTTTCAACGAAAAGGGATCTCGGCTCCGCAGGTAATTAGTACCTGACGTTTATAGGTGACGATTGCCCTAAAGCTGGCAAAATTTAGGGCGTGTTTGGATGTGCGGTGAAGTGAGGTGAGGTGAAGTAAAGCCTTCATTATCCAGATAAGAAAAGACAATTGGTCATATCAAAAAATTCCTTCCATCTTTTTTAAAAAAAGTCAAAAAAGCAACCTCCTTTCTCTACTAAAAGAAAAAAAAAAACTTCACTTTCCTATACAAAAAGTCAAAAAGATTCCATACCAAACAACTAAAAACAAAACACCATCATAACACTTATATTTTATTCTCTCTTGATTTGATGCTTCACCTCACCTCACCTCACTTCACCACACATCCAAACACGCCCTTAGATAATTCTTGCATGCAGTAAAGTGAAATTGATGATTTATCATATATGGGGATGTTGCAAAGGATGCTAGGTAAGTGATGATTTTAATCTTAAACGTGTGATATCCAGGGCTGTTGGGTATTTTGCACAAAATTTAGATTTTTTTTCACTGGGCTCCTTGCTACCGAAGAGGAAAAGAACTGCTTTAAAAATAAAGTCAAGGTGAATATTATGAGAGCCCCAACTCAGAAACCCGCTACAAGTAAAAATGACGGAGAGATGATAGAGTTCTTAAGTTGGGGTGAATAAGTGCATTTTGGGTTTGGGAGGAAGGGAGAATTGTGTGATGTCCTATGGTTGAGTGATATCGTATGGTGCGATATCTTACGGCCTTAGGATATCATATGGTGTGAATCGTAGAGCCCTAGGATATTGCAGGATTTAAAGGGTAAAATTATCGCTTTTAGAGCGTACTTTTCTGTATGAACAACTATGTGAGAATCATCTAAATTTCGATTGTTTTGGAGTAATTGTCAAGTATAAGGGCGACTGTACGATCAGTATTCCTACCGTTAATAACTTGAGTCTGGTCCTTGGCCCTTAGCTGGAGTATATTAAAAAAAAAGGATATTCTCAAAAAGGTACAAAGTTCTTTACTCATTTTTTTTAAGTACATGAAGATTTCAATATTTTAAAAAGTATAAAAGTTTTCTACAACTCTTTCAATCAAGCCCTCTCCATAAAAAAAGTGAGAAATGAAAAAAAAATACCATTATGTCATTTTTCAGAATTTCCCTTTAACAAATCATTTAAGAGAAATGATAAAGTCTAACTCAAATGACCTAGTGGGGCCCATTTCAACCACCTTTATGCATGGACGGTTAAGAAAATGGGATTCCAAATGATTGAAAAACTAGATTCATTAAATAGTTATGATTATCAAAATAAAATTTGCCAATTTTAGGATGGAAAGAATTTAAGAAAAGACAAAGATTTGTATAAAAAAAGGGCATTTTTATCATTTTTCAAGAATTCTAATGGAGAGGACTTGATTGAAAAATCTGTGGAAAACCTTTATACTTTTTGAAATTACTCAGATCTTTATTTACTTATTTGAAAATGAGCCTAAAGTTTTATACTTTTTTTAAAAATAAAATTCTAAAAAATAAATAATATTAAATATTCAGATGGGAACCATCCGCATAATTCTTAAATGTGCTCTCTCTCTCACACACACACACACACACTATTTTTGTGAATAATCCAACCGTGACCTATTAGATTGAGATCTAATGATGATGATAAAATCTAAAAACTTATTTAAGTTTCTAAGAATCATTAATCAAGATAATTAGGATGATCCAATAGCATTGATATTTTGCAATGCTTCAAATGAGGCCCATAGGCCAGCCCACACTCCCACAAAAACACAAAAATAAAACTAATTATGTGAAATCTCATTTTTGGGTCAAACTTTAGAGCTGATCTTGGACATCTTTGTGACTTGGTCTAGTCCTACGTGGGTCCGAATGCTTTTCCAAAAAATCATTAATTAGGACTACACTTGAGCCTTCACGTACACGTACATATCTGAAGTTCCTGCGTGGAATCAAATTCAGGAGCTACGGCAGAGTATGGTACCAGTCGTAGACGCCACGGCCTTGACGCGGGCCTTTGTTATTGAATCTCAGCCTGGTGTGTCGTACGCTTCACTTGACGTGCTGAAGACGCTAGCCTACCGTCCAGAGGGGTTTGGTTTCTGTTAAAAAGGCTCGAGTGACATATGGGGGAAGGCTGTGCTGCGGATAAGAGGGAGATGACTTTGATTCAGTGTTGTCTGGCAATCTTATTGACGTTTGCTGTGCCGGTTCTTGCCCAACCAGGTTAGCAGCAGCTACATTTTGTTTCAACTAGTTTTAGTGTCTGTTTCTTTGCTGGAATCTCTGAGACGGAAATTTTAGAATTTCTTTGTTTCTTTATTAGAATCCTGGAATTTCAGAATTCAGGATTCAGGAATTTCAGGATAACTCCCAGAAACTCCGGGGAGTGTTGCTGATTGAGTATTTCAGGCCAGCCAATTGGAAAGTTTTTCTTCTTCCTGTTTTTTCCCGCTTTTTCTTGTTGTCTTTCTTTTTTTGGGATGGAATGAGAAAAGGAACACGTAGAGACAGACTGCACATATGCTCATTGCAAACAAAAAGTCTATTTGTCCCGAATGTTTATCCCGATTTTGGGACAGACTGAATGGAATAGACTTTCCCTCTCTCTAAAACTTTGAATCCATTGTTCAATCAAAAAGTGCCATAGACTTTCCGTCTCTCTAAAATTTTGAATCCATTGTTCAATCAAAAAGTGCCATGTGGTGGTCTGTCCCAAAATCGGGACAAACTGTCGGGACAAGCAGCACGGCTCGACTGCAAATGGTAATGTCCAAAAAAACACAATATATGGAATTCATGTCAGAAATTGTGGAACCCATTTCTTTTCGGATTCCTCTTGGGGCCCATTTTTTGGAGAGAGAGTTGGAGAGAGAGAGAGGACGGGTTAGGATTTCAATTTGGTAAAAAACCCTAGGGCCTGTTCGAATGTACGGTGAGTTGAAGTACGGTAAGGTGAAGCATCAAATCAAGAGAGAATAAAATATAAAGTGTTATGATGGTGTTTTATTTTTAGTTGTTTGGTATGAAATCTTTTTGACTTTTTGTATAGAAAAGTGGAGCTTTTTTGGTCTTTTAGTGGAGAAAGGATGGTTTTTTTTTTTTTTTTTTTTACTTTTTTTGAAAAAGATGAAAGGAATTTTGAAATTATGTACTTTTGATATGACCCATTGTCTTTTCTTGTCTGGATAATAGAGGCCTCACCTCACCTCACCTCACTTCACCACATATCCAAACACGCCCCAAGGGTTTAGAGTCCGAGTGGAAGGAGATGTGTATTGAGAGAGGGAGAGAGAGGGAGGGAGGTACAACACAAAGATCCCAGTTTGTTAAGAAGCTAGACTAGGCTCGTGTTAAGTTAGAGGAGTCTTAAAGCATCTCCAATAGATATGTAAGTTTGCAAATGCCAAATTCCAATTGAAGTCTGAGGCAATTTGAAGGTTTGGAATTGGCATCTCCAAAATATGGGACTCCACCTCATATGCTAAATTAATATTTTATTATATTTTTATCTTTTTATGGGACCCACATCATAAAAGATTAAAAAAAAAAAAAAAACTTTTGCATTCTTATGGGCCCCCTTTTGGA
This sequence comes from Umbellularia californica, assembly GCA_028538565.1. Classification (NCBI taxonomy): domain Eukaryota; kingdom Viridiplantae; phylum Streptophyta; class Magnoliopsida; order Laurales; family Lauraceae; genus Umbellularia; species Umbellularia californica. The sequence continues at coordinate 3,285,321 of JAPQWN010000003.1, read as the reverse complement.
ATAAAATATACAAAAATATTAATCGGCACGTGCCTTTCCCCTATGCCAATTTTGGCATTTTTCTCTTTCATGTAAAATGCCAAATCACTTCTGGAATAGCTGATGGAGTGGTTCTCCATGCCTAATATTTTAGTTGAGATGTCCATGTGGGATTTGAAGAAGCTGTTGAAGATACTCTTTGCTAGCCAAATTTTCACTCAAGGGAGTTCGGCAGAAAGAGGGTGTAAGATTTTCAATTTCTATCATTCATCCTCAGAAAGCATGTTACCTGTGTTAAAAGGGCCACCGGAAAATCACGTTCGGCAGGTGTGCCGGACTCCCGAAGAGGAAATGCCCCCTCCATAGTTAGATGCATGATATAAAATTATTTAAAGCAGTTTTTATAATATTATTAACTTGAACACATAGCTTTCTTTTTTTTCCTTTCCTACTCATTAGCTTTCTCTCCACACGCACAGACCGAAATTTAGCACTAGTCATTCATGTTGATCATTAAAATTTTGGTGCCCTTCCCACTTTTTCAAATGTCTACTATATGAACATCTTTGGAGTCCTTACCAAAATACCATTCTTGTTGAAATGGTTCTCATTTTTCAAGCCAAGGTAGGTTGGTGGAACACCTTGCTCGCCTCTAAGGGCCTGTTTCTTTTACCAAAATTCAAGAACTTCCCCAAGCTTATTTGGAACCTTTCATGAGACTGTAATTTTAAAATGCTTGGCACGAAATATGGAATTTGTGAATGCTAGTCCCAAAAACCCCAACATCTAGAATTCCTGTCATGAATTCTAGTAAAGAAACAGGTCCTAAATTGCCCTTGAATGTCATACATCTAATAAAAAGACGATGATGACGATGAATTCAATTGGAGTTTAATACTATATAATAAAACATGATTACATTTAAGTTACTTAAGTTTTCTTAAAAAAGATGTTTCGTCTTTACCTAGCGATCCAGAAATATATTTCACCCATGATTATGAAATTCAATTTACAATCCAATAATCCAAGGTAACCTTGACTTTGGTCAGGTTATAATAAGTAGTGGAAAGGCAAGACTCAAAGAAAAGGATCTAAATAGTTCATATTATGCCATGATAATAGTAATAAGTTTGAGCTTGTATACTCTATGCACCCTTTTTTCAACGTAAGAAACTCAGCTTATTATACGGAAGTAATTATTTCATATGGGATTTATCTAATGGTAATCTTTTCACTGTGATAATGTGCCTTCCTAGCTATGATTGTTTGATATAGGCAGCTTAAAATTACGTTCCCAATATATGGAGTAATATATTATTGTTTTTTTTATACCCCGTAAGGCTTATCGAATTTGTAAATAACCCCTATGGTTAAAGTATTTAGTGATACATCCATGTTTTTTTTCACATCCATAAATATTAGTCCTAAGTCCTAACGATAATGGGCAGTTCCCATGAGGTTTGTGTTAAATGGAAAATGACAACTTTACCGTTACATCTATTATACAAAAGTGGATCATTATTTACAAAAATACCATTATTTTATCCCAAGTCCCAAAAACTCTCTCTCTCTCTCTCTCTCTCTCTCTCTCTCTCTCATGCACATGACGCCTGATTATATATTTTGAGACTTTCATCAATCTAATAGTTGAGTTGTCAATGGACCGGGCCACTTATGAGTACAGGTGTTGGTTGTTCGTTATGATAAAGTTGGCTTAAATGAAAGGCGCCTTATATTAATAATATTGGGTTCATGTTGGGTTACTCTCTCCCAAATGTGCCATAAAAGTACTCTAGTAACTGTCAATATTATTATCTTTGGAGAAAAGCAAGTCCAATACTTTTGAAAAGGAGAAATTTCAAATAAGGCCTTAAGTTTTTGCCTTATTTCAAAATAGGACACAAGTTTCAAAGCTTTTCAAATTAGTCTATAAGTTTTCTAGAAAGTCTTCAATTAAGGACATTTGTTCATTTAAAGCTACTTTCTAGCAACTTCTTTCCTCAATTTTCTTAAAATACTCAAATTACCCTTTATTAAAACAAAACCCTCCTTCACTTCCTTTATTTTCTCCTTATTTTATTCACCGGCGTCTTCATTGTGATTAAGGACAACTAGTGTCCCTATAGTTATCTACTGCATGTAGTAGTTGCTGAAACTATGTCATGGCTTCAAAATGAAGGGGAACTTTGGTATTTAAAAAAGTCCGAGGGAAGAAGTTCAGAAAATACCTTTAAATGGCTGCATGTGCTTAATTGAAAAAACTTACTATAAAACTTGGGGACTAATTTAAGAAGTTTTGTAATATGTGTCCTTTTTTAAAATGAGGTAAAAACTTAAGGCCATATTTGAAAAAAAAATCTTTTGAAAATATGCATATGGATAAAAAGATGGGCCAAATCGTGTCACGATACTCTTAAAACTTATAGTGGTTTGCAAGACTACAAATTTTGGAGACAAGAATGGTATCAAAACAAAAAACAGGCGGATGTATTGCTAAATACTAAAACTACATGCCCTATTTACAAATCCTAAAAACCTTAGAAGGGTATATTCAGTTATTATTTAACGGTAAACTTGTAAATTGCATGCTTCAAATTGACTATCCGTATGATTTCTTTTCAAGCTCATCTGTTTAAGTGACAACATATAAACTCCTGTGCTCTCTTACATTTTCTAGGCTTCATCAGCATCAATTGTGGAATGGCTGAAGACTCCATCTATATGAACACCATAAACATTACTTACCATTCAGATGCTAAATATATTGAAACGGGGGTAAACAACAATATTTCAGAGGCTTTCTTACCTACTACTACCGTACTTCGACAACTCTACAGTAATGTTAGAAGCTTCCCAAGTGGAAGCCGCAACTGTTACAACTTGAGTGAAATCACCAAGGGAACCAAGTATCTCCTACGAGTCTATATGTGGTATGGGAACTATGACGGCAGAAATAGCACACCACAATTCGATGTCTACATAGGTGTCAATCGCTGGATGATCATCAACGATAGATCTACAGTACCATTCGTCAGAGAAGTGATAATTATGGCCAAAATGAACTATATGTCCGTTTGTCTTGTGAATACAGGTCTAGGAACACCATTCATATCTGCACTCGAGCTACGACCACTGAACCATTCCATGTACAAGATTGTAAATGAGACGCATTCTCTAACGCGATGGGATCAATATGACTTGGGTAGATCCAAGTACAATAATGTGGATGTCACTGCGGGTATCAGGTGCGCTAAAATTTCTCTCCGAGGGCTTATTTGTTTGCATGCGAATAAATAGGAATTGAATACATATGGTGCTTAAAAAGAAAACTGAAGGCTGATTTTCAAAAATGTTACTTAGGGTCTATTTGTTTGCATAAAAATACATAGAATTTTTTTAAGCAGTTAAAAACAAAAACTAAAGGTGAATTTTCAAAAATAAGCATCAAGGAATCTTTTCTTTTATGAAAATAGAATTAAAGGAAAATGTGAAATGAATTCCTAGAAATTGGTCTTTATTTTTAACCACTTCAAAAAATTCTTGCGTATTGAATTCCTATCTATTTTAATGCAAACAAATATGCCCCCAAATACCATTTTCTTTTAGGGAAATAGTGTCAAACGAAGATTCTATTTGATGGCTATTTTTGAGAATTTAGTTATGACTTTCATTTTTAACGACCATATGTATTCAATTCATGTGTATCTTAATGTAAACAAACATGATTTAAGCTATTCATTAATCATCATGTGTGGTGGCAATCAATATTGATTATGTAGGTACCCGGATGACCCTTACGACCTGCTTTGGAGGCCCTTTGATGATATAAAATGGAGTTCGTTTAACACTTCTTCTGCAGTAACAAATCCGAACGTGGCGTTTCAGCCACCCTCAAAGGTCATGATGACTGCAGTACGTCCGGTCAATGAGAGTGATGAGTTGTATCATGATTGGACTACAGATGAGTTCTCCTTGCAGTTACAAGTTTACATGCACTTTGCCGAACTTGAACAACTTAATGCAACCCAGAAGAGAGAATTCACTGCATGTTGTGGCAACACCTCATGCAATAATTCAACTATTCGCCCAGAATACCTTGTTACAACCACTGTAGAACCCCCCCAAACATTGATTGGCCAAGATCAGTACAGGTGTACTCTTAAGCGAACATCAAATTCCAGCCACCCTCCAATCCTTAATGCTATCGAGATTTTCGCCATCAGGCAATACAATGAGCCACCAACAAGAGACCAGGATGGTGTGTATGTAGTTCATTATTCTACTTTGTGTGTGCGTCCGTGCATGAATAATAAAATATTGCTTATGGGAATGCAACCAAGGCAACAAAGTTCAAACAGCCGTTAAAATGAAGATAAGAAAACATTACAACAAGCACCAAGATAAAAGATATATGTGGATAAAGCACAAGTTTTATTTTGCCCTTTTATTTTTATGTTCTTAGATGTAAAGGGTAACTACAACTCATTGTGTTACTTTTCATGGATGGTAAGTCCACAGTTTTAATATTTAAGATGAGCACACGCACAGATTTAATATTTAACCTGAGGTGAGATCATGGGTATTCGTTACCAATAATAAATAAATAAATAAACAAATAAACTCCAATATTTAAAACCAAACCTCTGCTTCCGTTTCTTCAGGATTCCATCATTTGAGCTTTTTTTTTTTCCCAAATGCAAGATGCATTAAACTCATAATTCATAGCCATGAGTACCTTTCAACTATGCTATTAAGAAATTTAACTTATCAGTTATTCATACTTAAATATTTAAAGATTTTCCTTTCCAACTTGTGGAAAGCAGTTGAAGCCATCCTAGACATCAAATTCACTTACCAATTGAAGAGAAACTGGATGGGCGATCCATGTGTACCAAGAAGTTACTCCTGGGAGGGCTTGGCTTGCAACTACACCCATTCAGATTTCCCTACAATATTGTCTCTGTGAGTTCTCCTCCCACCATGAGAATAGCTGGTGCAAAAGACAATGCTTCTAAGTGTTCATATGCCTTGATGCAAATTCACATCTTTGCTCTGCAGGAACCTTTCTTCTTTTGGATTGAAGGGAGAAATAGCTGCTTCTCTTGAAAATCTCAAGTCCATCCAGTCCTTGTAAGTTCTTTATTTAACCACTAAAACAAAATATGATCTAGTAGTTGCCTCAGCAACCCCCGTCTGAAATTGAAGCCATTGGGTCAGATTGCAACCTTCATGATCTAAATGCACCATATCTCAAACACCTTTCATGGTTGATGTCTAATCAGTTCACCACTGATCTACAGTTTCAATGTTCCATGAATTGAGCAAGGGCCCAAGTATAACCACATTATTTGTTCATGTATTCATGATCCATTTGGGGACTTTGGATGGGACGAGTAGCGATAACCTACAGATCTAATCTTGACAAATGGCTAAGCTACTATTAATTTGTATCTGATGGCCAGTGAGCCCCCACAAATGGATCCACATCTTATAGTAAAAAAAGAAGGTGAGCTCCAAGGATCTTGACGGCTTGTTGTGCATGTCTAGATTTGGAAAATTTTACTATAGTTTTTCTAAACAGAGGATGTCCGGGATGCAAACAATAGCATGAAGTCATCCGCTCCATAAGATCCAAAGAGGGTTTGTCAACTATCAAACTAACAAAATTAGATTAATTGGACGCATTTTAGCCATCTAATCTATAGCTATCAAATGGAAGTAAAGTAGGTTGTTGAAGCAATTTTCTCTTTTAATCATCCATATATGGATTTGGATTGGATATTGACCAAGAGCGTCCAATCTGTGTCCAGACTGGAGATAGTCATAACCTTTGACACTTTTACACAAAGTGGCTGCTTGCTAGTAGGTCTCGAACCTACATTATCATACATGACACCTGAGACTTTTACCATTGCACCAAAGGAATGAACCATGATCCAGACTCATATACTTCCTAATTATGTTTTTCTCTCCTTTCAGGGATTTGTCAGGGAATAACTTGACTGGGCCCATACCTGATTTTCTAGGAGACTTACCATCTCTCTCATTGTTGTAAGTTGAATAGCGTTGATGATGGCATTTTAGTTCCTTTACCCTATAATATATATAGTTTGAAGCCTGAGATCATTTCAGGAATTTAAGTGGCAACCAACTCAATGGAGCAGTCCCTCCAAATTTGCTAAGAAAAGTCAATAGAGGATCACTTCTGTTGAGGTATGCTTTAAATTTAAACAGCCATGGACTTCAATTCCCACCAAGCTTAGTTTTCAATTTATGACTATCACAACTAGCTAGAAGCAAGATTTGGAAGTCTCCAACTGCACGAAACGCCAAATTGAAACTTTTCTTGCCAGCTTCTTGTTTTTCCTGACTTTGTTGAATATGATTTCTAAGATTCCACTTGTTGAACAAATGCACCCTTAGCATGTCTAATACATAGAGGAAACATAGATAACAGTACAATCGTCAATGTGGCATTGGTTTTACTGGTGTGAGAATTAGGAGATGGTGGTGAACTATATGGGAAGGGGATGCACGGAAGCTATCTGATCAATTGCCTGTGAGTTGGATGCAGTTGGCTGGGAGTGGGAATGCGGGTTGAGAATGTTGACAAAATGACTGTTAGGGGTTGCAGAGTGTGGTTTAGGTTAGGTCCTCAAGCCTGCTTTGGTATTATAATTGGAACATCTCAAAAGGGTTCAATGCCATCAAAGTACATGACAGGAATAGCATGATATCACAGATTCAGCTCAACATCAAAGGAGAGAGGAAGAAGGCGGTTCCTCAGGCAAATTCCTAAGACGATTACTATAAGATATTAGTTTATACATATTCCTTTTAGAGCAAAGCCTATGGGAATTATCAAAAGGGGCTTGAGCTTTAAAATTTATATTTATAACTGTACTATATAATTAACTAAAATGGGTGACAATGATGGAAAATTGGATGTCTCCAGTGGGCCTGGCTTGCTGGAGCCTCAAGTGTGGGGTAATCTGTACTGTAGGCTTGGCTGCATCATGAAGTATCATTGTTATTAGATTAAGTTGCTTTTGCATGTGTTTTTGTCTCCTATCATCATTGACTTTGTCTGAGGACACCTGAGACAATTTTAATAGATGTGAACCATTATCCTTGGGGGCCAAGCATCGACATACATAATGTGAAATTTGTAATCCTACAACACCTTACCTTTCTACTGGAGAAATTTTGTAGAAATAACACTTTGTATGGAACCATTGTTGATTCTTCTTGTTTTAATTATTACTTGTCTTTTTTGAAACTTCTTTGGCTGTGTGGTCTAGTTCAAAAGAATTCAGTTCTTGAGTTATGGCCCACTGCTATAAGGATAGAAAGGTTGAATGGTTTATTGTGGTTCAGAAGAATAATGACTTAAGTAGAGAGTGACATCTCGTTTAATTCCATTGTTATGATTCTACTTTCACTGACATGATATTCAACTTTGCTTGTTGACAGTATTGATAATAATCCAAATCTTGTTACCCCTGTCAATGACAAAAAAAAGAGTCGAAAGGTTATTGTTCCTGTTCTTGCATCAGTTATTTCGACATTGGTCTTGCTAACCATTGTGGGTATTCTACTACTTCCGAAATTTGCTCAAAGGAGGAGACAGAGAGGTAATATTGCCATTTCTGCAATTTCTTTTTTAATTTTGACTAGCTATCTTTACATCTCTATATTGTAAATTCTAACTTAACAACAATCTCTCATATTTGAACTTTAAGTGAGTTAGACGTTTATTTGTTAGGTTTTTCCCTATAGCTTACCTCTAGAGATGACTTTTTCCTCTACGTTTTCAAAGTTTGAATATATCCCCACAGCTACAATTACACTATATTAGGACAAAAATACCCATAGTGTGGGCTAGAACATAAGAAAATGCATTCTTATGTATTTGTAGGTTGGAATTTCGGTCAATGAAAGCACTAAACTTGTATTATTGCATTTGTAGGTTGAAAATGCAAGTATTATTATGTAAACGAAAAGTGGTAGTCTAATATGCATTTTCTTAGATACTTTTAGATGTTAGGGAATGTTTGGATATGTACAAAATAAAATATTTCTAGATTTAAATACTAGAAAAATAAAATATTACATAATAAAATATTTTAATATTACAATATTCCAATATTGGTGTTGTTTGACTGTTTCCAAAACATTCAATAGGTTTTGAACTAAGTAGTTTGGCAATTATCCCATATTATAATATACGCTAAATTCAAGATTGATCTTAATTTTCAAATGAAAGAAATAGTCGATAACTTTATAATTTTGTTTCAACAATTTTTTTAAAAAATTGACAAGACGGCGACATCATTTCCTAGAAATTCAATTCAATGAAACTAAATTTTCAAGATAAGGACTCCATGGTAACATGAGTTTCTTTGATTTTCTAGGAATTATATTCATGCAAACAAACATGTTATAAAATTTAAAGATAAGGGATTTTATGGTAAAATAAGTTCCTTTAAACTTGTAGGGATTCAATTTCGTGTGAACAAATAGGTCCTATATTTCATGGCATAATGTGTTCTTTTGTGTTCTTACTTCTTAGAAATTCATATCCATACTAGTAAATCATATTTTAACAATATATAATAAATTCATTTCTTTAAATCTTTGAGAACTCAATTCCATGTAAATAAGTAACCCCTATTATATGTTCAAGATAAAAAAAAATAGTGGTAAAGTGGTTCCTTATCATTCCTAAGAACTATTTTTATACAATAAAATCGGCTCTATGCAAGACAAGAAACTAAAGTTTCACGTGTCTTTCATACTTATTATCCATCAATCAATGTGATTTTTGGTGTTAAGAACTAAAAAATGTACATTTATGGGATCATAGAAAAAAACCAATTTGTGTAAAAAAAAAAAAAGAAATGAAGATATAATTAATTTATCATATTCGAAGCCCACTTATCATTATTTAAAATTGATTATACGAACAAAACCACTACCAATATATTTCTTGAATCAAATTTCACTTTAATATATAAGAGTGGATTGTACATAGACGGGTGAACCCACGTTGTTCCATGTGGGTGTGGCCGCCCTAGAGAGATTTGAAAAACACCCATGAGGGATATGGCCTATGGCCCACTTTGATATCGATCCTGCCCCACCTATGAGTACCAAGGAACACAAAACTCATAAATCGTATCCATCAAAACCCTCTCCATCAGAATCCCCAAATCCTGTCTGAAGGCTCTCCCTCTATGGAACGTCAATTCCATCACCAATTTAGTTCTGAGTTTTCATCTATATTTCAAGTTTCAACTGTGATAGATCATGAATTTGACCCAAAAGAAAAAAAAATGTGATAGATCATGCATTATGGTATGCAAAATCAGAAGAAATAGGAAAAGAAAGTGAAGCACCCACAAAATCCCATTTACAAAGAGAAGAATCCAAAAGATAGACGGTGATTAATGATGGGGCTAGTGTGTTTCCGTACATATTGGAAGATCCTGATGATGAGCCCTCCATGAATGTCATACTTGCTTTTTAAGGAAAGTAGATAGCAATAAAATTACAAAAATTGAGGGAAATGTGCAACTCAACCATGAATTTGTCTCTGCCGAGTCCATTTCCACAAATATTGATTTCCGTGGTAATTTCATTTTATGTGGAAATCTGTACCTAGAAAGTGCCTTTTCAATTCTCTGAGAGAAACAGGTTGAAATTTACTTGTGTAAAATGATGGGTGAAATTATAACATGGTTATTCGTATTTTGATTGTTTTGATTGTACTTCATTGAATTGTTAGTAGATCAGAATGCAATTGGGGTTTGTGGGTCCTATTTCATCATGCTAGCTGTAGGTTGTTGGTGATAACTGGTAAGTGATCAGTTGGATTAGTATATATATTTAACTCCAAAAGATGAGATGGGCAGAGTATTTCTTTGAGATTTTCTTGAGATTTTTTTAAAACTAAAATCCACCCCACTCAAACGAAAATCTTAGGTCCACCACTGCACGTAGAGGTAGGTCACACAATGTGCAATGACCAAATGTTTGATAAAGGAAGAGGAAAATAGAAATCATACCTAGAGGGGAAGAAAGTAAAAAAATCAAGGAATGAGGATGCATGAAGAAAAGAAGGTTTGGGCGGTTTTGTCATCTCCCCTGGCATGGAAAAGGTCTAAGGAAAATTAGAGTTTTTTGGAAGGAGGGAAAATCCATCTCTAAAGGTTAGCTATAGGGAAAAACCTCTTATTTATTTTGAGTTGCGGTGAATTTTTTGGTAGCTGGTTCATCTTACATACCAGAAACATTTTTATGCAGCTCCCATATTCAAGACGAATAATCTAGATGCAGATATTGATTCCTTGCCCTATGAGAATAGAAAGTTTACATACGCTGAAGTTCTTAGTATAACCAACAATTTCCAGAGGTGCATTGGCAAAGGAGGGTTCGGGACAGTTTACCACGGCCAGATGACTAATGGCACTCAAGTTGCAGCGAAGATGCTCTCTCCAGAATCGATCAAGTCCGCTTGTGAAGGCCCTAAAGAATTTGAAAATGAGGTGAGACTAAACCATTGCTTATGCCAATCAAGTGATATTAGGCTGCAAATAGAAATGCTTAATCATCAACTTTTACTGGACAAATCTTTGTTGAGCAGATATCAAATTATCTAATTAGCTTTTCTGGGTTACTCCCCTTATTTCTTTTAGGACCCACAACTTGAATGATCCGTTATGTTTGATGTTTAAGATTGATGCATGCATATGAATGATCCATTAGTGTTGCTGCTGAAGTTTGACATATGGTTGGGATCTGTGTTGCAGGCTCACCTCTTAATGAGAGTTCATCATAGAAACTTGGTCCCTTTTATTGGTTATTGTCAAGAAGATGGTAACTTGGCCCTAATATACGAGTACATGGCCCAAGGACACTTAGGAAGCCATCTAGCAGGTATCAATATCCTTCATATTTTATCCAGTTTCCTACTATTAGCAACCATATTTTCCTCCATCATCATCGTGATGACATCATCATTATCATTGCAGTCATTAAAGGCAAAAGTAGCCACAACATGGTCATTGAAGGCAAAAGTAGTACGTACCCCCCTTCTCCTCGTCCTCAAATTGATCATTCAAACTTTGGATTAAATTAGGGAATAGGGTTATAATTTGGACCACTCTGAGGCCCTTAACATAATATCTCGCTGGATAAGAAGTTCCCTTCTTCTTTTTTTCTTGAGCAGGTGAGTTATAGAAAGACCCTTCAATCCCTACCCCATCAATGATTGTCATGCTTCCGAGTGGGCTTCACTGGCTGGATCGTATCTTGTAGAGGAATGGCTACACCATTCCTACAAGATGCTTGTGTGTGTGTGAGAGAGAGAGAGAGAGAGAGAGAGAGAGAGAGAGAGAGAGAAGAAGAAGAAGAAGAAGAATTGGGGACTAAGAACACATGAGATTAATTGGTTTTTGAATATATGCAAATAATAATGTATTTTTGTTGTCACAGACGGTAATTCAGATGCACTAAGTTGGGACCGACGCCTACGTATTGCATTGGATGTTGCACAAGGTGAATGTCACTGAATTTATCTGTTTATTTTTGTCTTGTTTGTTATTTTTTTCCTTCGGTACTAATGTCTTTGATGGTTGGTTTGAGTTTATACATAGGATTGGAGTACTTGCATGATGGTTGTAAACCACCAATAATTCACAGAGATGTGAAGCCGGCCAACATCCTACTAAATGAAAGATTAGAGGCCAAGATAGGAGACTTTGGGTTATCCAAAGTTTTCAGTGATGATTTCACTCATGTTTCAACAGCAGTGAAGGGAACCTTCGGATATCTCGACCCAGAGTATGTTTCCACTCACACATGAATTTGCTTTGGTTTACCTTGCAAGTGAAACCTTTTTAATTTTCTTTGAGGTCATGCATTGCTACATGGTCTGCCCATAGCTGAAATCGAAACTTCACCTTTCATGGGGTGAATCTCCATTTCATAGCCTTAACTCGGACGGCAAATGGAAATATCTTATCTACCTTTTTTTTGGATGGCTACATCCGAAAGCCCGCATGTATTTGATAGGTTATGGGCACCACAAAGTATATCTCGCATGTCCTTGTAAAAAGCTGCAGTTTACTTTTATATCATCCTCAGTGAAGGAGAGGTCAGTTCCATGCTATTGTGAGAACAACCATAGAACATGACCGAAAAGGAAGAAACCGAGTATAACGGATTCTGGCCATTGATTTATTTGTTCCTTTTTCATATTGATTGTGAACTGTTTAATTTGGTACATGAGGAGAAATTATGGGTCATACCCTACCAACAGCAGTTACCCAGGGTCAACAACATGGATAAGTGATCAATGGGCCTGCTTCTTGGTAATCATGGCTGCAATTGAGGATTCTTTGCTTGTGGCTGATTTGGGTTAGTTTGGATGAGAAGAAAACCCGGAGAAAATAGAGGCATAGAAAATTGTCCACTGTTTCAAATTGTACCGTATAAAATTTACTCCACATTCAAATTTGTATTTCTTTCTCACAGCACCTCAAATTTTTTCATAGCTAACTTGCACGGATGATAATGTTTTTTCATATAGGTATTACAATTCCAACAATTTAACAGAGAAAAGTGACGTCTATAGCTTTGGAGTTGTTCTGTTACAACTGATCACAGGCAAGACGGCAATAGTGGAGATCTCAGGTTCCTCACGGAGAAGCTTAATTGATTGGGCAATCCCTGTGTTTGTGGGAGGGGACATAATGGATGTGATTGACCCAAAGTTAGAAGGTAATTACGGCATCAAATCCATTCAAAAAGTTGCAGAAATTGCACATGCATGCACCTTGCCGAAATCCATAGATAGACCTCACATGAGAGATGTTGTAGTCGAGTTGAAGGAGTATATTGGAAATGAGAAAGCCCTTGAAAGTGAAAGTGTCCCTCAGAATGATGGGTGCATGAACAGTGGACCAGGACAAACTACCTCTGAGATTTTATCGTATCTTTCAGGAAGGTAGATTCATCATCGCATCCAATTACAGATAATAAAATGACTTTCAAGTGGTTCCATAGAGGGGTGTTCGGGTCCATCCTGCAGGATTAAATGTTCATAAGTTTGAATAATGTCAACAGATTTCATATGCAGGTAATAAGGAAAATCAATGTTACCCTGTAACATAATGATAATGATATATTGTGATATTGTGTTGTCTGTTTAATGGATCTTTACCTAAATAGTCCAAGCCGAGATTATCATCTGATCCCAAGTATTAGTTTTCTTTAATTCTTGAGATTAGCATGATGAATTTGCTTAAATATCGTCTTTAGATACAAATGAAGGTATGGAGCCATGCGGTACTCCATCTTACTACGTATATGTAGCAGCAAAGGGAGTAGTTACTCTCGTCCAACCCGTTCTCTAAGCCATCTCTCTCCTGAGCGAAACAAAGGGAGTGCCCCATCCCACTCTCATGCTCCCTAGTCATTCAAGTGCTTGCCATCTAAGTGGCCAATTGGTCCCTCGCATTGGGTTGTCACTTGGCCTCATCTTCTTCATGCAATGCAAGAGGATGAGGGCTTTCTAACCACAAAAACACCAAAAGGAAGAAAGAAAGAAAAGGATGAGTACTGCCATCCAAAGTTCCAAAGTCTACCTTTAGTTATATATGGGGCCACTCCCTCGCATCAAGAGCGCCTCTCTAGGGCCTCGGCCCTTTCCAATCTTGGTCATTTCCCCTGTTTCAGATATAAATAGGGGGAAGTAAAGTAAAATGTAAAATAAAATGAAAGATACAACTAGGGAGAAGTCCCCAAGCGGTACGACAGCTGAGGATGACATGAAAGTGTGTGGATTAGAGTGCATGAGTCCAAATCTCTAGTATAACTAAAAGTAAAATACAAATAAGGACAAGAATTGACAAGAAAACTTTCAAAACAGAAGAAAGGTACATTATAAGAGTTCAATCTATACGCTCATTTATGATGCCTAAGTATGGCATGAATATGATGGAGACATACGCATGGACATAAATTTTGCACATAAAAAGTGATGTAAAAAATAATGTTTGACTGACAATAAAGATACGCTGCCCTCCCCATCCGGTTGTTACTTTGTTGATGAACTCGTCACACAAAAACTTTGATCACAATGTAACACTGCCAACTTGAAGATTCATGCCTTACATGGACCCATTATTAATGCACCTACTTTGCTTTTACTGTTTCCTTAATTTTCATATTACTTATTTTATTTTATTTTGTGTTAAATGAAGTCATCATCTGGCACGTGTGGTGTGGGGTCATGTTGTGCTTGGGGGATTAGGCCAGTTGGGTTAAATACTATTGGATACCCTCATCAACATTAAAAAAATGAGTTTTTTCATAAAATAAATTATGCTTTAAACTTAGGGATTTTGACTATACGGGATATAAAAGACCATGAATTTCTCAAAATGGTGTTGACCAAAACTATATCCGAAATGTGGTTATTGTACATGGGGCTCCAAAGTCTTTTTCCAATTCTACCCATATTGTGCGATATCGCATAATATGAAGGTGAAAATAATCGATTTTTCTCTTATATTTTCTTTCGTTCCCTTCTCTTAATTAAAGCATTAAACCTCAATTTCTTCCTGCAACTTTTTTTGTTCCTACTACTTTCTCCATTGTTAAAAAAGATTTTCAATAGCATTTCTCCCGTTGCTTTTCCATTTATTAAAAAGTATCTCAAGGTTTCTTCACAACTCTTTTTCCTTTTTTCTTTTCCATTTGGTCATTCTCCTTTGTGATAACTTTACCATGAGGACAAGAGATTGATCCACAATATCAATACCTTGTAAAATTGTGTGGTCTATGTATGCATTTTGGGAACTGCTTCTCATGAAGCATCTTTAGGTGAAGAGAATGAAGGACTCCTCTTTTTAGGAACCATTTTTAACGATCAAGAAAGTAGCGGAGGCAAATATAAAAGGGAGATCGAGCGGTTTGTGCGATATCGTATAGATTGTGCAATATCGCACAAAATGGGTAGAATTGGAAAAAGAATTTGGGGTCCCATGTATAGTACCCACATTTGGGATATAGTTTTGGTCAACACCATTTTGAGGAATTCATGGTCTTTTACATCCTGTATGGTAAAAATCCTGTAAACTTAATTAAACTGTTTTATGAAGACAACCTATAAAATGTTGAGATAATTATTTGGACCTTTTTTCTGGACGAAATCACCCTAGTTGATTATATCATCAACCCAGTTGACAATATCGTCACATAAATCTTCATTGCAAAAAATGATATTTTGCTCCATCTTCTTTTACCTAGTGATGGAAAGATTATAAAAACCATTGTATTTTGTATCTCAGTGGTCTTTCTTAAGTGGTATTGGCAATCTTCTTTAGGTGTGTGGGTCCATGCTTAATTTCTCCACATTTTTTCATCGTCCTTCACATGAGTTTTGAGAGTTTGAGTCTAGAGTGCAAATTATTCAGTGATATGCTTAAATGAGATTTTTTTTTCTTGATTTGGTGGTGGCTTCAAGTGAGGTTGGAGGGGATGAATTTGGGTATGCTTTGGTAAACATTTAGAGTTTAAAGCTATTTGTGTGGGGAATTTCATAGGTCTTGATGTTTGTGAGCAATATGTAGAGAACTATGTTGGGCACTGCTATTCAAAAAAAAAAAAAAGCCATGTTGGAAAATCTTTGAGCAGTGAATGTGAAGTTATCTCCTAGGTATTGTATTATTTGTGTGGATTTTTAGGTCCTAAGAGTGTTTTTTTATTTCATTAATCCGTAATCTTTGAACCAGCTATAAGATGAATTAGATAGTAGACGGATTGAATAAACTTTGTTATGCTATTTGAGAAAGATTTATCAAACCCTTATTCTTTGATTCATTCATCACCTCGTTCGTTTTGGTTTTTCTTCATTTATTTGAAATGGATATTCATTTTTCACCAAATTCCCGTGTCATCTCCTCCAAATCTAAGACAATCAAGGATGTAAACTATCATCAACTCGGGTAATTTCATCCAAAATGGTGTACGAATAGTTATTCGTCATTTTATGATTTTTCTAATGTGTAGACGTTTGGGATATGGCCAAAGGGGTGGATGGGCCGGGTGACAGTTGGTAACCACCAATCCCTATAAGACCCTTCATATTTTCAATCTCAATAACTCTCTCATGTACGTGAAGCCTAATTATATATTTTGAGACTTTCATCAATCCAATAGTTGAGTTGTGCATAGACCGCGGCACTTATAAGTACATTGGTTGGTTATTCATTATGATTGATTTGGCCTTAATGAAATGGGCCCTGCATTAATAATATTGGATTCATGTAGGGTTACTCTCTCTCAAATGTGCCCTAAAAGTACTCTAAGTAACTGTCGATGTTATTAGCTCTAGAGAAAAGCAAGTTTAATACATTTGAAAATATGCATATGGATAGAGAGATGAGCAAAAAAGTGTCACTTCACTATTAAAATTTATAATGGTTTGCAATTGCAAGGCTACTGATTTTAGAGACATGGAAGGTATGAAAATAAAAAATAGGGATGTATCACTAGATACTGAAAATCACTAGATACCGAAACTACATGGCCTATTTATAAATCCTAAAAACCTTAGAAGGGTATATTGAGCTATTATTATTTAAATACAAATTTGTAAATGGCATGCTTCAAATGGAGTTTGTTGTAAATGTAGAACTCCTATAGCTAATTTTAAATCCAATGGGCGATGACAATTGACTATCCTTATGATTTCTTTTGAAGATCATCTGTCTGTGTGACAGCGACATATAAACTCTTGTGCTCTCTTAAATTTTTCAGGCTTCATCAGCATCAATTGTGGAATGGCTGAAGACTCCATCTATATAGACACCATAAACATCACTTACCATTTAGATGCTAAATATATTGAAACGAGGGTAAACAACAATCTTTCAGAGGCTTTCCTACCTACTAATATACTTTGACAACTCTACAGTAATGTTAGAAGCTTCCCAAGTGGAAGCCGCAATTGTTACAACTTGAGTGAAATTACCAAGGGAACCAAGTATCTGCCCCGAGTCCATATGTGGTATGGAAACTATGATGGAAGAAATAGCACACCACGTACAATTTGACATCTACATAGGTGTCAACCGCTGGATGATCATCAACGATAGATCTACAATACCATTTGTCAGAGAAATGATTATTATGGCCAAAATGAACTATATGTCCGTTTATCTTGGGAATACAGGTCTAGGAATAGCATTCATATTTGCACTCGAGCTACAACCACTAAACCATTCGATTTACAAGGTTCAAAATGAGACACATTCTCTAATGCAATGGGATCAATATGACTTGGGTAGACCCAGGTACAATAATACGGATGTTAATGCGGGTATCAGGTGAGCTAAAATTTCTCTCCTAGGCCCTATTTGTTTGCATAAGAACAAATAGGAATTGAATACATATGGTGTTTTAAATAAAAACTAAAGGTGGATTTTTAAAAATGTTACTTGGGGTCTATTTGTTTGCATGAAAATACATAGAAGATTTTGTTTTGAAGTAGTTAAAAACAAAAACTAAAGGTGAATTTTCAAAAATGAGTATCAAATAATTTTTCTTTAATGAAAATAGATTAAAGGAAGACGTGAGATGAATACCTAGAAATTGATCTTTATTTTAACCAATTCAAGAAACTCTTGCATATTGAATTCCTTTTATTAATGCAAACAAATATGCCACCAAATAACATTTTCTTCTAGGGAAATAGAATCAAAGGAAGATTCTATTTGATGGCTATTATTGAGAACTTGCTTATGATTTTCATTTTTACCCACCATGTGTATTCAATTCATGTGTATTTTAATATAAACAAACATGATATAAGTCATTCATTAATCATCATGTGTGGTGGCAATCAATATTGATTATATAGGTACTCAGATGACCCTTACGACCTGCTTTGCAGGCCCTTTGATGATAAAAATTGGAATCCCTTTAACACTTCTTTTGGAGTGACAAACCCGAATTAACGTGGCGTTTCAGCCACCCTCAAAGGTCATGATGACCACAGTACGTCCAGTTAATGAGAGTGATGCATTGTATTATAACTGGGCTGTAGATGATTTATCCTTGCAATTACAAGTTTACATGCACTTTGCCTAACTTGAGCAATTTAATGCAACCCAAAAGAGAGAATTCATTGTTGTATGTTGTGGCTAAAAAACTCAGTTGTTCGCCTAGAATACCTTGTTACAACCACTGTAGAACACACCCCCCCACCCCCCCCACCCATTGACTGGCCAATCTCAGTACATGTGTACTTTTAAGCAAACATCAAATTCCAACCACCCTCCAATCCTTAATGCTATAGAGCTTTTTGTCATCAGACAATACAATGAGCCACCAACAAGAGACCAGGTTGGTATGTATTTATTTCATTGCTCTACTTTGTGTGTGTGCGTGTATGAATAATCAAATGCTTATGGGAATGCAACCAAGGCAACAAAGTTCAAACCACCCTTAAAATAAAGATAAGAAAACATCACAATTGTTGAATTAATGCACTGTTCATGCATTTGCTAGGTACATGCTCCTAGCGTTTTGTGTTGCACCTTTCCTTGTGCATACATTGCACTTGTGAAGTGTCTCTTGGATTAGTGTGTTGAGTTAACTGTATTCTTGGAAGACATAACAGTCCATGTATTTGCTTTTATTGCGATGAATGTAGAAATCCTATATAAGAATGTTGAGATTTGTTTATGTAATAAAGAAATATGAACTAGAGTTTAATCATTCTGTCTTTTGTATCTTTCTTCAAGTTGTTATATGCTCATAGAAAGGCTAGAATAGCCTACAAAGTGGTATCAGAGCCTAGTTTCGAGTCTTACTGGGCGTTAGAGATTTCTACTTGAAGTAGAATCGATGGCTACAGGCAATAGTTCAATTCATCCTTCAATGCCTATCATTGAAGGAGAGAACTTTGATCATTGGAGCATCAAGATGAGGACATTGTTTATGTCCCAAGGGTTGTGGGAGATGGTTGAAAGTGGCCATCAGAATCCAGCTGATGTCACTTCTCTCTCAGCTGCACAACAAGAACAGTTGAAGGAAAATAGAAAGAAAGATGCAAAGGCCCTCTTCTTCATCCAACAAGGTATCTCTAAATCAATCTTTTCAAGAATTATTTCTTCTCAAACTGCAAAGCAAGCTTGGGACACCTTGCAAAATGAATTCAAAGGTTCATCTAAGGTGATTGCTATGAAGTTGCAAACTCTACGAAGAGAGTATGAAAATTTGAAGATGAAAGATTCAGAAAAGATGAATGACTATTTCTCTCGAGTTATGGAGATAGTCAATCAAATTAGAATCTATGGAGATCCTATTTCTGATGAAAAAATTATCCAAAAAGTTTTGATTAGCCTTCCTTCAAAGTATGATGCCTAAGTTGCTGCCATAGAAGAATCTAAAGATCTTTCAACCTTATCTTTGGTTGAATTGATGGGTTCTTTAGAATCTCATGAGCAAAGGCTGCTAAGACATGAAGTAAATCCAATTGAAAGTGCTTTTCAAACAAAACTTTCAATGGGTATGCAAAAGCCTTCTGAGAAGACTCAAGTTAGTCCCGGAAAGAGGCAGCATAATAACAAGAAGGGTGGAAGGTTCGTGAAAGGAAACTCGCAAAACCAAAACAAAGGAAAAGGCAAAGATATGATATGTGACTTTTGCAAAAAATCTGGACATGCTGAAAGTGAGTGTTGGAATAGAGGTAAGCCTCAATGTTTTAACTGCAAAAAATATGGGCATGTGAGAAAAGATTGTCGGTTTAAGGACAATGAACAAGCTGCAAAATTCACTGAAGAAAAGTCTGAAGAAAATCTGTTTCTTGCTTGTCAAGCCACTTCCACTAGAAATGAGGATACTTGGTATTTGGATAGTGGTTGTAGCAATCGTATGACAAGTGATGATCGAATATTTACAAATATCGACTCATCTGTCAAATCACAAATTAGAATGGGAAATGAGGCTGTTGTTCAAGCAAATGGAAAGGGGACAATTGCCATTGAAACCAAGAGAGGAACCAAGTACATAAAGGATGTCCTCTTGGTACCTGATTTGCATCAAAATTTGTTGAGTGTTGGACAACTTGTTCAACATGGATATTCTGTCTGCTTTGAAAATGACTCTTGTTTGATTTATGATAGTAATAAAAAAAGTCATGTTATTGCCAAAGTGAGTATGGAAAGAAATCGAAATTTTCCTATCAAATTTCGATATGCTTTAGACTGTGCTCTACAAGCCAATGCAGTTGATGAGTCTTGGCTTTGGCATAGAAGGTTTGGCCATTTGAACTTCCATAGCTTAAAATTGATGAGCCAGAAAAATATGGTGGAAGGACTGCCAACTATTGAAATGAAAAATGACCTATGCTCGGGTTGTGCATTGGGAAAGCAACATCGTGTATCTTTTCCAGAAAGTTCATGGAGAGCTAAAGAACCTTTGGAGTTAATTTACACAGACATTTGTGGAAAAATGCAAACTCCATCAGTTGGACAAAAAAATATATTTCATCACTTTCATTGATGATTTCACAAGAATGGTATGGGTATACTTCATGAAGGAAAAGTCAGAAGCTTTCTCAATCTTCAAGGCTTTCAAAGCAAAAGTTGAAAGACAAAGTGGTTTCAAGATCAAGACATTAAGAAGTGATCGTGGCGGTGAGTACAATTCCAAAGAATTTGAATCATATTGTGAAGAAGCAGGAATTCAAAGGCATCTCACAGTTGCTTATACACCGCAGCAAAATGGCATTGCAGAACGCAAAAATAGAACCATTGTTGAAATGGCTCGTTCTATGTTGAAGGAAAAAGACATGCCAAACTCTTTTTGGGCAGAGGCTGTATCGACTGCTGTTTATTTGCTTAACAGATGTTCTACAAAAGCCATTGAAGACAAGACACCAATTGAGGTATGGTTGGGACACAAGCCTTCAGTAAAACATTTGAAAGTTTTCGGATGCATTTGCTATGTCCATGTTCCTTCTCAAAATCGTCAAAAACTTGATAAAAAATCTGAGTTATGTATTTTCACTGGTTATAGTTTACAGTCTAAAGGCTATAGAATATATAACCTTGAGACAGGGAAACTAATGATTAGTAGAGATCTTTTATTTGTTGAAAATGAAGCATGGGATTGGAACCATAAAATGGTGCAGGAAAAGAAGGTCTATTTTGAAGATGACGACTCTGAAAATGCTAAGGCATGGGAGTAGGAATGGAGGAAAACAGAGATGAAGACCTTGGACCTGCAACACCATCATCAACATCTACTCAATCTTCACCATCAAGATCTCCAGCATCAAGCTACTCATCAGAATCACCTCCAAAGAAAGTAAGATCTTTGGTGGAGATATATGAAAGATGCAATTTTTTGGTTGTAGAACCAGAAAGCTTTGAAGTTGCTGCTCAGCAGGAGAACTGGATAAATGCTATGGAGGAAGAAATCGTCATGATTGAGAAAAACTCCACTTGGGAGTTGGTTGACCATCCAGTTAACAAAGATGTCATAGGAGTGAAGTGGGTTTACAAAACTAAACTCAATCCAGATGGCTCGGTTCATAAATACAAGGCAAGACTTGTTGCAAAGGGTTTCACACAACAGCCAGGTATTGACTACAATGAAACCTTTGCTCCTGTTGCTAGATTGGAGACCATACGTACACTTATTGCACTTGCAGCTCAAAGAAAATGGTCAATCTATCAGCTTGATGTAAAATCAGCATTCTTGAATGGAGTGCTTGAAGATGAAATTTATGTTTGTCAACCACAAGGTTTTGTGGTTGAAGGAAATAAAGATAAAGTCTACCGATTGAAGAAAGCCTTGTACAGGCTAAAACAAGCACCACGGGCTTGGTACAGTCAGATTGATGGATACTTTATCAAGAAGAGTTTTCATCGATGCAAGAGTAAACCCACATTGTACATCAAAACTGAAGGTACGTCTATAATCATCGTCTCACTATATGTTGATGATTTGATTTTCATGAGTAATGATCACAAAATGTTGGAAGATTTCAAAGCTGACATGATGAAAACATATGAGATGAATGATCTTGGCCTCATGCATTATTTTTTGGGAATAGAAATGTCTCAAAATGACAAGGGAATTTTTATTTGTCAAAAGAAGTATGCTGAATCTATTCTCAGGAAGTTCAACATGGATAAATGCAATTCTGTCACTACTCCCCTTGTAGTGAATGAGAAGTTGATGAAAGATGACGGGTCAGAAAAGGTAAATGAATCCTTATACAGAAGTATGATCGGGAGTCTTTTGTACCTTTCTTCTACAAGGCCTGATATTATGTTCGCTGCAAGTTTACTTTCAAGATTTATGCATTGTCCAAATCAAACACACTTGCGTGCTGCAAAACGTGTGTTACGATACATTCGAGGAACATTTGATTTTGGAATGATGTACTATCCTATTGTTGATGCAAAGTTGATAGGATATACAGATAGTGATCGGGGAGGATCAATGGATGACATGAAAAGTACATCTGGTTATGCATTCTCTTTTGGTTCTGGAATTTTTTCATGGGTATCAAAGAAACAAGACACTACTGCTCTATCTTCGGCAGAAGCAGAATATGTATCTGCGTTACTTAGAACTTGTCAAGTAATATGGTTGCGGAAAATTCTCGAAGATCTCGGTGAGAAACAAGATAGAGGAATAGTGATGTACTGTGATAACAAATCTGCTATTTTAATGGCGAAAAATCCAGTTCATCAAAACAGGACGAAGCATATTTTCATCAAGTACCATTTCATTAGGGAAGCTGTTGAGAATAAAGAAATTGAATTGAAGTTTTGCAAAACTGAAGATCAGCTGGCGGATATTTTCACTAAAGCTCTTCTAAAAGGAAATTTTTGCTATCTTCGAAAAATGATTGGAGTAATCAAGAAAGTGCATTAAGGGGGAGTGTTGAATTAATGCACTGTTCATGCATTTGCTAGGTACATGCTCCTAGAGTTTCGTGTTGCACCTTTCCTTGTGCATACATTGCGCTTGTGAAGTGTCTCTTGGATTAGTGTGTTGAGTTAACTGTATTCTTGGAATACATAACAGTCCA
This sequence comes from Umbellularia californica, assembly GCA_028538565.1. Taxonomy (NCBI): domain Eukaryota; kingdom Viridiplantae; phylum Streptophyta; class Magnoliopsida; order Laurales; family Lauraceae; genus Umbellularia; species Umbellularia californica. Next base: position 3,262,220 of record JAPQWN010000003.1, on the reverse strand, counting down.
TGTATTTGCTTTTATTGTGATGAATGTAGAAATCCTATATAAGGATGTTGAGATTTGTTTATGTAATAAAGAAATATGAACTAGAGTTTAATCATTCTGTCTTTTGTATCTTTCTTCAAGTTGTTATATGCTCATAGAAAGGCTAGAATAGCCTACAACAATATGCATCAAGATATAATATATACGTGGATCATCCACAATACGTGGCCTAACTAATGCAAAGCTTTTCTTACTATTTAATGGAGATTACAAGATGAGCAAAACTCTTTACTTTCTAGAGAATCCACGTTCAAAATACAAGCTTGTTAGCAAGTTTCTCTCCCCTTTCTTGGTCTTCTTGAAGAAATCATTCTCTTGTTTCTTTCAATATCTACAATCACTATTATGGAATCGCCTTTCTTTTCTCTACAAGGTTTCCTAAAATGGATCCAAATCTACTCTCTGAGATTAGAGTTAATCCAATGGTTCACAACAAAAGGAACTAGAAGAGTAAAAGTAAAAGAGGGAGTTGTGGGGGTGTAGCTCATAAAATGATCTGCCTTCATGCATGTGTAGTGCACACACATATAACAAAAACCAGATAGATTGAAGTCTTTCAATAGAAATTTAGGATCCGATGCATGTATTTAAATGGTTTGGAATAAAGAAGATACTCTAATCCCTATTTAGGGGTGAGAGTTCTCTGCGGTGGAAAAATACATGTACCTCATTAGCATATTGGTGGAATAGCCATCTACAATAAATCAAATCAATCGAATTGAGGTATTAGTTAAACCCTAGTTGGATAAAGGACAAGTTTTATTTTGCCCATCCATTTTTATTTTCTTAGATATAAAGGCCAACTACAACTCATTGTTTTGCTTTTCATAGATGATTAATCCACAGTTTTAATATTCAAGATCACAAGATGCCTCAACCTGAGGTGAGGTCATGGGTATTCAAGACAATGCTTCTTAGTGTTAATATGCCTTGATGTAAATTCACATATTTGCTCTGCATGAACCTTTCTTTTTTTGGATTGAAGGGAGAAATAGCTGCTTCTCTTATAAATCTCAAGTCCATCCAGCCCTTGTATGCTTTTTTTTAAACCATTAAAACAAAATATCAGCCAGTAGCTGCTCCAGTAACCCCGTCTGAAATTAAAGCCATTGGGTCAGATTGTACCCTTCATGATCTAAATGCACCATAATCTCAACCATCTTTCATGGTTGATGTCTAATCGGTTCACCAGTGATCTAGAGTTTCAAAGTTTCGTGATCAACCAAGGGCTGAAGTATAACCACATTGTTTGTTTATGTATTCAACATTCATTTGGGGACTTTAGTATTGGAGTTCTCGTACCACTTGTTAGGGTTTTGATGCCACTTGTTGTGCACGTGTGTGGAAGCGTGAATCACCTCGATCGACAATCAATCACGCGACACAAGAAAATGGACATCACACACCGATGAATTAATGTGGTTCGGCAAACTCGCCTACGTCCTTGAGAGAGAAAACCCTTTCTTAGCCCAAAAAAAAGCCTTAGTATAGTTACCAAAATACCCATGGCCCTGGACCACTTGGTCTCCACCCTGCCAACATCAATCTAATTTTTGACAAATGGCTAAGCTACTGCTAATTTGTATCTGATGGCCAGTGAGCTGAATATACCACATCTTATAGTAAATAAACAAGGTGATGATCTTGACCTTTTGTAGTGCATGTCTAGATCTGGAGAGGTTCACTCTGGTTTTTCTAAATATAAAGAGAGGATGTGTGGGATGCATACAAGAGCATGAGTCATCTACCCCATAAGATCTAAAGAAGGTTTGTGAACCATACACCTACCAAAATTAGATCGATTGGATGCATTTTAGCCATCCAATCTAAAGCCATCAAATGGCAGTAAAGTAGATTGTTGAAAGAGTTTGTATTTTAATCATCCATCTGTCTTTCATTTTAGTAGATGGTTAATCCACAAAGAGTCTTTTTATTTGATGAGCGGCTCAATTTTATGGAAAGTAATACAGTTAATCCAAATTAACAAGGTCATCACCCAATGTAGGCTTGCAGAAACAGGGTCTTGAGAGGGTCACATTTGGCAATTTTGCAAGAAGTGACTGCTTGCAGGTCTCGAACCTGCATCATCATGCATGGGACCGAAGACTTTTACCTTTGCACCAAAGCAATGACCCTTGATCTAGACTCATATACTGCCTAATTTTGTTGCTCTTTCTTTTTCAGGGATTTGTCATGGAAAAACTTGACTGGGCCCATACCTAATTTTCTAGGAGACTTGCCATTCCTGTCATCGTTATAAGTTGAATAGCATTTGATGGTGAGTTTTTAAGTACTTGTATTCAATAGTAATGTAGTTTGAAGCCTGCAATCATTTCAGGAATTTAAGTGGCAACCATCTCAATGGATTGGTCCCTTCAAATTTACTAGAAAAAGTCATTAGAGGATCACTTCAGTTGAGGTCTGCTTTAAACATAAACAGCCATCAACTTCAATTTCCACCAAGTTTTATTTCAATTTATGACTATCACATCTAGAAATCTAAGACTAAATTATACCGAGAAATGCCAAAAGTGAAACTATTCTTGCCACCTTCTTGTTTTTCCTGACTTTGTTGAATATGATTTCTAAGATTCCACTTGTAGAACAAATGCACCCTTAGTATGTCTAATGCATGGAGGAAACATAGATAACAGTACAATCGTCAATGTGGCATTGTTTTTACTGGTGCGAGAATTAGGAAATGGTAGTGAACTATATGGGAAGGGGATGCACAGAAGTTATTTGATTTATTGCCTGTGAATTAGATGCAGTCCCAATGTTTGATAAAATGACTGTTAGGGGTTGTAGAGTGTGGTTTAGTTTAAGTCCTCAAACCTGCTTTGGTATTAGAATTGGGACAGCTCAAAACGGGCAATGCCATCAAAGTACATGACAGGAATAGCATGATATCGCAGATTCAGTTCAACATCAAAGGAGGGAGGAAGAAGATGGCTCCTCAGGCAAATTTCTAAGACTATTACTTAAAGATATTAGTTTACACACAATCCTTTAGAGCAAAGCCTAGGAAAATTATCAAAAGGGGCATGAACTTTAGAATTTATATATAGGGAAACATTCATATGCATCTATCCCTCACCATTTTTGGTGAGGGACACCCCTTTTGGGGGTGTTTCAAGTACAAGAGGGAGGTACAAAGTACCCCTCTTGTACTTCTCTTGTACTTGAAACACCCCCAAAATGGGTGTCCCTCACCAAAAATGGTGAGGGATAGATGCACATGAAGACCCCCCTTATATATATATATATATATATATATATATATATAACTGTACTATATAATTAACTGAAATGGGTGACAAAAATGGAAAATTGGATGCCTCCAGTGGGCCTGGCTTGCTGGAGCCTCAAGTGTGGGCTAATCTGGAGGCTTGGCTTCATCATGAAGTATAACTGTTACTTGATTAAGTTGCTTTTGCCAGTGTCTTTGTTTCCTATCATCATTGACTTTGTCAGAGGACCTGAAATAACTTTAATAGATGCGAACCATTATCCTTGGGGGCCAATCATCGACATCCATAGCTTGAGATTTGTAATCCTAGAACAGCTTACCTTTCTACTGGAGAAATTTTGTGGAAAGAATCGTCGATGGAACCATTGTTAATTCTTCTTGTTTTAATTATTACTTGTCTTTTTTGAAACTTCTTTGGCTGTGTGGTTTAGTTGTTCAAAAGAATTCAGTTCTTGAGTTTGGCCCACTGCTGTAAGGATAAAAAGGTTGAATGATTTATTATGATTCAGATGAATAATGACTTAAAGGAGAGAGTGACATGTCTTATAATTCCATCGTTATGATTCTGCTTTCACTAATATGATATTCAACTTTGCTTGTTGCCAGAATTGATAATAATCCAAATCTCGTAACCTTGGTCAATGACATAAAAAAGAGTTGAATGGTTATTGTTCCCGTTCTTGCATCAGTTATTTCGACATTGGTCTTTCTAGCCATTGTGGGTTTTCTACTTCTAAAATTTACTCATAGGAGGAGACAGAGGTAATATTGCCATTTCTGCAGTTTTTTTAAATTTTGACTAGCTATCTTTAGTCTTTGCATCTCTATCTTATAAATTCCAACTTAACAACAATCTCTCATACTTGAGCTTTCAGTGAGTTAAACGTTTATTTATTTTGAGTGGCAGTGAATTAAGTTTAGAAGGTTCATCTTACATATCATGAACATTTTTATGCAGCTCCCATAGTCAAGACGAATAATCAATATGCAGAAATTGGTTCCTTGCCCTATGAGAATAGACGGTATACATACGCTGAAGTTCTCAGTATAACCAACAATTTCCAGAGGTCCATTGGCAAAGGAGGGTTCGGGACAGTTTACCATGGCCAGATGACTAATGGCACTCAAGTTGCAGTGAAGATGCTCTCTCTAGGATCAATCAAGGCCTCTTGTCAATGCTCTGAAGAATTTCAAAATGAGGCGAGACTAAACCTTTGCTTATGCCAATCAAGATATATTAGGCTGCAAATAGAAATGCTTATTCATCAACTTTTAGTGGATAAATGTCTGTTGAGCAGATATCAAATTATCTAACCCCTATTTCATATAGGACCCACAATGTGAATGATCTGTTCTATTTGATGCATGCATAAGATTGATCCATTAGTGTTGCTGCTGAAGTTTGATAAATGGTTGGGATCTGTGTTGCAGGTTCACCTCTTAATGAGAGCTGATCATGTTGGATAAATAACAGAATAGAGACTGCTGTCAAATCGAAAAAATGAAACAATAGTACCCGACTCTGTAACTGTGATTTGCTGGCGGAAGTCGCCGAGCAACAACCGCAACAGATTTGTGACCGAGGCACGTCTGACGACGCTTTCTTTAGGACGAGTTCCGCCCCTTAGGATTAAATCCAGGTGCGAAGGTCCTCAGCAGAATCGCCCCCAGGATACAACGGCCTTCCCTGGTTCAGGTCTGGTCGCAACGTAGCCCGAAAGTGAATACTCCTTTTAGAATGCTCAGTTCTCAGAGGGAAAAAATCGTGAAAAGAGAAGGAAATTTTTTTTTCTGTGTATTAGTTAACGTTAAACAGCAGCGCATTGGATGAACGAAATGGTTTTACAAAACAACTAATTTTTATTTAAATGAAATATAAAAAATGGCAAAAGGTTGCTGTGTCTATACGGGTCCGGTTAAACATTTTTGGACCCAGGACCTCGGGTCAAGCTTGGCTCGCGTGCGTGCATAGGACCCATGGCAAAAGCCTACAAGAGCTTTTAAAGAGTAAAGGAATGAAAACACATATAAACCATCTTCAAAAGTTGAACTTTAGCAATGTGGGATGGGTTGTTTTTCAATATCATACACTACCCATAAAGCAAAAAGTACTACAGGACAAAAACCTTGAAAAATGTTTTGAAACACCAAAAAAACCAACAGATCATAGAATCGTGGTCCCTTTTTTTGGTTGTTGTCACGAGGATGGTAACATGCTCCAAATATACGAGTACATGGCCCAAGGACAGTTAGGGAGCCATCTATCAGGTATCAATATGCTTCATATTTTATCAATTTTCCTACTATTAGAAAATATTATATGTACTCCCCCACCCAAAAAAAAAAAAAAAATATCATTCAAATTCTGGATTAAATTAGGGAATATCTTTCCCGGTTAGGATTTGGACGAGGCCCTTAACATAATATCTCGCTTGATAAGAAGGTTCCCTTTTTTTCTTTTTTTTTTCTTTTTTTTTTTTTTTTTTTTTTTTTGAACAGGTGAATAATAGGAAGACCTTTCAATCCTTACCCCATCAATGATGTCATGCTTCCAAGTGCACTGGCTGGACCATATCTTGTAGACAGGATGCTTGTGTGTTTTTGTGTGTAGAGAGAGAGAGAGAGAGAGAGTTGGGGACTAAGAATATATGCAAATAATAATGGATTGTTTGTCGTCACAGACAGTAATTCAAATGCACTAAGTTGGGACCGACGCCTACGTATTGCATTGGATGTTGCACAAGGTGAATGTCACTGAATTTATCTGTTTTTGTTTGTCTTGTTTGTTATTGTTTTCTTTCACCACTAATGTCTTTGTTGGTTGGTTTGAGTTTATACATAGGATTGTAGTATTTGCATAATGGTTGTAAACCACCAATAATTCACAGAGATGTGAAGACGACCAACATCCTACTAAATGAAAGATTAGAGGCCAAGATAGGAGACTTTGGGTCATCCAAAGTTTTCAGTGATGAATTCACTCATGTTTCAACAGTAGTGAAGGGAAACTTCGGATATCTTGACCCAGAGTATGTTTCCACTCACACATGAATTTGCTTTGGTTTACCTTGCAAGTGAAACCTAGTTAATTTTCTTTGAAATCATGCATTGCTACATGGACTACGCACGGCTGAAATCGAAATTTCACCTTTCATGGGGTGACTGTCCATTTTATAGCCTCAACTCTGACGGCAAATGAAAACATCTTATCTACGTTTTTTTTGGATGGCTACATCCAAAAGCCCGCATGTATTTGATAGTTTATGGGCACCACAAATTATATTTCACATATCTTTGTAAAAAGTTGTTGTTTACTTTTATATCATCCTCAGTGAAGGAGAGGCCGGTTCCATGCTATTATGAGAACAACCATAGAACATGACTGAAAAAGGAAGAAGCCAAGAATCGGCCATTGATTTATTTGTTCCTTTTTCGTATTGAATGTGAACTGTTTAATTTCCTACATGGGGAGATATTATGGGTCATACCTTACCAACAGCAGGTCCTCAGGGTCAACAACATGGATAAGTGATCAATGGGCCTACTTCTTGGTAATCACGGCTGCAATTGAGGATTCTTCATTTGTAGTTGATTTGGGTCTGTTTGGATGAGAAGAAAACCTTGAGAAAATAGAGGCAGAGAAAATTGTCCGTTGCTTCAAATTGTACTGTATAAAATTTACACCACATTCAAATCTGTATTTCTTTCACACAACACCTGAGAATTTTTTCAGAGCTAACTTGCACGGATGATAATGTTTTTCTATATAGGTATTGCAATTCCAACCATTTGACAGAGAAAAGTGACATCTATAGCTTTGGAGTTGTTCTGTTGCAACGGATCACAGGCAAGCCTATAATAGTGCGGATCTCAGGTTCCGAGCAGAGAAGCTTAATTGATTGGACAAATCCTATTGTTGCGGGAAGGGACACAAGGGATGTGATTGACCCAAAGTTAGAAGGCAGCTATGACATCAACTCCATGCAGAAAGTTATAGAAATTGCACGTGCATGCACTTCACAAAAATCCGTAGAGGGACCGACCATGAAAGACATTGTAGTCGAGTTGCAGGAGTGTCTGGGAAATGAGAAAGCCCTTGAAAGTGGTTGGTTCATGCACAGTGGACCAGTACAAAGTACCTCTGACATTTTATCGTGTCTATCCGCAAGGTAGTGATTTATCATCGCATCGAATTGCAGATAATAAAATGAATCTCAAATGGTTCTTTAGGGGTGTTAGGGTCCATGCTTGAAGAACGTGCTGGCGCAATATAAGTTATCTTTCTTGTGATTGATGCAGTGATATACTTGATTCTGTTTTGTATTTGGTCAGGAATTTGTGGGGTGTTTCCAGTGCATTCGCTGAGAGAATTACTTCTCACGTGAATGAGGATATGTTTTCATTCTATTAATTAGCAGTTGTGTAGATCATAGAATCAAGAAACAATTTAATTATCCATTGCAATGAAAAAGATGGATTCGTTGTGCAATTCAACATCATTTCAGTGTATACATTTCACAGCATGGCAGAGCTTATAAAGGAAGCTACTTGTACACAAAAGAAAGGCAGTAGTTACCTTTCAAAATAAATAAAGGCAGCAGTCAAGAAAAAAGAAAGCAATAGCCAACCCATAATTTCTGTGGTCCCTTCAACATAACATGTCCTCAGAGTGGAAAGCCAACAATGTAGCCCAGTTTATCCCTCCTCTTAAGTTATGACCAACCTATTACCATGTGTAACCCACTACTACCCGTTTTCCCCTGCTTCGGAAAACATGAGCCACAATGAAAATTGATAAGAACTCCTTGAATTCTCATTGTAAAGCTCTCCCCTCTGAAGATTTCAGCTTGTAGTTCATAACTAAGATGTCACATTTAATGTTCAATTGACAAATTCTCCGACATTACATATCCACTAATAAATAAATTCTTATACCTTAATTTTGAACTCGTTCGGAATTTTGGCCTCGGACTTGTTCTTATACCTTAAATAAATAATTTCTTTTAATTTGACTTTATTTTTATTTTTTTTCACTGCTACTGGGCATCTGGCGTCAACAAGATGGTAACCCTCTTTCTTTGATTTAATTTTTTAGCAGATTGGGTCGGGTAGAAAATATTTATTAGGTAAAAAGCAATAAAGTAATGTAAAAATTTAGATTCAATAACACAACATAGGAACAAATGAGCGTATTTGTTTACAAGAAACTGGAATGCATATGAAGTTATTGATTCAAACAGGCATGTTTGTTTGCATGAAATTGGAATACATTTGAAATAGTTGATTGCCCGACATTGCACTTCAGAAAAATCCGAGGAGAGGCCGACCATGTGCGAAGTTGTAGCCAAGTTGAAGGATTGTCTGGAAACTTTACAGCCGCTAAGAGAACCGGGATCTTAGTTAATATCGAACAACCAATGGAATGACCTGTTGCATTTGTTTGTTCCCAACCTTCATATTGGAACTTGGCATCACATGCAGTTCCAGGTCCATGTGACGAAATGGTTTTCAGATGCTCCATTAGATGGCTTCAGTGCAGTAGAACATTTTCGGATATCCCATAAGCCATGATTTATTGTAACAGTGTGTTGTCTCCACTGTTTACCGGTTAGAGCAAATTTTGACTATCACATTTGATTGTTTATGAATATTTAGATAGTTTGTGAACTGTGATGACTATTTCGTTTGGTTTTTTGTACTACCATGTATTTGCTTGATAGTGTGATGCTGGATACATATTTTTGCATATAACATACCTAAAATTTTCTATTCTGTATTTGTAGTAGTTATATTATGCTGGCTGTTTTCTGTCTTTATTAACAATAAGAGAATAAAAAATGGAAGTAAACAAAAAGAGAAGGAAGAAAAGAAGAGGAAGAAAGAAAGGATACGATTGCATGGCTGAAATGTCAATAAATGACCCCGACCCCACCCCCACCCCCACATGGACCCCATTGATCCCACATGTCAATAAAAGGCATTTCAAAAGCCATCACATCATGAAAATTTTTTTTTTTAATAAAAGGCATTTCAAAAGCCATCACATCATATAAAAAAAATAAATAAATAAATAACCAAAATGCGGAATTTTTGTCAGAAAATCTAGTAAAAGAAAAATGCTCAAAAGAGCGTATCTCTTTTTCGGAATTCAGAGAATTCATTTTTTCTTGAATTCCAAAATTCTCAGACGTGTAATTTATGAATACTCCTTTGTACTGGAGCATCCATAAATTCCAACAAGAAGCAAAGGAACTAAAGTCCTATTTTTTCACTAGGATTTAGAGAAATCTTGTGTCCAAAATTTCTAAATGCCCCAGCTTAGTGGAATTCGTAAATCCCCCTTTTTACTTTGGAACATCCAAAATTTAGACCAAAAGGTAAATGGACTGAAATCTCAAAATTATAATAGGGCATTTAAGACTTCTTAGATGGCTGGAATTTTAAAATTCTTATAAAGAAACTTGGCATTTGCAAATGGTTGGGAGACAAGCCACTACATTATTTCTAGAAAAAAAAAAAAAAAACTTCAAGCTCTTGTTAAAAATCCTAATTATTGTAACTGGAATTTTAGAACTTGGTGGACATGCCATTTACAAATGCCAGTGAACAAATCACCACATCATATTAAAAAAAAAAAAAAAAAAGATTTTACACGAAAAAAAAAAAAAAATGCACCCCAGACAAAAAAGATCATTTTAATTTCCCCCACACTAAACCGGCGTTCTTGCCAAGAAATCCTTTATTTTTTGCCTAAGTGTTTTTAAGGGTCGAGATCAACCCTGCCTAGACGAGCCAGGGTCAATATTGACCCTCCCCAAGCCAAAAAAAAAAAACTTTTCCGTCTTCTTCCTCTTCTCTTCCCCAAATCAAAAAAGAACAAATGAAGAGAAAAAGGCTTGAAGGATAATATGAGGATTCTCTACTTCCCCAAACCTTTTTAACAACTACATTGAAAATACAATAAAGAGGATGGAAAGATCTAGTTGATTACAACGGGGAAACGTCTATCTTTATTGTATTTTCAATGTAGAAGTTAAAAAGGTTTGGGAAAGAGATCTCTTCTTCAGGGGGAATCCTCGTATTATCTCTATGCTTTTGTTTTCTTCATTTGTTCCTCCCTATTGGGTTGGGTTTTGGAAAGAGAAGAGGAAAAGGATGACATAAAAGTATTTTTTTTCCTACATAGGGTTCAATATCGACCCTGACCTGTTTGGAGACGATCTATATTGACCCTCGAGAAATTAGGAAAAAAAAAGATTTATTGGCTGGAAAGCCGATTTGGTGCGAGGAAAACTAATTAAAATGAGCCTTTTGATTTTGGTTGTGTATCTATAACAAAATTTCAAATCAGAAACGGCTTCTAATTTGATGCGGTCTAAAACAGTTTAAAGAGGAAACATCCGTTTCAAACGAAAAAGAAAAAGAGAAATTCTAAAAACACCCACCCACTTTGCTGAGCCAACCCACATTTAATTTTTTTTATTCCAAGAATACCCATCTGTGAATTTCCCTAATTACCTTTGCCTTCATCTTCCTCTTCAGGGCATCTGCTTCTTCATGAATTGATTTTTTTCTTCTTCTTCACTTCATCTCCTACCTCTCTTCAGGATTTCATCTTCACTTCTTCTGCACTTATTTTCCTTCAACACTATATACTTCTTCTTCTACTTCCTCTCATCATCATAAGCTCCTACTTTGGAAGAACTCATCTCCCAACTCGTCTCTCCATTTCCCCATATAAGTTATCACATCTCAAATCTGAGGCACCACATTGCATTTTAGAGAAGCCATCTCCAATATGGACAAGAAAATGACCATATATAAAAAGAAAGGGCTCGATTTTTTGACACATGTTTTCATTTTTTTTTCCATTCGCGCCCTGCACAGATTTGCAAAACTGCACGTCACATGTAATGATCGACAATATGAAGCCGTGCATCAGTGTATTGCTCAACAATATTAAGCCGCGCATCAGTGTATTGCATAGCTCTAGATTTTCGTGCATTGATGTATTATGTTCAATATTACATTTGTCCAAGAGCAGTAAGATGTTTCAATTATTTATTTATTTATTTAGAGGAGTGTAAAATAAGATCTAAGCCGTTAGTAATGTTCACAATATCAAACATGACTATGAGACCAAATTTCACCCGTTGGATTATCACCAATCTCTAGATATATGCAAAAAAGTGAGAATTTAGGTATAATTTTGTGGATTATGTGGGCCCTAAGCAAGATCCAAACCGTGAGATCTCTTTGGAAGGCTGAGCACATCCATAGGGTCAATTTTCATGGCCTAATACCTTGTGGAACTCAAGAAATATGTGAAAACTCTCAACTAATGATATAAAAATGTCTATTTAGCATAGACCCTTGTATTACCAAACACCTCCTTTTATTTTAGCCTTTTTGTTCTCTGGCTCTTTTTTGTATGGGTCTATTTTAAATGGTCCTAAAAAAATAGACTAAACCTCCCAAACATGCCCCAAGTATAATAGATTCTGGCCATTGATTTATTTGTTCCTTTTTCGTATTGAATGTGAACTATTTAATTTTGTACGTGGGGAGATATTATGGGTCATACTTTACCAACAGCAGCTCAACATGGATAAGTGATCAATGGGCCTGCTTCTTGGTAATCACGGCTGCAATTTAGGATTCTTCACTTTGTAGCTGATTTGGGTCTGATTGGATGAGAAGAAAACCTGGAGAAAATATTGGCAGAGAAAACTGATGCAAATCGAGCCAGACCCAAGTCCATTAGGCCTAGCCCGTGAGTTATTGGGTCAATCAGATCCAACCCATTGGAAAGAGCCCACAAATCTAATGAGTTTGAACCGACTGTTGTGGGAAAGCTATCCTATTTTTAGTAGTCTTCTAATTACTTCAGTAGTTTAGAACTTAGTAGGTTTCTATGGAACCTTATTATAAATATGTGGATTCCCTTTAGGGATCATCATGATCATAATAATATTGAATTGAGAATTGAATTCCAATTTGTTATTGATTTGCTTAGCTTTGTGAGTGAGTTCCTGGCTGTTGAATCCATCTTGAATTTGGCCAAATCCCTACTGTGGATTTGGTCCTCTTCCTTGGCTGCATCAAAAACCGTCCGCTGTTTCAAATCATACCGTATAAAATTTACACCACATTCAAATCTGTAATTCTTTCTCACGGCACCTGAGATTTTTTCAGAGCACGGATGATAATGTTTTTCTATATAGGTATTGTAACTCCAACAATTTGACAGAGAAAAGCGATGTCTATAGCTTTGGAGTTGTTCTGTCGCAACTGATCATAGGCATGCCGAAAATAGTGCGGATCTCAGCTTCCGAGCGGAGAGGCTTAATTGATTGGGCAATTCCTATTGTTGTGGGCAGGGACGCAAGGGATGTGATTGACCCAAACTTAGAAGGAAACCATGACATTAGATCCATTCAAAAAGTTGCAGAAATTGCACGTGCATGCACCTCACCAAAATCCATAGATAGACCTCACATGAGAGATGTTGTAGTCGAGTTGAAGGAGTATATTGGAAGTGAGAAAGCCCTTGTAAGTGGCCCTGAAAGTGGTGGGTGCATAGACAGTGGACCAGTACAAACTAGCTCTGAGATTTTATCGTATCTTTCAGCAAGATGGATTCCTCATTGCATCCAATTACAGATAATGAAATGACTTTTAGATGGTTCCATAGATGTGTTCGGGTCCATGCTGCAGGATTAAATGTTTAGAAGTATGAATGACGTCAACAAATTTCATATGCAGGAAAATCAATGTTACCCTGTAACATAATGATAATGATATATTGTGATATTATGTTGTCTTGTCTGTTTAATGGATCTTACCTAAATAGTCCATGCCGCGATTATCATCTATTCCCAAACATTAGTTTTCTTTAATTCCTTAGATTAGCATGATTGATTTGCTTAAATCTCCTGTAGATATAAATGAAGGTATGGAGCCATGCGGGACTCTAGCTTACTACGTTTATGTAGCAGCGAAGGAAGTAATTACTCTCATCCAACCCGTTCTCTACACCATTTCTCTCCTGAGCGAAACAAAGGGAGAGCCCCATCCCACTCTCATGCTCCCTAGTAATTCAAGTGCTTGCCATCCAAGTGGCCAATTGGATTGGTCCCTTCGCATTGGGCTGTCACTTGGCACCATCTTCTTCATGCAATGCAAGAGGATGAGGGCTTTCCAACCATAAAAACACAAATAGAAAGAAAGAACGAAAAGGATGAGTACTGCCATCCGAAGTTCCAAAGTCTACCTTCAATTATATATGGGGCCACTCCCTCGCATCAAGAGCGCCTCTCTAGGCCCCCGGCCCTTTCCAGTCTTGGTCATTTCTCCTGTTTCAGATATAAATAGGTAGAAGCAAAGTTAAACGTAAAATAAAATAAAAGATTCAACTAGGGAGAAGTCCCCAAGCGTGCCCCAGCTGAGAAGTGACATGAATGTGAGTTAGGGTGCATGAGTCCAAGTCTCTAATATAACTAAAAAGTAAAATACAAAAAAGGAGAAGAATTGACAAGAAAGCTTTCAAAACAGAAGAAAGGTACATTATAAGAGTTCAATCTATATGTTCATCTATGATGCCTCGCTATGGCATGAATATGACGGAGACATGCCGTGAACACGGTAGGGATATAAGTTTTACACAAAAAAAGTGATGTAAAAAATAATTTATCACAGACAATACAATACGTTGCCCTCCCCTCTGGTAGTTACTTTGTTGATGAATTCGACACACAAAAACTTTGATCATGATGTAACACTGCCTACTTGAACATTCATGCCTTATATGGACCCTTAATTAATATATCTAATTGCTTTACTTTTTCCTTAATTTTCTTATTAGTTAGTTTTTTTTTTTTTTTGAAGTCATCATCCGGAAAGTATGGTGTGGGGATTAGGCCTGTTGGGTTAAATACTACAGGAGACCCTTCACCCTCGTCAGCACAGATTAAAAAAAAAAAAAAATTTTCTTGAAGTTGATTGTTTGTGCCATTTTTAACAGGCAATGGAGCTGGGCTGCTAGCACCTTTGTTGGCTGTCTCACAAGATAGTGTTCACTTATGCCCTAGTGAAGAGTCCGGATCCCGTGTTTCTTTGAAATAGAGAGATATGACTAAACTAATGGCCACGAATTAAAAGGTTAGGATATGACATCGATTTGAAATTTAATGTGGGCCAGTCTCATTAGGATCTTTCCATCCTCTACTCATCCTTGATTGGCGGAGCTCCGAGCCGGCTGCACAGGATGCGTGCAAGGCGTGTGCACAGAAGCACAACTCATTACATGTATTTGACTATTTATTATTCTTATCCTCCCAGTCAATGAGGCCTCTGAAGTTCATAAAAATCACCAATTTCACTTTCAAAAAACAAACACGTACGCACGAAGGAAGAATCTCTCCTCACCCAAATAAAAGTGGATCCGGATCCCCTGTTTTGGTCCAGTCAGGGAGTGACACATGAAAAAATAAATTTTTTGAGGAGATGGGATGTGACATCTCTTCCCATGTGGCACCCCCGATTGGTCCAAATAGGTTTTCTTGTTTCAAACAAGGGATCCATTTCCAATAAAAATCTCTATACACGGCAAAGGAGAGGTGGTGGTTTCCCAAGGGCAACTTCCACATCAAACATCACAAAAATGAATTTTCCATGAAAAAAATGTTAACTTTTCCACCAAAGGGTGGAATAATTGAATGGCCAATTTAGATAAGGTCTCTCTCAAATGAGTTGCCTTCAACAACTCATGTCCTCAGCAACGTAGCCCAATTTTTTTCCTATATTTTGGAAAAGATGACATGCTGAATTTGTAAGAACTATGTGAAAATTAATAAGAATTCGCTTGTTTCATATATTTTGAGCATGTTTGTTTGTATTAAAATATATAAGAATTGAATGCATGAGGTCGTTAAAAATAAATATTAAAGGCGATTTTTTAAAAATGAACATAAAATAACATTTTTCTTTAGAAAAATGGATACAAAAGAAGATATTATTTTGACGCTCACATTTATGTAGGCTTGGCCTTATTTTCGTTGCACGTCAAATGCACAAAAGAGGTATGAAAATCATATAAAAATGAGATTATTTTGAGTGAATCATTTACGTACTTAAGGAGATAAATGGCTTCATATTGCATGTTTGTTTGCATTAAAATATACAGAAATTCAACACTCGATTCTTTTCAGCAATGAAAAATAAATATCAAAGATAATTTTTTTAAAATAACTTTCAAATAATCTTTTTATGAAAATAGAATCAAAGAAAGATGCAAGTGGACGCTGGCCCTGTCTTTTTACTTTTCTAGTTTCCAGAAGTGAGCTGCTTCTGCAAACTGACAGCCTTTCAACTGTGCTATTGAGACATGCAAGTTATCTTTAAACTGTGGAAATATGCACCACTGGCTCCAGTCTAAAATAGAAGCAATTGGATCAGATCGCCCTGGCCATTAATTCTCCAACTGGACCATAATTTCAACTCTCTCTTGTGGAAGTATCATCCATTGATCTAGAGTTTCAATGTTTGGGATCTGAGCCTACCGCTGAATTCAATCATGACTGTTCTAAGCGGGGCAGGCCACCCCACCCACCTTTGAATGAAGGGGCTTGCATCCGGCCTCTTGGCCAGTTGCAACTGCCAGAGTTCACCAGAGTGGTGCACGGTCTACCAAAATATTGTCCCATATGTTATTTTTAATCCCATATATGGGGGTGGACTTATGAGACTTACACATGTAAAGAGACACAACTCACACATATGAAATGATGGAAAGACCAAACTCCTCATGAGAATTGTCACTCTTCACCACTGAGGTTGTTCCTGTGCTCCCAAATGTTAGTGTGTCATTGCTAGAGGTGGCAATCGGGTCGGGTTGTGCTAAACGGGTCGGACCTGTTTATTAAACGGGTTAGACAAGCCTAACCCGCATCCGACCCGTTTATTAAACGGGTCGGAAACCACTAACCCGCACCCACCACGGGTCAACCCGACTCGACCCACTTAAACCCGCATAACCATTGCGGGTTATACAGGTCAGGTCGACCCGTATACTTGAATAAGTGAGTGATAAATTTCTTTACAAGAAAAAAATGTTAGAAATAAACAATTTTTTCATAAAAATAAAAAATATCATATCAAAATAAAAAGATACTATAGAATTGAGTGATAAGTTTCTTTACAAGAAAAAAGAAAATAATAACAATACAAGCATGGCTCATGCAAGACAAGCACATCGTAGTTCACAAATCATTTAAAAAAAAAAATCCATGTAAGATGAATAACTCTAAATTGTGTGACTCATGGTAAGCATAATGTTACTTAGTCCAACTATAACAAATATAAAATATAAAATCATTGTCATATTAAAAAATTCTGTCATGCACCATCCTTAAATTAAGTATTGGTAATCATAAACGGACTTAAATGTAAGAATTAATGCGGGTTATGCGGGTTAAGCGGGTCAACCCTAACCCGACCCGCTTAACTGCGAGTCATGAATACTTGACCCGTGACCGACCCGCCTATCAAATGGGTAGGATTAAGCGGGGAATACGCGGGTTGGGTCGGGTTGGCGGGTCGGGTAATATTTTGCCACCTCTAGACTCATTGCTTCTAAATACTTAATAGTTCTTGTCGAACCTTTTATTGAATACAATTATTTTCTTAAAGAAGAATTAATTGGGTCCTTGGCTTGACTCCACCTGTTTACACCCAACTATTTTTATAGTGGGATTGATTCAGGTACTCCAGTGTATGCTACCGGCCATCCAAGGCTTCGTAATGCGGGTCTTCGTTGTGGCTTCTCTAGACTCACCTAATTAATACCTGACGTAAGATCTGCCTTGTATAGGTGACGATTGCCCTTAGGCTGGCAAAATTTAGATGATTCTTGCATCGCAGGAAGCATTCACACGGACTGTTGGATATATAGCTCCTTTTCTACCAAAGAAGAAAAGAGCTGCAGTAAAAACAATTTCACTGCAGTAAAGGTGAATATTGTGAGAACTGAGAAACCCATCTCAAGAACCCGCTGCAACTAAAAATGATGAAGAGAAGATAGAGTTATTAAATCGAGGTGAATGAGTGCATTTTGGGTTTCGCAGGAAGAGAGAATTGCGTGATATCCTATGGTGCGATATTTTATAGCCTTAGAATATCATATGGTGCGAATTCCTAGAGCCCTAGGATATTCCAAGATTTAAAGGATAAAGTTGTCCAAGATTTAAAGGATGAAGTTGGCGCTTTTTTAGAGCATACTTCTCCGTATGAACAACTATGTGAGAATCATCTAAATTTCGATTGTTTTGGAGCAATTGCCAAGTATAAGGGCAGTTGTACGGTCAATTTCCCTACGGTTAATTCTTTCAGTATGGTCCTAAGCCCTTGGCTGGAGTATATTAAAATAAAAAGATATTTTCAAAAAGGTACAAGAGTTTTGGCTCATTTTTTTAAAAAAAGTACATGACAATTTCAAAATATTTTAAAATAGTATAAAAATTTTCCCCAATTCTTTCAATCAACTCCTCTCCATAAAAAAAGTGAGAAATGAAAAAAAAAATACCCTTATGTCATTTTTCAAAATTTCCCTTTAACATATCATTTAAGAGAAATGATCAAATCCAACTCAAATGACCTAGTGGGCCACTTCAACTACCTTTATGCATGGATTGTTAGGAAGAGGGGATTCCAAATGACTGAAAAATTAGCTTCATTAAATGGTTATGATCGTCAAAATCAAAATGGCCGATTTTGGGAAGAAAAGAATTTAAGAGAAGACAAAGATCTGTATAAAAGAAGGGCATTTTTATCATTTTACAAGAAATCTAATGGAGAGGACTTGATTGAAAAATTTGTGAAAGACTTTTATAGTTTTTGAAACACTTAGATCTTCATTTACGTCTTTGAAAATGCGCCAAAAGTTTTATATTTTTAAAAAAAAATCTAAAAAATAAATAATATTAAATATTCAGATAAGGACCGTCGGCATGATTCTTAAATGTGATTTGATGCATTGTTAAGGACTCCACCTATGATCAGCACTCTCTCACACACACACACACTATTTTTGTGAATCATCCAACTGTGACCTATTAGATTGAGATCTAACGATGATGATAAAATCTAAAAACTTATTTAAGTTTCTAAGAGTCATTAATCAAGATAATTAGGATGATCCAATAGCATTGATATTTTACAATGCTTCGAATGAGGCCCATAGGCCAGCCCGCACTCCCACAAAAACAAAACTAATTATGTGAAATCTCATTTTTGGGTCAAACTTTGGAGTTGATCTTGGACATCTTTGTGATTTGGTCCAGTCCTACTTGGGTCCAAATGCTTTTCCAAAAATTCATTAATTAGGACTCCACTTGAGTCGAGGTTCACGTACATGTACATATCTAAAAGTTTGGAAAATGAATCCCCTGTTTGGTCCAAACAGGTAATGAGAGGGTGCCACATGGGAGAGATGTCACATCCCATCAAAAAAAATAAATTCCATCTCCTTAAAACCTATTCATTTCCTCATGTGGCATCCCCTGATCGTACCAAACAGGGTTTCAAACAGTGGATCCGGATCCAAAAGTTCCTGCGTGGAACCATTTCAGGAGCTACCGGAGAGTATGGTACCAGTCGTAGACGCCACGGTCTTGTTGCAGGTCTTTGACGTGCTGAAGACGCTAGCTAGCCTGCCGTCCAGAGCCAGGGCTTTGGTTACAATTAAAAAGGCTCGAGTGACATATGGGGGAAGGCTGCGCTGCGGATAAGAGGGAGATGACTTTGGTTCAGAGTTGTCTGGCAATCTTATTGACGTTAGCTGTGCCGGTTCATGCCCAACCAGGTTAGCAGCAGCTACATTTTATTTCAACTAGTTTTAAGTGTCTGTTTCTTTGCTTGAATCTTCTGAGACGGAAATTTTAGAATTTCTTTGTTTCTTTATTAGAATCCTGGAATCTTAGAATTCCAGCATTTCCGAACGCCAAATTTTTCTAAGAGGATTTCAGGATTCAGGAATTTCAGGAAGGCTTACAGAAACTCCGGAAAGTGTTGCTGATTGAGTATTTCAGTCCAGCCAATTGGAAAGTTTTTCTTCTTCCTCTCTTCTTTCATCTTCTCTCTGTTTTTCGCCGCCGTTTTTTTCCTTGTTGTCTTTCTTTTTTGGGGATGGAATGAGAAAAGGAAGACGTAGAGACTGCACGTGGGCTTGATTCTTTCCTAGATTTCAAGGAATTTCTGGGGAATTTCTAAATTCTCAGACATATGAGCGTCCAAAAATTCCACAAAAAGCAGAGAATGAATTCTTAAATTCTCAAAAGTTCATTTGAGATCTTTCACTTGGCTCAAATTTGGAAATGCTCGCGAAGAAACATGAGATTTACAAATGGTAATGTCCAAAAAACAAACAACATATGAAATTCATGTCTGAAATTCAGGAAAAGAACAGGCTAGAGAACCCATTTCTTTTCGGATTTCTCTCGGGGGCCATTTCTTTGGAGAGAGAGAGAGAGAGAGAGTTGGAGAGAGACAGGAAGGGTTAGGATTTCAATTTGGTAAAAAACCCAAGGATTTAGAGTCGATCGAGGGAAGGGTCTGGAAGGAGATGTGCACTTTGAGAGAGGGAAGGTACGACACAGAACGGTTTGTTAAGAAGCTAGACTAGGCTCGTGTTAAGGGTTTTTTTTTTTTTTTTTTTGGTGGTTTTTTTTTTTTTTTTTTTTTTGCTATTGGAGGGTTCCTAACCCTTTAGGCTGGACTAATCCCTCCGGGCCCAGAGGAAAGCCGGGTAAATTTCCCTGTAGCCCCAGTGTGGTAGCCCCAGTGTGGTAATGCATTTTCGAACCTAAAAACTTCGGGTGCAAACCGTAGTCCTAGGCCAATTAAGCTACCCCTTGGGGTTAATTTTTTGGGTGGTGTTAAGTTAAAGGATTCTTAAAGCATCACCAAGAAATATGTAAATTTGGAAATGCCAAGTGGCAATTTGAAGGTTTGAAATTTGGCATCTTCAAAGGGGACTCACCTCATATGCCAAATTAATATTTTATTATATTTTTATCTTTTTAATGGGACCCACTTCATAAAAGGAAAAAAAAAAAAACGTTTGCATTCTTGTGGGCCCCCTTTTGGAATAAAACATAATTACATTTAAGTTACTTTAATTTTCTTAAAAAAAAAAAAAAATGTTTTGTCTTTACCTAGTGATCCAGAAGTGTATTCCACCCATGAAATTCAATTTACAATCCAGTAATCCTAGGTAACCTTGACTGTGGTCAGGTTACAATTAGTAGTGGAAAGGCAAGACTCAAAAGAAAAGGATCTAAATAGTTCAGTTTATGCCATGATAATAGTGATAAGTTTGAGCTTGTACTCTATGCCCCTTTTTTCAACATAAGAAACTCAGCTTATTATACGGAAGTAATTATTTCATATGGGATTTATTTAATGGTAATCTTTTCACTTTGATAGCGTTCCTTCCTAACTATGATTGCTTGATACAGGCAGCTTAAAATTACGTTCCCAATATATGGACTAATATATTAGGGTTTTTTTTTTTTTTGTGTATATACCCCGTAAGACTTATTGAATTTGTAAATAACCCCTATGGTTCAACTATTTAGTGCTACATTCACGTTTTTTTCATATCCATAAATCAGCAGTCCAAGTCCAAACGATAATGGGCAGTTCCCATGAGGTTTGTGTTAAATTAAAAATGACAACTTTACCGTTACATCTATTATACAAAAGTGGATCATTATTTATACAAATACCATTATTTTATCCCAAGTCCCAAAAACTCTCTCTCTCTCTCTCTCTCTCTCTCTCTCTCAATAACTCTCTCATGCACATGACTCTCTCAATAACTTTCTCATCCACATGACGCCTGATTACATATTTTGAGACAATCATCAATATAGTAGTTGAGTTGTGTATGGACCGGGGCACTTATAAGTAGAGGTGTTGGTTGGTCGTTATGATAAATTTGGCTTTAATGAAATGGGCCTTATATTAACAATATTAGGTTCATGTAGGGTTACTCTCTCCCAAATGTGCCCTTAAAAGTACTCTAGTACAGTGATCTACTGCATGTAGTGGTTGTCGAAACTATGTCATGGCTCTAAAATGAAGGGGAACTTTGGTATTTAAAGAAATCCAAGGGAAGAAGTTGTCAGAAAATACCTTTAAATGGCTGCATGTGCTTAATTGACAAAACTTACTATAAAACTTAGAGACTAATTTGAAAAGTTTTGAGATTTGTATCATTTTTAAAAATAAGGCAAAAACTTAAGGCCATAGTTGAAAATTTTTCTTTTGTAAATATGCATATGGATAAAAAGATGGGCCAAATCGTGTCACGACACTCTTAAAACTTATAGTGGTTTGCAAGGCTATAGATTTTGGAGACATGAATGGTATCAAAATAAAAAAACAGGGATGTATCACTAAATACTAAAACTAGATGCCCTATTTACAAATCATAAAAAACCTTATAAGGGTATATTGAGTTACAATTAACAGCAAACTTGTAAATAGCATGCTTCAAATTGACTATCCTTATGTTTATGTGACAACAACATATAAACTCCTGTGCTCTCTTACATTTTTCAGGCTTCATCAGCATCAATTGTGGAATGGCTGAGGACTCCACCTATATAGACATCATAAACACTACTTACCATTCAGATGCTAAATATATTGAGACGGGGGTAAACTACAATCTCTCAAAGGCTTTCCTACCTGATACTACGTTTCAACAACTTTACAGTAATATTAGAAGCTTCCCAAGTGGGAGCCGCAACTGTTACAACTTGAGTGAAATCACCAAGGGAAGCAAGTATCTCCTCCGAGTCCATCTGTGGTATGGAAATTATGACGGCAGAAATAGCACACCAAAGTTTGACATCTACGTAGGCGTCAACCGTTGGATGATCATCAACGATAGATTTTCAGTACCATTCATCGGAGAAATTATCCTAATGGCCAAAATGAACTATATGTCCGTTTGTCTTGTGAATACGGGTCAAGGAATACCATTCATATCTGCACTCGAGCTACGACCACTGAACAATTCCATGTACAAGGTTGTAAATGAGACACATTCTCTAACGCGATGGTGTCAATATGACTTCGGTAGACCCACGTACAATAAATCGGATGTCAATGCGGGTATCAGGTGCGCTAAAATCTCTCTTCGAGGGCCTATTTGTTTGCATGATAAT
Source organism: Umbellularia californica (assembly GCA_028538565.1). Classification (NCBI taxonomy): domain Eukaryota; kingdom Viridiplantae; phylum Streptophyta; class Magnoliopsida; order Laurales; family Lauraceae; genus Umbellularia; species Umbellularia californica. Next base: position 3,239,699 of record JAPQWN010000003.1, on the reverse strand, counting down.
AAATATGAATTGAATACATATGGTGGTTAAAAAGAAAGTTAAAGGTGAATTTTCAAAAATGTTACTTAGGGTCTATGTGTTTGCATCAAAATACATAGAATTTTTTTTAAGAGGTTGAAGAAAAAAATCATAGGTGAAATTTCAAAAATGAGCATCAAATAATCTTTTCTTTTATGAAAATAGAATTAAAGGAAGATGTGAAATGAATACCTGAAAATTGGTCTTTATTTTTAACCACTTCAAGAAATTCCTACATTTTGAATTCCTATTTATTTTAATGCAAACTAATATGCCCCCAAATAACATTTTCTTTTAGGAAAATAGAATCAAAAGAAAATTCTATTTTATAGTTATTTTTGAGAAATCACCCAATGATTTTCAATTTTAACCACCATATGTATTTAATTCATGTGTATTTTAATGTAAACAAACATGATTTAACCTATTTATTAATCATCAAGTGTGGTGGCAATCAATATTGATTATGTAGGTATCCGGATGACCCTTACGACCTGCTTTGGAGCCCCTATGATGATATAAATTGGAGTCCCTTTAACACTTCTTTTAGAGTGACGAACCCGAATGTGGAGTTTCAGCCACCCTCAAAGGTCATGATGACTGCAGTACGTCCAGCCGCTAAGAGTGAAGCATTGTTTTATTCTTGGAATGTAGATGATTTATCCTTGCAATTACAAGTTTACATGCATTTTGCCGAACTTGAGCAACTTAATGCTGGCCAGAATAGAGTATTCACTGCATGTTGTGGCGATAACTTATGCTATGACTCAGCTGTTCGCCCAAAATACCTTGTTACAACCACTGTAGAACCCCCCCAACCATTGACTGGCCAATCTCTGTACGTATGTACTTTTAGGGGAACATTGGAATCAAACCTCCCTCCAATCATTAATGCTATAGAGGTTTTCGTCATCAGGCAATACAAAGAGACACCAACAAGAGACCAAGATGGTATGTATGTATTTCATTACTCTACTTTGTGTGCGCGCGCGCGTGAATAATCACAAGCTTATGGGAATGCAACCAAGGCAACCATTAAAATAAAGATAACAAAACATCACAACAAGCATCAAGATATAAGATATATGTGGGTCAGCCACAATATGTGGCCTATTTCACGGGAGACTAATGCAAAGCTTTTCTTACTATTTAATGGAGATTACAAGACACGCAAAACTCTTCACTCTCTAGAGAATCCACGTACGAGATAAAAGCTCGCTACTAAGATTCTCTCCTCCACTAACATTAAAAAAAAAAAAAAAAAAAAAAGATTCTCTCCTCCCCAAAAATGGATCCAAATCTACACTCTTAGATTAGAGTTAATCTAATGGTTCATAACAAAGGGAGCTAGAGGAGTAAATATAAAGGGGAGGGAGGACTTGCTAATAAAATGATTTGCCCTCATGCATGTGTGGTGCACACCCATGTAACAGAAACTAGATAGATTGAAGTCTTTCGATAGAAATTTTGGATCCGATGCATGGATTTAAATGGTTTGGAATTAAGAAGATAGGCTAATCCCTTTTTAGGGGTGAGAGTTCTCGCCAGTGAAAAAAATACATGTACCTCACCAGCATATTGATGGACTAACCATCTACAATAAACCAAATCAATTGATCTTTGATGTTTGTCCAATTGAGGTATTAGTTAAACCCTAGTTGGATAGAGGACAAGGTCATGGGTATTCATTACGAATAAAAAATAAATAAATAAATAAATTCCAATATTTAAAACCAAACCTCTGCTTCCATTTTTTCTAGTTTCCATCAATTGAACTTTTTTTTGCCCAAATGCAAGCTGCTTTAAACTCAGAATTCATAGCCATTAATAAATTTAACTTATCAGTTATTCATACTTAAATATTTAAAGATTTTCCTTTCCAACTTGTGGAAAGCAGTTGAAGCCATCCTAGACATCAAATCAACTTACCAATTGAAGACAAACTGGGTGGGCGATCCATGCGTACCAAAAAGTTACCCCTGGGAGGGCTTGGATTGCAACTACGACCTTTCAGATTTCCCTACTATATTGTCTCTGTGAGTTCTCCTCCCCACATGAAAATAGCTGATGCAAAAGACAATGCTTCTTAGTGTTCATATGCCTTGATGCAAATTCACTTATTTGCTCTGCAGGAACCTTTCTTCTTTTGGATTGAAGGGAGAAATAGCTGCTTCTCTTGCAAATCTCAATTTCATCCGGTCCTTGTAAGTTTTCTATTAAGCCATTAAAACAAAATATGAGCTTCAGTAACCCCAGTCTGAAATTGAAGCCATCGGGTCAGATTGCAAGTCTAAATGCAACATAATCTCATTCTCAACCATCTTTCATAGTTGATGTCTAATCAGTTCACCACTAATCTGTAGTTTCAATGTTTCATGAATTGAGCAAGGGCCCAAGTATACCCACATTATATGTTTATGTTTCACGATCCATTTGGGGGAGACTTTAGATGGGACTATTAGCAATGACCTACCAATCTAATTTTTGAAAAATGGCTCAGATACTACTAACTTGGATCTTGACTTTAGATTGTCACGTGGCCAGTGTGCCCCCAAAAATATACCACGTCTTATAGTAAAATACAAGGTGAGCGGAAAGGATCTTGACCTTTTGTTGTGCATGTCTAGATCTGGAAAGGTTCACTCTGCTTTTTCTAAATATAAAGTGAGGATGTGTGGCATGCATACAAGGGCATGGAGTCATCTATCCCATAAGATCTAAAGAGGGTTTGTCAACTATCCACCTACGAAAATTAGATCAATTGGAGGCATTTGAGCCATCTAATCTAAAGCCATCAACTGGCAGTAAAGTAGATTATTGAAGCAATTTCTCTTTTAATCATCCATTTGATGGATTTGGAATAGATGACCAAGAGCGTCCAACCCTTATTTTATTTTAGTATATGTTATTTGATGAGCGGCCCAATTTTATAGAAAGTGCTAGAGTTGATCCAGACTCACAAAGCCATCATCTAATGCAAGTCCCGCCGAAGCACTATCCAAAATGGATACATAACTAACCTTGGGCAATTTTTCACAAAGTGGATGCTCGTAGATTCGCTCACCGGCCTCAAACTTGCGTTATCACGAATGACACCTGAGACTTTTACCATTTCACAAAAGCAATGACTCTTGTTCCCAACTCATATACTGAGTGCGGTCCTACCAAAATAGGGTCTTGGGAGGGTCCAGACTCGAGACAAACTTAACCTCTGGCACTTTTGCACCAAGTGGTTGCTTGCTCGTAGGCCTCGAACCTACATTATCATACATGACACCTGAGACTTTTACCATTGCACCAAAGCAATGAACCATGATCCGGACTCATATACTTCCTAATTATGTTTTTCTTTCCTTTCAGGGATATGTCATGGAATAACTTGACTGGGGCCATACCTGATTTTCTAGGAGACTTACCATCTCTCTCAATGTTGTAAGTTGAATAGCATTGCTGATGACTTTTAAGTTCCTTTAATCTATAATATCTGTAGTTTGAAGCCTGCATTCATTTCAGGAATTTAAGAGGCAACCAACTCAGTGGATCGGTCCCTTCAAATTTGGTAAAAAAGGTCAATAGAGGATCACTTCAGTTGAGGTATGCTTTAAATAAAAACAGCCATGAACTTCAATTCGCACCAAGCTTTATTTCAATTTATAACTATCACAACTAGAAACACAATTTGGAATTCTCCAGGGAGACTTGACAAAATCAAAGACTAAATTATACCCGAGAAATGCCAAATTGAAACTTTTCTTGCCACCGCCTTGTTTTTCCTGACTTTGTTGAATATGATTTCTAAGATTCCACTTGATGAACAAATGCACCCTTGGTATGTCTAATGCATGAAGCAAACATAGATAACAGTATTATCGTCAATGTGGCATTGGTTTTACTGGTGTGAGAATTGGGGAATGGTGGTGAACTATATGGGAACGGGATGCACAGAAGTTGTTTGATCAATTGCTTGTGAATTGGATGCAGTAGGTTGGGTCTGCGGGTTGAGAAATGGAGGTAAGATGTTTGAAAAAATAACTGTTAGGGGTTGCAGACTGTGGTTTAGGTTAGGTCCTCAAACCTAACCTAATTTAGAATGGGAACAGCTCAAAAAGGGCAATGCCATAAAAAAAATTTTGATAAAAGTTTGATGGCATTGCACAAATTAGGTTAGAGGTTTGAGGACCTAACCTAAACCACACTCTGCAACCCCTAAACATGACATGAATAGCATGATGTCACAGATTCGGCTCAACATCAAAGGAGGGAGGAAGAAGGTGGCTCCTCAGGCAAATTCCTAAGACTATTACTTTAAGATATTGGTTTATACACAATCCTTTTAGAGCAAAGCGTGGGAAAAATTATAGAAAGGGGCATGAACTTTAAAATTTATATATATAACTGTACTATATATAATTAACTAAAATGGGCGACAAGGGGTAATCTGGAGCCTGGCTTGCTGGAGCCTCAAGTGTGTGGTAATCTGGAGGCTTGGCTGCATCATGAAGTATCATTGTTATTAGATTTAGTAGCTTTTTGCTGGTGTTTTTGTTTCTTATCATCATTGACTTTGTCCGAGGACACCTGAAACACTTTTAATAGATTCGAACCATCATCCTTGGGGGCTAATTATCGACATACATAGCTTGAAATTTGTAATCCTACAACACCTTACCTTTCTACTGGAGAATTTTTGTGGAAAGAAAAAGAACGGTCGGTGGAACCATTGCTGATTCCTCTTGTTTTAATTATTATTCGTCTTTCTTTAAAACTTCTTTGGCTGTTTGATTTAGATGTTCAAAAGAATTCAGTTCTCGAGTTATGTCCCACTGCTGTATGGATAAAAAGGTTGAATGGTTTATTATGGTTCAGATGAATAATGACTTGAGGAGAGAGTGACATGTCTTATAATTCCATCGTTATGATTCTACTTTCACTAACATGATATTCAACTTTTCTTGCTGCCAGTATTGATAATAATCCAAATCTCATTATCCCTGTCTTTGACAAAAAAAAGAGTCGAAAGGTTATTGTTCCTGTTCTTGCATCAGTTATTTCGACATTGGTCTTGCTAACCATTGTGGGTATTTTACTACGTCTAAAATTTACTCGAAGGAGGAAACAAAGAGGTAATATTGCCATTTCTGCATTTTTTTTAAAAAAATCTTGACTAGCTATCTTTACATGATTACTTCTCTATATTTTAAATTCCAACTTTACAACAATCTCTCGTACTTGAACTTTCAGTGAGTTAGACGTTTATTTATTTTGCTTATCAATGAGTAAGCGTGGAAATAAAGTGGCAGCTTGTGTAAGCACAATGCAGATTGATAGTGAGAATAAGAGAGAAAGAACACAATAATGAAAAAATTGCTAATGAAAGAGAGAGAGAACACAATAACTAAGAGGGAAGAAAGAAAGCTTTCACTTCATAGATAAACACCCAACATAATAGGCTATTGCATGGGAGCAAAACTCTACTAAAAGATAAAACGAGTTAACAAATGAAAATTAAATGATTAGTTCAAACTCCCCTATGGGCCTCATACCGTATGAGAAATTTTCACCAGTGCTCTGCGCCCAATGGGAGCGCTCCCCTTCCTCTCCCGAGTTTCATGTGACCCACCGTTACGATGGCTCTGATCTGATGGAATGCATAGCACTGGACTGCAGGTGAAATCACTTGTACTAGCGCTACATTGCAACTATAGGAAATCACTTCAAAACAATGCAAAAAAGAACTAAACTCACATTCTCAACTTTATGGTGTCATGAGAGGATTTTTAAATGGTGTCATGATTTAGTGTAATCTTATGCATATTTATCTGTCTACTTGCTTTGCCGGCCATTCCATCATTTGATTGGGTTATGCCGTGCTACATATATTTCTCTTTAACACATGCTAGTGGTGCCTCTAATCAAAAGGTAAAATGTCTCGTGTACTTCTCTTCTAAAAATGTCTCATTCCGAAATCTTGTGTCCCAGGGCACACATTAGAATTAAGCAACCAATTAAATAAATAAGCTCCAATCTCGGCCTTTTTCTTTTTCATTGGGTAAAGTATAATATGCTGTAAAGAAAATCCGTCCATTAGAAATTTTACTTTACCCGTGTTTAGTTGATCACAATGAGTGAAAAAGTAAATTTTCAGCCACCAAAAATTATATTTTTATTTTATCAGCAACCAAACAATTTTACCTCATTAAAGACAAATAAAGTGGTTACTTTATCACAATCCCTCTCACTTGACCTCATTTGAAACAAAAACAACTTTTAGTTTACTAGAAACTATACTTCATGATTAATTAACCATGACATTTCCCATTGATTTTAAATTTACTTTACTTTACCAGTAATGTTATATGTCTAACAACCTTGCAAAATACTCTCCATTATTTCCTACGTATCACATTTCATGCATTCTTAGGTAATGTCATATCATTTATTTCTTCAGTTTTCAGTGTAACTAGTTTGACCATGTATCCCCTTATTTGTTTCCATTCACATGTTTGTCGTGTCACACCCATATCATGCATCACATCATATGTGAGTACATATGATTAGGCCCATAACAAAAAAGGATATTTCCCATACGATTGGTCTGCTACATTTGCCTCACAACAGCCAAACTTTATATATTCCTTGCAGAACTGTTTGTACAATAATGGTGTGATATCGCACAACCCTAGGATATCTAATTGTATGATATCGCACAGGGTAATAATTGCGATATTGCACGGCCCAAGGATATCGCGCAGTATGATGGGTGCGATATCTCACGGCCCTAGGATTTCCAATGAGGGAAATACTTAAACTTTGACCTCTCATAGCCGACTGTTAGGTCTAAGGGCAGCTCTCTAGGCAATATCCCTAACAAAAACTCAGGTGCAGTACAAATAATAACTAGGAACCTATTCAGGTATGGGTTCAGGTACAAGTCCCTATTAGTAATTCATGATTTGGTCCAAGTACAATATGGATCTGTCCCAACCTAACATGTTTTCATCTTCATTGTTTTGTGGCAGTGAATTAAGTTCAGGAGGTTTATCTTACATATCATAAACATTTTTATGCAGCTCACATAGTCAAGACAAATAATCAAAATGCAGATATTGGCTCCTTGCACTATGAGAATAGACAGTTTACATATGCTGAAGTTCTCAGTATAACCAACAATCTCCAGAGGTCCATTGGCAAAGGAGGGTTTGGGACAGTTTACCACGGCCAGATGACTAATGGCACTCAAGTTGCAGTGAAGTTACTCTCTCTACAGTCAATCAAATACCGTGGTCAAGGCTATAAGGAATTTCAAAATGAGGTGAGACTCAACCATTGCTTGTGCCAATCAAGTGATATTAGGCTGCAAATAGAAATGCTTCATCATCAATTTTGACTGGATAAATGTCTTTAGCAGATATCAAATTATCTAATTATCTTTTCTGTGTTACTCCCCCTATTTCTTATAGGACTCACAACTTGAATGATCTGTTTTGTTTGATGTTAAGATTGATGCATGCATATGAATGATCCATTAGTGTTGCTGCTGAAGTTTGACATATGGTTGGGATATGTGTTGCAGGTTCACCTCTTAATGAGAGTTCATCATAGAAACTTGGTTCCTTTTATCGGTTATTGTCAAGAGGATGGTAACATGGCCCTAATATATGAGTACATGGCCCGAGGACACTTAGGAAGCCATCTTTCAGGTATCAAAATCCTTCATATATTATCCATTTTCCTACTATTAGCAAATATATTGTCCTCTATCATCATTGTCATCATCATTGCAGTCATTGAAGGCAAAAGTACTCACAACATGCTAGCACACCTGAATATAAATATATATATATAGGGGGCTGCTCTCCTAAGCTCAAGCTTAGGATAAGGTAAGCTCTATTTTGTGGGGCCCACATGGAGATTTTTTATTTATTTATTTATTTTTTTGGGGAGGGGGGGGGGGGGGGGCGTCGCTGTTCAAGGAATCCCCGGAACCCTCCTCCGTGCAAAAAAAACAGCCCCAACCGTGATTTTTATCATCTCCACCTTGGCCCCAAAAGTTTAATGGTCATCAATCGATTCGGATTGGTACACAGTCAATCCAACGGTCCAATAAATTCAGATCTGGCAGAAAGTTGGTGGACATGTGCAATTCAGGGGGTTGTGTACTTGGTCCATTTGGATGGACCAAGGGTGGGCCCCACAAGCATGAGCTTAGGGGATTTTATCCTAAGCTTTAGCTTAGGACAACCTTACCCATATAATATATATAGGGGGATGTTCATATGCATCCATCCCTCACCATTTTTTGGTGAGGGACACCCCTTTTGGGGAAAAAGCAAGTACAAGGTGTACTTTTGTACTTTGCTTTTTCCCCACTTTTGTACTTGCTTTTTCCCCAAAAGGGGTGTCCCTCACCAAAAATGGTGAGGGATGGATGCATATGAAGACCCCCCATATATATATATATATATATATATATGAGTTACGCTACAAAACCCCCCGAGCGTTTTTCATTAAAAAAAAAAAAAAAAAGAAACCTTTTCATGTCATCAATGATACACTTATCCATTCTCTTCTAAACATTCTCCTACAAATGTGGATATTTTCTAGATTCTCTTAAAATACTAACAAATCATTGGCTACTAGATAGGGGCAGAAACTACCCTTTTGGGATAGGGAAGGTTTTTTAGAATCCCCCAATCCCCCCCCCCCAAAATCAAATTTTGGATTAAATTAGGGAAAATCTAAGGTTTAGGATTTGGACCACTTTGAGGCCCTCTACATAATATCTTGCTGGATAGGAAGATTCCCAATTTTTTTCCCTTTTTTTTTTTTTCTGAACAGGTGAATCATAGGAAGACCTTTCAATTCCTACCCTATCAATGATTAGCATGCTTCCAAGTGGGCCCACTGGCTAGATAGTATCTTGTAAAGGAATGTCTAGACCATTCCTACAAGATGTTGTGTGTGTCAGTGTGTGTGTGTGTGTGTGTGAGAGAGAGAGAGAGAGAGAGAGAGAGAATTGGGGAAGCTATCGTATATGCAAATAATAATGGATTGTTTGTTGTCACAGACAACAATTGGGGAAGCTATCATATATGCAAATAATAATGGATTGTTTGTTGTCACAGACAGCAATTCAAATGCACTAAGTTGGGACCGACGCCTACGTATTGCATTGGATGTCGCACAAGGTGAATGTGACTGAATTTATCTGTTATAGTTTGTCTTTTTTGTTATTATTTTTCCTTCTGTACTAATGTCTTTGATGGTTGGTTTGAGTTTATACATAGGATTGGAGTATTTGCATAATGGTTGTAAACCACCAATAATTCACAGAGATGTGAAGACGGCCAACATCCTGCTAAATGAAAGATTAGAGGCCAAGATAGGAGACTTTGGGTTATCTAAAGTTTTCGGTGATGATTTCACTCATGTTTCAACAGCAGTGAAGGGAACCTTTGGATATCTCGATCCAGAGTATGTTTCCACTCACATGAATTTGCTTTGGTTTACCTTGCAAGTGAAACCTTGTTAATTTTCTTTGAGGCCATGCATTGCTACATGGACTGCCCATGGCTGAAATCGAAATTTCTCCTTTCATGGGGTGAATCTCCATTTCATAGCCTTAACTTGGACGGCAAATGGAAACATCTTATCTACATGTTTTTTGGATGGCTACGTCCAAAAGCCCAAATGTATTTGATAGGTTAGGGGCACCACAAAGTATATTTCACATGTCCTTGTAAAAAGTTGCAGTTTACTTTAACACCATCCTCAGTGAAGGAGAGGTCGGTTCCGTCCTATTATGCATAGAACATGACCGAAAAGGAAGAAACCAAGCATAACAGATTCTGGCCATTGATTTACTTTTTCCTTTTTGATATTGAATGTGAACTGTTTAATTTCCTACATGGGAAGATACTATGGGTCATACCTTAGCAGGTCCCCAGGGTCAACAATATATAGATAAGTCATCAATGGGCCTGCTTCTTGGTAATCACGGCTGCAACCGAAGATTCTTCACTTGTAGTTGATTTGGGTCTGTTTGGATGAAAAGAAAATCCGGAGAAAATAGAGGCAGAGAAAACTGTCTGCTGTTTCAAATCGTACCGTATAAAATTTACACGACATTTAAATCTGTAATTCTTTAATTTACACCACATTTAAATCTGTAATTCTTTCTCACAGCACCTGAGTTTTTCAGAGTTAGCATGCACGGATGATAATGTTTTTCTATATAGGTATTGCAATTCCAACAATTTGACAGAGAAAAGCGATGTCTATAGCTTTGGAGTTGTTCTGTTGCAACTGATCACAGGCAAGACGGCAATATTCCGGATCTCAGGTACCGCACGGAGAAGTTTAATTGATTGGGCAATTCCTATCGTTGTGGGAGGGGACATAATGGATGTGATTGACCCAAAGTTAGAAGGTAATTATGAGATTAAATCCATTCAAAAAGTTGCAGAAATTGCACGTGCATGCGCCTCACCAAAATCCATAGATAGACCTCTCATGAGAGATGTTGTGATCGAGTTGAAGGAGTGTATTGGAAATGAGAAACCCCTTGAAAGTGCCTCTGAAAGTGGCGGGTGGGGCATCAACAGTGGACCGGTACAAACTACGTCTGAGATTTTATCTTATCTTTCAGCAAGATAGATTCCTCATCGCATCCAATCACACATAATGAAATTACTTTCAAATGGTTCCATAGAGGTGTCCGGGTTCATGCTGCAGGATTAAATGTTCTTAAGTTTGAATAATGTCAGATTTCATATGCATGTAACATAGGGAGGAAAATAAATGTTACCTATAATAGAATCATAATTATATATGGGAGATGTTCCTATGATTTCTTACCTTTCTTTGAGAGATAAGGTGATAAGGTGGAGGCCCTCACATCCATATCCAATGCCAACAACTTAACTGTAAGGGCCCCCACTCCTCTCTCTCATATGAGATAAGAGATATCTTTCATAGGAGTATCTCCCATATATTGTGATATTGTATTTTCTTGTCTGTTTAGTGGATCTTGCCAAGATGGTCCAAGCTGCAATTTTCATCTAATCCCAATTATTAGTTTTCATTAATCCCTAGGATAGTGTGATTAATTTTCTTAAATCCCTTCTTTAGAGAGAGGATAATGGCTTTCTACCCAAAAATAGAAACGAAGGGAAAACAAAAAAGGATATGGGGCCACTCCCTTGCATCAAGAGCGCCTCACTCGGCCCCTCCACCCTTGCCAATCTTGGTCATTTCCCAGTTTCAGATATAAATAGGGAGAAGTAAAGTAAAACGTAAAATAAAATAAAGGATACAACTAGGGAGAATTCCTGAAGCTGTACCCCAGCTGTAAGTGATATGAGTGTATGTGTGTGGGAGTTAGAGTGCATTAGTTCGAATCTCTAGTATAACTAAAAGTAAAATACAAATAAAGAAAAGAATCGACAAAAAAAAAAATTTAAACAGAAGAAAGTTACAATTAAAGGGAGCTCAATCTATACGTTCACGCCATGTATAAGGCATGAACATAAATTTTGTACATAAAAAGTGATGTGAAAAATAATGTATCACTGGCACTAAGATACGTTTCCCTCCCCAGCTGGTTGTTACTTTGTTGATGAACTCGTCACACGAAAGCTTTGATGACGATGTAACACTGCCAACTTGAAGATTCATGCCTTAAATGCACTTTTGTATGCAACAACTATTCAAGTAAATCCACATCGTAATTCACCCAATTATATATATAGGATAATATTCAAGTGCATCCATCCCTCATCATTTGTGGTGAGGGACACTCCTTTTGGAAAAGTTTCAACTTCTCTTTTGTACCTCTCTTTTGTACTTGAAACTTTCCCAAAAGGAGTGTCCCTCACCATAAATGATGAGGGATGGATGTACTTGAATATCCCCCATATATATATATATATATATATATATATATATAGGAGTGCTCCCCTACACTGCAGCTCCCCTTAATATCAGCTGGGCTAGATGTAGGGGAGACTGCACTGGTCACTTATGAGTATAGGCCCAGCTGATATTAAGGAGAGCTGCAGTGTAGGGGAGCACTCCTCATATATATATATATATATATATATATATATATATATATAGAGGAAAGTGCTTCAATAAGAGACACTTTCACCAACTTTATAAGAGATGGGTGAGGGCCCTTATATTTAAGTTGGGGGTCTTTGCATTTAAGTTGGTGAGAGTGGATATGGAAGTGAGGGCCTCCACCCATCTCTCATAAAGTTGATGAGAGTCTCTCATAGGAGCACTTTGCTTCAATAAATTTTAACTCATCCAATTTAATTTAGTTTGACCTTAGCAAACGGGTCGGGTTGAGGTAAATTAGGTCGGGTCAGATATAAAGCACACTTTTTTTATTCAACCCGACTCGTGTATTTTTAATGATGTGGTAAAATAAGATTCAAACTCAAGACAATATGGATTTCAAATGGGCAATCCTACCACTACACCAAAAAGCATCTTTTTGTTAAAATCAAGCACTTCGCTTCAATTGATTTTGACTCATCTAATTTAATTTAGTTTGACCCTAGCAAACGGGTCGGGTGGGGTAAATTAGGTCTAGTCAAATGTAAAGCACACTTTTTTGACCCAACCTGACCCATGTATTTTTAATGACGTGGTAAAAACTAATCATTTTATGTGCCGAGACTCGAACTCAAGAGAGTATGAATTTCAAAGTGGCAACCCTACCACTACACCACAAAGCATCTTTTTGTTAATAGTTATCAACAAAAACTTAAAATTAGTTAATGAGAAATGGACTCAGCCCCACTTTGGAATATTGACCGGGAGTTAGAATTTATCCACGAGGTATTTATAAAAATAACTATATTTTTAGAATATTGACCCCTATAAATACTGTTGTTATTATTTTCATACTTATGCATTGTAACATTTATAAATCATGATGTAAAAGAAGTGAAACACTACAATAGACCCCATCTATTAAAAATCACAATCATTAAGACATATATCCTTTCCATTTATGGTATATCCCCAATTTCCACCTCAATCTAAGTTATTTCTACGGTCAAATTGATTTTTTGATTAAAAAAATACAAAATACTGGAGTTTTCTCAATAAAGCTTTTTCTGTGATTTGGACTCTCCTCCCAATATCATCTCATTTCTATGAAGGCAATAGCATTTGAGTGTTAATGGGTCCCAGTGACCAAGTGCCTTTACTCTAAGGAATTTCAAGTATTTTTGTTTGTTCTGACTATAAGAATTTTATTTTTTTTTAGAAGCTGAAATGTGAGTTCTAGGTTGTTTGGTTTATTTAATACTTAGTCGTTTTTATTTAATCCAGTCTCAATGCTGGGTTGTCGGGTTTCTTTTTTATTCATTGATTTTGATTGTACACTTTTTTTAAGAATGCAGAACTAATGGTAAAAAGAATCTCCAATAATATTGGTCCATCTAAATAAAGAATTATAGTCATTCTTATTATCATCATTTTCTACTTTCTCCAATATAATTCCATTTTTGTATGTCAACAAGAGAACTTTCATTCTTTCCATTTATTTACTTGTGAGTTCGCTGTATTTGATTATAGCAAGTTCAATATTTCTTTTATTTCTTTGTGTCTCTTTTTAGTACCATCTCAGGTCTCATTTGCATGCTTAGGTTAGATCAGTGTTCAACCCATTTTAAAATATAAGCATCTTGAGACAATTTGTGCAATTATTAAACATTTCAATTTGAGAGGTAAATCTACTTTAATTCATTTACTTTTGAGTTCATCATTTTTTATTTGAGAAATTTTAATTATGTCAGTTTAATTTTCTATGACAACCATTTTACAATAAAACTAAACTCAAATGAATATATAATATATGGAATTGATTAATAAAAATAGTAAGTTTCATAATTAATAAGAAAATGACAATATTATTTAAAAAAGAAAAACTCGTGACAACAACGTGGAGCCAAAGAGAATGCAAGAAACTTTCCATGTAACTGATGTGCTACCATGCACGCTTGCCGAGGGAGAAATGGTGGAGTTTGATTTTTTTCTTTTTGGTGTGTGTGGCTTTAACTTTTATAAATTGTGATGTACATGGAGTAGAACACTACGATAGACCCCATCTATAAAAAATCACAATTATTAAGACAAACATCCTTGCTATTTATAGGATACCTCAAATTGTCACCTCATTCTAGGTTATTTTCACGGTCAAATTGATTCTCTAATAAAAAAATACAAAATATTAGAGCTTTCCAAGTAAGATTTTTTCTGTGATTTGAACTCTCCATCATGCTTTTTGTCTATTAAGAAACTCTCAATATCATCCTATTTCTATCAAGGGCATTTGAGTGTTAATGAGTCCCAGTGTCTAAGTGTCACTAATCTAAGGAATTTCAAGTGTTTTTGTTTGTTCTGATTATATGATTTCTTTTTTTTCTTTTTTTGAGAATGTGAAATGCTGATTTCTAGGTTGTCTGGTTTATTTAATCGTTAGTTTTTTTTATTTAATCCATTATCGGTTCTGGGTTGTCTGGTTTCTTTTTTATCTATTGATTTTGATTGTACAATTTTTGTTAAAAATGTGGAACTAATGGTAAAAAGAATCTCCAATAATATTGGTACATCTAAATAAAGAATTAAGGTCATTCTTATTATCATCATTTTCTACTTTCTCCAATATAATTCTATTTCTCTATGTCAACAAGAGAACTTTCATTTTTTCCATTCATTTACTTTTAAGTTCATTGTATTTTTTAGAGCAACTTCAATAAAAAAAATTTCTTTGTGTCTCTTTTTAGTATCGTTTCAGGTCTCATTTGCATGCTTAGTTTATATCAATGTTCAACTCATTTTAAAATGTGAGCATCTTGAGATAATTGGTGCAGTTATTAAAAGTTTCAATTTGAAAGGTAATTTTACTATTGAGTTCATTTAATTCATTTACTATTGAGTTCATCATATTTTATTTGAGCAATTTTAATTATGTCATTTTAATATGATTTATACAAAAGAATTATCATTTTAAAATTTCTATAGATTTGCAATATTTTTATGGTTTGTATTTGTATGGTTTTCATAGATTGTGAGTTTCTTTTTTTCCCCTTTTTTGTTTCAAGTTTTAGGTATTGGGTTCTCTTTGTTTTTTTTTTTTTTTAAATCACTTTTTATCATGGGATTTTCTGTGAATTCTCTTTTTTTCTATTGTATTTTTTATTTTTTTAATGCTTATCATTATGAGTTAATTATTTATTTTACTTCCATTGGATTCTTTAAGTTCTCTTTGTGAAATCATTTTATGGATTTTTCTTATTTCTTTTGTGGTTTCAGATTTCCATTTTTGAGTATTAGATTATCATAAGTTGATTTGGTTCTTCTAAATTTCTTTTATCATTGTATTGTCTATGGATCTTTATTTATATATATTTTTATAGCCTTTTTAATTAAATTTATTTCATTTTATTTTGTATTTCTTTTATTATAATTTCTCACTTGTGATGGGTTTTTAGTTTTTTATTTTTATTTTTTATGATGGTTTTTCATGAATTTGTGGGTTCTTTTGTCTTTGCCCTTTTGTGCTCCATTTTTTAGGGTTTTTTTTTTTTTTTCTCATAAGTGTTTGATACTTTTAAATTGCTTCTGATATTGATTTGATTATGGATTTTCATTTCTATGTTTTATTTCTATGTGTCTTTCAAATTTCATTGGATTTTATTCATAGTTTATATTGTTTGTTTGTTTTCATTTTGTTTTTTAGTTTTCTTGATCATTAATCTTCAATTTTCATGGGCTTCTGTTTTTATTATTATTATTATCATATGGTATTAGGTATTAAATTCTTATGGACTTCTTTTCCTTTCCTCTCTCTCATACTAAAACCTTTTGCATTTAATTTTAAAGGAACTGATAATAACGTTTTTTTTATAAATTTTAATATTATGATTATTTTGCCTGTGTTTTTCTAGTCAGGAATTGAGGATAAATATAAGAGAAGTCCTTGAGCTATAGTTTAACTGGGACGTGGATGAGTGAGATATTACTTTCCAATGTAAATAATAAGCCGAAGAAGAAAGAAAGAAAATTAAAAGAGAGTTCAATCTATCTGTCCATCCACTTCTACAATGATCTAGACCTTCCATCTAGGTTTTACTCATCACGCAGACTTCGATCATGTTGTAACGCTAGACTCAGAACACATGTCCATCCATTATTAACTAATGGGATATTTAAGGATTAAATACTAAGCAGTCTAGTAAATAAAAAATAAAAGTTCTTTTAGCCCCCTCATATGAAATATAGAAATCAAGTTTATTTTGGGTTACTGATGGGATATTTAAGGATTAAATACTAAGCAGTCTAGTAAATAAAATATAAAAGTTCTTTTAGCCCCCTCATAGGAAATGTAGAAATCGAGTTTATATTGGGTTTTTCCTCGTAAAAAAGCGTATGCATTAATAATTTGCTCAAGGGAAAGTGTTCCACAGGTTTCCACCGCAAATACATTTTTGAAGAGGGAATGCTTAAAAAACAATTACAAATGGAATCTCACGGATCCTCCAAAGCCTACCAAAAACCAATGAGAGGGAAAGCTTGAAAAAACTGTAAGGAGAATTTAAAACCTTGGGGTCTATTTGGTAACTTCACTGGTAAAGTGAAGTGAGGTAAAGTATCAAACAAAGAGGTAAGGAAAAAGAAGCGGGGTCAAATAAAATAGTGATGACTTTTGTCATTTAGGAAAATGAAAATGTAATTTTTTTGCTTTTTTTTTTTTTTTATAAAAGATGGATGTGGTTTTTGAAATATGATAATTTTTTATTTGAACCATTTTCTTTTATTATCTCTTGAAATGATCCTTACCTCACTTCACTTGAACTCGTATGGAGAATCAATTCCAAAGGAACTGTTGGCTACAGGGTGTGTTGTAAATTAATTGTTGAAACCCACAAGTCAACCTTACCGGATACCCCCACGGCCCCACCTATAATCAATTCAAACCCACTCACACAGAGACATTCCCAATCATCCCTTGAAGTGATGCCTGTCCCAATTTGATTGTGATTCAACCATCAGCTACTATTGGACTGCGTCAAAATTAAAATAACACATTATTAAATTTAAAGCCTTAAAATTAAGAGTTTAGATGATATGCATGGTTTTCCCTTACGGTGGACATGCATTTAGGTGATCCCGGCCGAGACAATTGTAGTGTACATGTACTTTAAAAAGGAGAATTTGAGTCATTTTCTAATGCCACATGAAATTGATAATTAGTTTATTTTGTCTCTTACAATGATTGAATTATTAAATTGATTCTTATATCTTTAGTTGGTCTCTTTATCATTGGAGTTCTATGTTAGGGGGTATTTTAGAAGCATATTTTATTTTAGAGATATTTTATACGAAATATAAAAGAAATGATATTGGCTTTTACTGAATAAGGGTCAAGAACTCATGGACCCATGTCTATTTTGACTTTTAAGTTCTAAAGAATTTGTTGTGCTAGGAATCTAATGGCCCCTAGCACAAATAGTCTAAAAAAACCATATTGATTATTTGTGCCATATGATGCAATGTAATAATATGCATAATTAAAAAGATCTCACTCTAGGCATTGAAGCTATCACCATATATCGTAATTAAGTTAGAAATGAACAATGGAGTATATTTATGGGTTATGCACCTTCAACCTGCAACCCATTTTTAAATAGAGGTTTTTCCCTATAGCTTACCTTTAGAAATGAGTTTTCCCTCCACCTTCCAAAAAACTCTAAGTTTCCATACACCTTCTCAAAGACTAGGGAAATATCAAAACTACCCAAGACTTTTATTGAGGCATCCTCATTCCTTGATTTTTACCTTTCTTTCCCTCTTGGTATGATTTTCATTTTTCTCTTTCTTTATCAAACATTTGGTCATTGCACCTTGTGTGGCCCACCTCTATATGTACAATCCACTTTTACCTATTAAAGTGAAATACGATACATTAATGAATATATTTGGAGTGATTGTTCATATGATCAAAACTTTAAACAATGAAAGGTGGGGCTCAAATAAGATAAATTAATTATATCTCCTTTTTTTTATATACAAATTAGTCTTTTTTCTATGACCAGTACATTTTATGGGTCCTAACACAAAAATCACATTGATTGATAGATAGTAAGGATGGAATGCTTATAAAACTTTAGTAACTTGTCGTGATTAGGGCTGATTTTATTGCATGAAAATAAATCTTAGAAATTATATGGAACCACTTTACCACTATTATCTTAGCTCGAAAATATAACATGGCTTACTTATCTGCATGGAATTAAATTATCAAATATTTAAAAGAAATGAATTCATTATTGTTAAAATATGATCTATTAGTATGGATTTGAATTTCTAAGAATTCAAAAGAACTCATTCTGCCATGAAACATATGATCTATTTGTTCACATGAAACTAAACTCCTACAAATTCAAAGGAACTTATTTTACCATAAAATCCCTTCTCTTGAGAATTTATAACATGTTTGTTTGCATGAATATAATTCCGAGAAAATCAAATAAACCCATTTTATCATGGATTCCTTATCTTAATAATATAATTGGTGATTCTTTTATTTTCATTTAATTGAATTCCTAGAAAATGGTGTTGTCATCTTGTCATTTAAAAAAGATTGAAAAAAAAATTATAAAGTTATTGACCATTTCCTTCATTTGAAGATTAAGGTCAATCTTGAATTTAGTGTATATTATAATATGGAATAATTGTCAAACTGCTTAGTTCAAAGTCTTTTGAATGTTTTAGAACTTTTCAAAGTCTTTTGAATGCTTTAGAACTTCCCAAACAATAACAATATTGAAATAATTTTTCTAGTATTTAAATTTAGAAATATTTTATTCTGTACATATCCATCCAAACATTCCCTAAGATCTAAAAGAATATAAGAAAATGCATATTAGATCACCATTTCTCAATTATAGAATACTGCTTTATATTTTTATCCAAACACATTTACACCATTGCATTTTCAACCAAGAAATGCAATAATACAAGTTTGAATGCTTTTATTGACCAAATCCCAACCTATTTACAAGAATACATTTTTATTATGTTATAGCCTACACTATGAATATTTTAGTCCTACCATGGTTTAATTGTAGATAGGAGAAAATATTCAAACTTTGATAAGGTAGAGGAAAAAGTCATCTCTAAAGGTAAGTTACGGGGAAAAATCTCTTTTAAATATTGATAGACTTGGCGGGGCCCAAAAAAACGCATATTGAACATTCGTATATTTTTGTGTCATTTTAGTATGGTTCCTCTACTAAAAGCATTTAATACAATAAACTATTATACAGCACAGTAAATGAAATACCCCTGCATGCATTTTTACTTAATAAATTAAAGATATAAATATGAGCTGTATTCACATCTCACAAACACATGAAACCGACCAACATCTTTTTTTCATTTTTTTCTGTTTGAAAGACCAACATCCTTTTGAACGGTTGATTGGACTTTTTTTTCGCTTTTTCTCTAAAGTCTCCTATCTCAGCCTCCAAAATCAAATCCAGATTTGACTTTGGAGGCTGAGATAGAAGACGTTAGGCTGTTCAAGCAAGGTTTTCGTGGATTAGGACTTGACCTATCCCACTAAGAAATGGTAGATTTGACTTGGAGGCTAAAATAGGAGACTTTAGGCTGTTCAAGGTCACCGTGGCTTAGGACTTGACCCATCCCACTAGAAAATGGTAGATTTGACTTTGGAGGCTGGGACAAGAGACTTTAGACTGCTCATGGTCTTCGTGGATTAGGACTTTACCTATCCCACTGGTGTCATTGGTGCATGTGATTATACTTCGGTAGTAAGTGTTATAAGATTTAATTTGATGCATTCCGCCAGTTCTGTTTTGAAATGTAAGTTTTTATTTGTCCTGATTCGGGACCTGAGTAAAATCGAAGCCCTATTTTAAAATTTATTCTATTTTTAAAATTTCCCTTAAAATATATGAGGGAACAATTGGTGCACAAGCATTTGATGGTTTTTTTTCTCTAAGTGGCCTAGAGGGGAGACTATGAATCCATCTAAAGACACCCAAAAGCCTAGGTAACCTTTCTCAGTGGAGTACAAGCATTTGATGTTCGTGTGATGACTTTAAGATAGCCTTCATGTGATGTGAGTCATGTCCATATCCCAAAGACCCAGACTCACTCTGTCTAAGCTTCGTAAGGGCCAGTTTGGTAACTCTACGAATATAGTCAAGTCAAGTAAAGTTGATTTTGAAGAAGGAATAAAATATAAGTGGGTTATGATGATATTTTGTTTTTAGTTGTTTGTTATGAAATCTTTTTTACTTTTTGTATGGAAAAGTGGAGTTTTTTTGTATTTTAGTGAATAAAGGTAGTTGCTTTTTTACTTTGTATGAAAAAGATGAAGGGAGTTTTGAATAAAGTGCATTTGATGTGACATCTTGTCTGGAAAATTGAGACTTTACTTAACTTTAATTGTATTAGTAAAGTGCCAAACAGGCCCTAATGGAGTTCATGGGGCCCACCTATTGATGCGCATGCGTTCTACATGTGGCTTGGCCAATGACCCGGCCAGCTGTGGCTGTACCATCTCAATAATGGCGAGATGGAGCCTCCTTTTTTGACAGTTTAGTGCAGTGGTCCTTTCGGTGGTTGTTTTTTTTTCACTTCTAAAATCTCATCTTAGTACAAGAGATAAAATGTGGGTCATATTTATTTGAAACCACTTACCTTCAATTAATTTTGACTTATCAAATTTAATTTAGTTTGGCCATAGTAAACAAATTGGATCGAGGTAAATTAGGTCGAGCCAAATATAAAGCACATAGCAAACGGATTAGGTCGGGGTAAATTAGGTCGAGCCAAATATAAAGCACACCTTTTGGACCCAACCTAATCCGTGTATTTTTAATGACGTGGTAAAAATTAATCATGGTAAATGCCGATACTCGAACTCAGAGCAATATGTATTTCAAAGGGGTAATCCTACCATTACACCACAAATCATCTTTTTGTTAATAGTTATCAACAAAAACTTGAAATTAGTTAATAAGGAAAGGACCTAACTCCATTTTGGAATATTGACCGAGAGTTGGAATTTATCTACGAGGTATTTATAAAAATAACTATATTTTTATAATATTGACCCCCATAAATACTGTTATTATTATTTTCATACTTATGCATTGTATTTTAAGCATGGGTGATCAAACTTTTGAAATAACTATTTTTTATGATTTCCTTTATAGTCATTAATTGTCTATGACAACCATTTTACAATAAAACTAAACTCAAATGAATATATAATATATGGAATTGATCAACAAAAATAATAAATTTCATAATTAATAAGAAAATGACAATATTATTGAAAAAAGAAAAACTCGCGAAACAACGTAGAGCTAAAGAGGAGGTGGGAAGCTTTCTGAGTAACTGATGTGCTACCATGCACGCTTACTGAGGCAGAAAGGGTGGAGTTTGGTTTTTTTCTTTTGTGCGTGTGGCTTTAACTTTTATAAATAGTGATGTAAATGGAGTGGAACACTATGATAGACCCCATCTATTAAAAATTACAATCATTAAGACAAGCATCCTTGCTATTTATGGGATACCTCAAATATTCACCTCATTCTGGGTTATTTTCATGGTCAAATTGATTATCTGATAAAATAATACAGAATACTGGAGTTTTCCAAATAAAGTTTTTTCTATAATTTGGACTCTTCATCATGCCTTTTGTCTATTAAGAAACTCCAAATATCATCCTATTGCTATAAAGATAATAGCATTTGAGTGTTAATGGGTCCCAATGTCTAAGTGCCACTAATCTAAGGAATTTTAAGTATTTTTGTTTGTTATGATTATATGATTTTTTCTTTTGTTTTTTAGAATGTGAAATATTGATTTCTGGGTTGTCTGGTTTATTTAATCCTTAGCCTTTATTATTTAATCCACTCTCAGTTCTAGGTTGTTTGGTTTCTTTTTGATTTATTGATTTTGATTGTACACTTTTTGTTAAGAATGCATAACTAATGGTAAAAATAATCTCCAATAATATTGGTACATCTAAATAAAGAATTAGGCTCATTCTTATTATAGTCATTTTCTACTTTTTCCAATATAATTCTATTTCTCTATGTCAACAAGAGAACTTTCATTTTTTCCATTCATTTACTTTTAAGTTCATTATATTTTATTAGAGCAACTTCAATAATTCTTTTTTTTCTTTTTGTCTATTTTTAGTACCGTCTCAGGTGTTATTTGCATGCTTAGTTTAGATCAGTGTTCAACCCATTTTAAAATGTGAGCATCTTGAGAATATTCGTGCAATTATTAAACGTTTCAATTTGAGAGGTAAACCTTTTTTAATTCATTAACTTTTGAATTCATCATATTTTTTTGAGCAATTTTAATTATGTCATTTTAATATGATTTATACAAAAGAATCATCATTTTAAAATTTCTATATATTTTCAATATTTTTATGGTTTGTATTTGTATGGCTTTTATAGATTGTGAGTTTCTTCTTTTCCCCTTTTTTGTTTCAACTTGTGGGTATCGGATTCTCCTTGGTTTTTTTTTTTTCTTTTATATCACTTTTTATCATGGGATTTTATGTGAATTCTCGTTTTTCTGTTGTATTTTTTATTTTTTTATTGCTTATCATTATAAGTTAATTATTTGTTTTACTTCCATTGGGTTCTTTAAGTTCTCTTTGTGAAATCCTTTTATGGGTTTTTCTAATTTCTTTTGTGGCTTCAGATTTCCATTTTTAAGTATTAGATTATCATAAGTTGGTTAGGTTCTTCTGAATTTCTTTTATCATTATATTGTCTGTGGATCTTTATTTATATATATTTTTATAGAATTTTTAATAAAATTTATTTCATTTTATTTTGTATTTCTTTTATTATAATTTCTCACTTGTGATGGGTTTTTAATTTTTTTATGATGATTTTTCATGAATTTGTGGGTTTTTTTTTTTTGTCTTTTTGCCCTTTTGTGCTCCATTTTCGAGTTTTTTTTTTCTCATGGGTGTTTGATTATTTTAAATGCTTATGTTATTGAATTGATTATGGATTTTCATTTATATGTTTTATTTCTATGTGTCTTTCAAATTTCATTGGATTTTATTCATAGTTTATATTGTTTGTTTGTTTTAATTTTGTTTTTTAGTTTTCTTGATCATTAATCTTCAATTTTCATGAGCTTGTGTTTTTTTTTTTTTTTTTAATTATATGGTATTAAGTATTGAATTCTTACGGACTTCCTCTTCTTTCCTCTCTCTTAGACTAAAACCTTTTACATTTAATTTTAAAGAAACTGACCATAAAGTTTTTTTTTTTTTTTTATAAATTGTAATGTTATGATTATTTTGCTCTTGCTGAGCACGGGCATGTTTTTCTAGTATATTTTGAAGTAAGTTGTTTGCTAATACATATTAAATTCAAGATTGAGCTCAATTTTTAAATCAAATAAATGGTCAATAACTTTATGATTTTCTTTTAATATTTTTTTTTAAAAATGACAAGACAAAGGCAACACATCTCCTAGGGATTTAATTCCATGAAAACAAAAATAAAAAATATCCAATTGTATTTTTAAGATAAGGAATTTAAGGTTAAGTGGGTTTTGTTGATTTTTAAAGAATTCTATTTATGGTAAAATGAGTTCCTTTGAATTTGTAGGAATTCAATTTCATGTGAATAAGTAGGTCTTATCTTTCATGACGTAATGGATTCTTTTAAATTCTTGAAAATTCAGATCCATGCTAATTGACTGGCCCAATCATATTTTAATAATAATGAATTTATTTATTTAAATCCCCGAGAATCCAACTCCGTGCAAATAAACAAGCCCAACTATATATTTAGGATAAGCAATTAGTGGTAAAAAGGTTTATTATAATTCCTAAGAAATATTTTCACGCAATAAAATCGACCCTAAAAAAGAAATTTAACTAAAATCTCATGAGTCTTCCATCCTCACCATCTATCAATCAAATTGATTTTTGGTCTTAGGATCTTGAAAATGTACATTTTTCGGATCATGGACAAAAGGAACAATATTTTTGTAAAGAAATAGATAAATGCAGTGCCTTAATTCGGTGTTGTTTCCTTTTAGCTTCTCGCTTTCTTTGGTGTTGTCTTGTTTTGTGTTGTGCGATTTTTGCTTCACTCATTTGTAAGCTTGTCAATATAGTCTTTTTGTACTGCTTGCTTTTAATAAAAAGTTACCATTCAAAAAATAATAATTAGTCTATTCTATTCAAGTCCCAATATGTTTATTGCATTAGATTTTACTTCAATATGTAAATGTGGATTGTTCACATAAGGGTGGGCCACACATGACGTAATGACTAAAGGTTGGATAAACGAGGAGGAAAAGAGAAATCATACCAAGAGGGGAAAAAGTGAAAAACAATGAGGGCATGTTTGGGTAATGTCCTCACACGGATCTTGCAATTGGGTAATGTCCTCACACGGATTTTGCAATTCCACGAAGGCAAAGAAGCACCTAAATTACAAGGAGTGACTCTTAATGTGTTTTTTAAACCTGGAATGCAGCCATTAATGTCATCAAAATTCCTCATAGAAGATAGTATGATTCTGGGGAAATGATAGAAAATTCCTCTCCAAACGTGCCTTGGATGTGGGTGCTCAAGACAAAAGAATGTAAGGGTAGTTCTGTCATTTCCCCAACATGGAGAAAGTGTGGGGAAAATTAGAGTTTTTGTAAAAGAGGAGAAAAAACTCATCTCTAAATACAAGCTCCAGGAAAAAACCTCTTTATTCAAATATATTACACATGATCAATCTTATGATGGGCTCAAAGCATTTAGTGTGAAATTATTTATTTCCAATATATGTCTTATTCAAAAGAACCCTTTAGCCTTTAGAAATTGAATTATAAATCAAGCAATTAGAATGGGTTATGGAGTTGAATTTGATACATCGCACGGTCTCAAAAGGCCCTCACAGATATATCCGCTCAGTCCCGTGTACGAACCCCTTCCACGAAAATGGAACTCACTCATATATACAAGTTCTCTTTTTTCGGTTCAGACCCGGAGGTGGGTCACCAAAAAAAAAATCATGAGATTTTTGCCATTTTCCCATTTCTATGTCTAGACTTCACTCATTAATGGGACTCCACTCTGGTGATTTTAAATGCACTCCCATTAGGTGCTGTACACACCCACATCCTTTTATGTGAACGTTGAAAAATCACATTTAAAAAATTACTGTTCATATAAAAGGATGTGGGTGTGCATAGCAATATGGGAGGGTGCATTTAGAATCACCCCTCCACTCTGTTACACCTTTATCTCATGAATTGATTCAAGTCCTCCTGCAGTTCATGCTGCCAGTCTAAGTCAGCGTGGAAAATGCCGGTCTTCGATTGTTTTGTCTCGGTTGGAAGACTTTAAATTAACTAGTTGCTCCACACCTTGTGTATGTGTGGAAGAGAGGCGGAGAGGGGCTTTCATTTCAGGTAAGAAGAGACTTTGGGAATCCTGAGAGAGAGAGATGAAATTGCTATGGAGTTCTTTCGTGAGCTTACTGATCTTTGTGGTGTCGGCTCATGCCCAACCAGGTTAGCAGCTTTATACATCTTTCCTGTAGTGTTATATATTTTAAAACACCATACAAAAGCATATCAGGTTGAGTTACATGATTTATAATGTTTAGAATGTCCGAATGGCTGTCTGTGGTCAGAAATCGCAAAAGAAAATTACCTCGGCTTGATTAGGCTCCAACCGATCAAGGTTCACTTGCAGTCTCATAAGCAGAGCTCTTTTCTAGATTCAGCTTCACCTAGCTGGGATCGAGCATAGTTTGTTAATATTTAAGAGAGTAGGATAAATTCAAGCTAAGCTTGTAAAGGAGCTCATAATTATGTATCTAAAACATAATATAAATTATTTGGCGAAACTTAAAAAATATTATTGATTTAAACATAAATTTTGAAAAACATCAAGACTATTCCTGCCTTTTAGGGTAAGGGACTGACCTGCTCTTCTCGTGTGATCAAACAAGACCTTCTACACTCATTAGCCCTGCTTCAATTAGCACAGCCCAAATTTGATAACCAACAAATTAGTTTAGGCCATTCAATTAATCATATAAATTTTGGGCCTTACAACCTTACATAACAGTTGGGGCAAGGACATCTTTGATGTCCCAAACAGTTACTGCCCTCGATTAAACGTTTCTAATTTTTTTCATATAGAGAGGTAATACAAAACCTTTCAAACCAATAAGTTCCTCTTGATTTTCGATCTTTTACATGGGCCGAAATACTTAGATCATTCATAAACTACTAAAGGTCTGGATGTTCATGAAAATAACTCCAATTTAAATTTTGTCAAAAAAATGAATCAAATTCAATTAATTGGGTTAAATAAAGATATAACATATTTAAATTCAAGAAACACAAGGTAGCCCAATGGTAAGGCTATCTCTACGGCCCCCAGTTATCGGCGAAGGCACAAATGCAGAAGTTTCCTGTGGCAGAGCATAGATGCAAGAGATTTAACCAGATGATTAATATTATTTAGATAAGTGCTGAATTAAGATGAGTACTAAATAACGGGGAGTTATTAAGTGTGAGGGGTCCTTTTTTTTTTTTTTTTTTGTCTACCTTGTCTGGGACGCAAGAGAGAGTCCAACATACACACGAGAAGGCAGTCCACTCAAGTAGAAATGAGGACCACACAATTGGGAAGAGGTGACGTACCCGGGACTCGAGCCCCGAGCAGCCTATGTAATGATAAGCACTAATATCAATGTAAAATCCTCATCTATGTAAATCTTCACTGTGGAATTCCTATTGTAAGGATATCGGTGAGAATTTCTCGCCTATGACCAAACGTGCAAACAAAACAAGATAAGACCTAATTGCTGAAAATGTCGTGTTTTTCGAGTGTCGCATATGAGTCCGGGTCAGTTAATCCCCTGCTGATTCTAATGCCCAGTTTTGCAATGGAATTGGCCTAGGGGTACTCATGGGCCGGGCCAGCCCGAGCCTGATCTGGGCCTGGCTTGGATATGTAATTAGGGCCCAATTAAAAATTGGGTCAGGCTTGGATCAAGTGATGGAAAGCCCCCTGCCCGACCTGTGTCTGAATCGTCTGCAGAATCACCATGGTTGGACCTGCTAAAGAGAGCCAGTAATTCTGCCCCAAATGTCCACCAGGTTACACAAGAAGGAAGCTTCTGTATTGTTAATCACATTAATAAGCAGGAGGAATCCAACTGCTTAGTTTTGACCCACCAGCTAAATTTTGTGGAAGACGCATAGAGGCTAAGAACCAAGAGATCTAAAGCTATGATTTATTTCATATTTACATAGTGACAGAGAAATGTTTTCACCCTTGTAAACTTCAAACTGCATGCGATCCAATAATCTAAATAACCTTGATTTTGGTCATGTTGTAAAATAATCTCATAATCCTTGTAGTTCTTTAGCTTCGCTAGCTCATCAAAATTTAGGTTAAGTAGTAGAAGAGCAAAACTTATACAGAAAACCCCCAAATAGTTGAGATTAAGTTGTGATAATAGCGATAATATCAAGCATGTGTATCTTTTACACATTTTTATGTAAGAACCTGATTTATTTTTTTGTAGTTGAATATTTTTCATGAGATCAATCTAATGATGATTATCACTCAGATTTATGCATTTTTATCATTTTGCCTATGTATTAATATGATTGTATGATGTGAGCAGCTTAAATTTATGGAGAATATTATTAACTTAAACACACAGTTTTTTTTTTTTTCCTTTGGCCTTTCCTACTCGTTAGTGCTCTCTTCACACGCACACATGCACACCACACGCACCGAGATTCACTCTGTCATTCATGTTGATCATTAAGATTCTGGTGCCCTTCCCACCTTTTCAAATGTCTATCATGCGAACATCTTTGTAGTCCTTACCAAAATACCAGTTTTGTTCAAATGGTTCTCATTTTTCAAGTCAAGGTACGTGGTGGAAGACCTTGCTGACCTCTAAATCATCCTTAAATGTCATGCTTCTATTAGGGATGTAAATGAGTTGGTTTGGTCCGGGCCCATGGTGAATTCGAAACCAGAACCGTTAATGAGAAGATGGAACCAGGTCCGGGCCCATGGTGAATTCAAAACCAGAACTATTAATGAAAAGATGGAATCAGAACCAGATCCGGTTCCGTATATGGGATTGGTTCGAGTCCGGGTCCGAGTCTAGGTAGAGAATGATATGGAAAAAAAAATCTAGTTAAAAGGGGTTATCGAAAATTGAGATTATATGTCGGGACCCGGGTCCACGGGTCAAAACGACCCGGACCCATTTAGGTCGCAGGTTCGTAAGGACCCGGACCCATTTATTTATCGGGGCCTAAATAAGGACCCAAACTCGGTTCTTAATAGATTAGAATCTCCGGGTAATCGGAGAATCAGGGACCCTATTTACATCCCTAGCTTTTATTCTAGGTGGGCCCAACATGTTGGTTTGCTCCTAAAACATATCTCTAATTTAAATTCTAAACAACTCATTTGTAGTTTAATGGTGACCGCCATTAAACTTATCACAACTTAAAATATGAATTCTTACGACCCCAACGTAGTTAGGATAATGCAATGATGATGATGAAGAATTCAATTGTAGTTTAATACTACAATAAACATGATTACATTTAAGTTACTTAAACTTTGTTAAGAAAACATGTTTGTATTAGCGATCCAGAAATGTATTCCACTCATGAAATTCAATTTAGGACCCAATAATCAAAGGTAAACTTGACTTTGGTCAGGTTTCAATAAGTAGTGGAAAGACAAGACTTGAAGAAAAGGATCTAAATAGTTGAGATTATGCCATGATAATAGTGATAAGTTCGAGCATGAATACCCTATGACCCCTGCTTTCAAGGTAAGAAACTTAGTTTATAGAGTTTGGATCACCTATCGTAGCTGTTATACCTTCACCGTAAGTGGACCAATAACAGTCCGACATGTCATCCAGGTAGACTATTATTGATCCACTCACGGTGAAGGTATAACAACTGTGATAGGTGATCCGGACTCCAGGTTATGATATGGAACTATATTTCATATGGGATTTATCTAATGGTCGTATTTTCACTTTGATAACGTTTCTCTTTTTTTTTTTTTTTCCTAGCTATGATTGTATGATATACGTAGCTTAAAATTACGTGCCCAATATATGGAGTAATATATTGGGGTTTTTTTTTTCTTTTTTTTTTATATATCCCCGTAAGATTTATAGAATTTGTAAATTACTCCTATATGTGGATAAAATGTTTAGTGATCCATCCATATTTTTATGTTTTAATACCTTTTATATCCATAAAATCAGTAGTCCTAATGAGAGAATGAGCAATTCCATTGAGGTTTGTGTTAAATTGTTATAATAATGATAGCTTTGCCCTACATCTATTATGCAAAAGTGGATCATTATGTACTAAAATACCATTATTTTATCCCAAGTCCTAAGAATCTCTCTCTCTCTCTCTCTCTCTCTCTCTCTCTCAATAACTCTCTCATGCATGTGAAGCCTAATAATATATTTTAAAACTTTCATCAATCCAATAGTTGAGTTGTGCATGGACCGCGGCACTCATAAGTACAGATGTTGGTTGTTCACTATGATTGATTTGGCTTTAATGAAATGGGCCCTGTATTAATAATATTGGATTCATGTAGGGTTACTCTATCCCAAATGTGCCCTAAAAGTACTCTAGTAACTGTCAATATTATTAGCCTTTGAGAAAAGAAAGTTTAATACTTTTGTAAATATGTGTATGGATAAAGAGATGAGCAAAAAAGTGTCACTTTATTAGTAAAATTTATAGTGGTTTGTAAGGTTATTAATTTTGGAGACATGGAAGGTATCAAAATAAGAAATAGGGATGTATCACTAGATACTGGAACTACATGGCTTATTTATAAATCTTAAAAACCTTAGAAGGGTATATTGAGCTATTATTATTTAAATGTAAATTTGTAAATGGCATGCTTCAAATGGAGTTAGTTGTAAATGTAGAACTCCTTTAGCAGATTTTAAATCCAATGGGCGATGACCATTGACTATCCTTAATTCCTTATGATATCTTTTGAAGATCATCCGTTTATGTGACAAAAACATATAAACTCTTGTACTCTCTTAAAATTTTCAGGCTTTATCAGCATCAATTGTGGAATGGCTGAAGACTCCATCTATATGGACACCATAAACATTACTTACCATTCAGATGCTAAATATATTGAAACGGGGGTAAACAACAATATTCCAGAGGCTTTCTTACCTACTACTACACTTCGACAACTCTACAGTAATGTTAGAAGCTTCCCAAATGGAAGCCGCAACTGTTACAACTTGAGTGAAATCACCAAGGGAACCAAGTATCTCCTCCGAGTCCATATGTGGTATGGGAACTATGACGGCAGAAATAGCACACCACAATTCGATATCTACATAGGTGTCAACCGCTGGATGATCATCAACGATAGATCTACAGTACCATTCGTCAGAGAAGTGATTATTATGGCCAAAATGAACTATATGTCCGTTTGTCTTGTAAATACAGGTCTAGGAACACCATTCATATCTGCACTCGAGCTACGACCACTGAACAATTCCATGTACAAGGTTGTAAATGAGACGCATTCTCTAACACGATGGGATCAATATGACTTGGGTAGATCCAAGTACAATAATGTGGATGTCACTGTTGGTATCAGGTGTGCTAAAATTTCTCTCCGAGGGCCTATTTGTTTGCATGAGAATAAATAGGAATTGAATACATATGGTGCTTAAAACGAAAACTAAAGGCGGATTTTCAAAAATGTTACTTAGGGTCTATTTGTTTGCTTCAAAATACATAGAATTTTTTTTAAGCGGTTTAAAACAAAAATCAAAGGTGAATTTTCAAAAATAAGCATCAAGTAATCTTTTCTTTTATGAAAATAGAATTAAAGGAAGATGTGAAATGAATTCCTAGAAATTAGTCTTTATTTTTAACCAAAAAATTCCTGCATATTGAATTACTATCTATTTTAATGCAAACAAATATGCCCCCAAATAACATTTTCTTTTAGGAAAATAGAGTCAAACGAAGATTCTATTTGATGGCTATTTTTGAGAATTTACTTATGACTTTCATTTTTAACGACCATGTGTATTCAATTCATGTGCATTTTAATGTAAACAAACATGATTTAAGCTATTCATTAATCATCATGTGTGGTGGCAATCAATATTGATTATGCAGGTACCCGGATGACCCTTACGACCTGCTTTGGAGGCCCTTTGATGATATAAAATGGAGTTCCTTTAACACTTCTTCTGGAGTAACAAACCCGAACGTGGCATTTCAGCCACCCTCAAAGGTCATGATGACTGCAGTACGTCCAGTCACTGAGAGTGATGCATTGCATTATAGCTGGAGTGTAGATGATTTATCCTTGCAATTACAAGTTTACATGCACTTTGCCGATATTGAGCAACTTAATGCAACCCAAAAGAGAGAATTCACTGTATGTTGTGGCGACAACTTATGCTATAACTCAGTTGTTCGCCCAGAATACCTTGTTACAACCACTGTAGAACCCCCCCAACCATTGACTGGCCAATCTCAGTACATGTGTACTTTTAAGCAAACATCGAATTCTAAGCGACCACCAATCCTTAATGCTATAGAGGTTTTCGTCATCAGGCAATACAATGAGCCGCCAACAAGAGACCAGGATGGTACGTATTTATTTCATTACTCTACTTTGTGTGTGCATGCGTGAGTAATCAAATATTGCTGATGGGAATGCAACCAAGGCAACAAAGTTCAAACCACCATTAAAATAAAGATAATAAAACATCACAACAAGCACCAAGATATAAGATATATGTGGATCAGCCACAATATGTGGCTTACATAATGCAAAGCTTTTCTTACTATTTAAAGGAGATTACAAGACAAGCGCAACTCTATACTTCCTAGAGAATCCACATTAGAAATTCAAGCTTGTTACAACGATTCTCTCGTCTTCTTGAAAAAACCATTTGTAAGGAAATTATCTTTAAGTCCATTGCTTGGACTACAAGTCCTTTCCTTTCCCGAATTGTGGTCATTATAGGAAATCTGTTTTCTTAGGATACATGCTATTCCTTACACAAAAAAGGTTTCTTAATGAGATGTATTCCATAACAAACTCTACTTTGATGGATGGTTGAGATTAAGTCTATGGAAACCCTGATTGGAAATTCGGTCCTCTTTTCACCTATAAAACAAAGCCTTTCGTCCATCACAAAGGCATTCACGAAAATCAACACATTAAGGTTTTATAGGCAAGGAGAGAGAAACCGAAACCATTCACATAGTCTCTTTCTCGACGGATCACAGCATCAATCAGCAACAGCACCAGACTGCAGGATCAGAAAGCTCTCTGCATCAGGATGTCTGGAGGTACTCTTTAATTTATTTAAGATTAAATTCTACACGTGATTATCATGCTGTTCACGATCTTAGGGTTCATGTTAATAATAGTATAACACCATTCTCTTGTTTCTTTCAATATCTACAATCACTATTATGGAATTACCTTTCTTTTCTCTACAAGGTTTCCTAAACAGCATCCAAATAAACTCTCATGCATGTGTAGTGCGCACACATATAACAGAAACTAGATAGATTGAAGTCTTTCAATAGAAACTTTGGATCCGATGCATGTATTTAAATGGTTTGGAATTAAGAACATAGGCTAATCCCTATTTAGGGGTGGGAATTCTCTCCAATGGAAAAATACATGCACCTCATTAGCATATTGATGGACTAGCCATCTACAATAAATCAAATCAATCGATCTTTGATCTTTGTTTTACTTTTCAGAGATGGTTAATCCACAGTTTTAATATTTAACCTGAGGTGAGGTCATGGGTATTCTTTACCAATAAAAAATAAATAAATAAACTCCAATACTTAATACCAAACCTCTGCTTCCATTTCTTCCAGTTTCCATCAATTAAACTTTTTTTTTTTTTTTACAAATGCAAGCTGCTTTAAACTCATAATTCATAGCCATGAGTACCTTTTTTTTCCAACTTGTGGAATGCAGTTGAAGCCATCCTAGACATCAAATCGAGTTACCAATTGAAGAGAAACTGGATGGGTGATCCATGTGTGCCAAAAAGTTACTCCTGGCAGGGCTTGGCTTGCAACTACACCCTTTCATATGCCCCTACTATCTTGTCTCTGTGAGTTCTCCTCCCCCATCAAAAAAGCTGATGCAAAGAGTACAATGCTTCTTAGTGTTTATATACCTTGATGTAAATTCACATATTTGCTCTGCAGGAACTTTTCTTCATTTGGATTGAAGGGAGAAATAGCTGCTTCTCTTGCAAATCTCAAGTCCATCCAGTCCTTGTAAGTTTTCTATTAAACCACTAAAACAAATTATGAACCAGTAACCCCAGTATGAAATTGAAGCCATCGGGTCATATTTCACCCTTCATGATCTAAATGCACCATAATCTCAACAATCTTTCATGGTTTATGTCTATTCAGTTCATCACCGATCTAGAGTTTCAATGTTACATGAATTGACCAAGGGCTTAAGTATAACCACATTGTTTGTTTATGTATTCAAGATCCATTTAGGTACTTTAATATTGGGGCTCTCATACCACTTGTTGGGTTCTGATACCACTTGTTGTGCGCGTGTGTTGAAGCGTTAATCTCCACGATCGACAATCAATCAAGCGACACAAGAAAATGAACATCACACATAGAGGAATTAACGTGGTTCGGCAAACTTGCCTATGTCCAAGAGAGAAACCCTTTTTTAGCCCCTAAAAAAGCCTTATTACAATTACAAAAATACCTATGACCCTGGACCACTTGATCTGGACTCGGCCATCAATTAGATGATACGATTAGCAATGACTGAACAATCTAATTTTTGACAAATGGCTAAGCTACTACTAATTTGTATCTCATGGCCAGTGAACCCCCACAAATATACCACATCTTATAGTAAAAAAAACAAGGTGAGCTGCAAAGGATCTTGAACTTTTGTTGTGCATGTCTAGATCTGGAAAGGTTCACTCTGGTTTTTCTAAATATATATAAAGAGAGGATGTGTGGGATGCATACAAGAGCATGGAGTCATCTACCCCATAAGATCTAAAGAAGGTTTGTCAACAATGCGCATACCAAAATTAGATCAATTGGATGCATTATAGCCATCCAATCTAAAGCCATCAAAAAGCAGATAAGTTAAAGTAGATTATTGTATGAATTTGTCTTTCAATCATCCATTTGAAGGATTTGGATCAGATGAATGGATTTGTTTTTAAATCATCCATTTGATGGATTTGGATCAGATGACCAAGAGCGTCCAATCCGTCTTTCATTTTAGTAAATGGTTAATCCACAAAGAATCTTTTTATTTGACGAGCAACCTAATTTTATGGAAAGTGCTACAGTTAATCCAAACTCATAAGGTCATCACCCACTGTACTCCTGCCGAAACGGGTCCTGGGAGGGTCCAGCCAGACCTAATCTTTGACAATTTTGCACGAAGTGACTCCTATATTGCCTAATTATGTTTCCTTTTCCTTTCAGGGATTTGTCATGGAATAACTTGACTGGGCCCATACCTAATTTTCTTGGAGACTTGCCATTCCTGTCATCCTTGTAAGTTGAATAGCGTTTGATGGTGAGTTTTTAAGTACTTGTATTCAATAGCAATGTAGTTTGAAGCCTGCAATCATTTCAGGAATTTAAGTGGCAACCAACTCAATGGAGCAGTCCCTCCAAATTTGCTAAGAAAAGTCAATAGAGGATCACTTCTGTTGAGGTATGCTTTAAACATAAACAACCATGGACTTCAATTCCCACCAAGCTTTATTTCAATTTATGACTATCACAACTAGCTAGAATCCAGATTTGGAAGTCTCCAGGGAGACTTGACAAAAACAAAGACTAAATTATAACAGAGAAACGCCAAATTGAAACTTTTCTTGCAACCTTCTTTTCTTTCCTGACTTTGTTGAATATGATTTCTATGATTCCACTTCTTGAACAAATGCACCCTTAGTATGTCTAAAGGATGAAGGAAACATAGATAACGGTACAATCATAAATGTGGCATTGATTTTACTGGCGTGAAATTACGGAATGGTGGTGAACTACCATTGTTGTTTGATCAATTGCCTGTGAATTGGATGTAGTAGGCTGGGACTTCGGGCTTAGAATTGGAGGTAAGATGTTTGATAAAATGACTGTTAGGGGTTGCAGAGTGTGGTTTAGGTTAGGTCCTCAAACCTGCTTTGGTATTAGAATTGGAACAGCTCAAAAGGGGCAATGCCATCAAAGTACATGACAGGAATAGCATGATATTGCAGATTCAGCTCTACATCGAAGGAGGGAGGATGAAGATGGCTCCTCAAGGAAATTTCTGAGACTATTTCTTTAAGATAACTTTAAGATATTAGTCTACACACAATCCTTTTAGAGGAAAGTCTCGGAAAATTATTAGAAGGGGCGTGCACTATAAATTTTTTATATATAAATGTACTATATAATTAACTAAAATGGGTGACAATAATGGAAAATTGGATGTCTCCAGTGGGCCTGGCTTGCTGGAGCCTCAAGTGTGGGGTAATCTGGAGGCATGGCTGCATCATGAAGTATCATTGTTATTGGATTAAGTTGCTTTTGCCAGGGTTTTTGTTTTCTATCATCATTGACTTTGTCTGAGGACTCTTGAAACACTTTTAATAGATGCAAACCATTATCCTTGGGGGCCAATCATCAACGTAGTGTGAAATTTGTAATCCTACAACAGCTTACATTTCTACTGGAGAAATTTTTTGGAAAGAACGGTTGATGGAACCATTGTTCATTCTTCTTGTTTTAATTACTATTTGCTTTTTTTGAAACTTCTTTGGCTATGTGGTTTAGATGTTCAAAAAAATTCTGTTCTTGTGTTATGGCCCACTGCTGTAAGGATAAAAAGGTTGAATGGTTCATTATGGTTCAGATGATTGTGACTTAAGGAGAGGGTGACATGTCTTATAATTCCATCGTAATGATTCTACTTTCACTAACATGATATTCAACTTTACTTGTTGACAGTATTGATAATAATCCAAATCTCGTTACCCCGGTCAATGACGTAAAAAAGAGTCGAAAGGTTATTGTTCCCGTTCTTGCATCAGTTATTTCGACATTGGTCTTGCTAACCATTGTGGCTTTTCTACTTCTAAAATTTACTCAAAGGAGGAGACAAAGAGGTAATATTGCCATTTCTGCAATGTTTTTTTCAATTTTGACTAGCTATCTTTACATCTCTATATTGTAAATTCTAACTTAATGACAATATCTCATACTTGATCTTTCAGTGAGTTAGACGTTTATTTATTTTGAGTGGTAGTGATTTAAGTTCAGAAGGTTCATCTTACATATCATAAACATTTTTATGCAGCTCCCATAGTCAAGACGAATAATCAATATGCAGAAATTGGTTCCTTGCCGTATGAGAATAGACAGTTTACGTACTCCGATGTTCTCAGAATAACCAACAATTTCCAGAGGCCCCTTGGCAAAGGAGGGTTCGGGACAGTTTACCACGGCCAGATGACTAATGGCACTCAAGTTGCAGTGAAGATGCTCCCTCTACGATCCATCAAGTCCTCTTGTAAATGCTCTAAAGAATTTCAAGATGAGGTGAGACTAAACCATTGCTTATTCCAATCAAGTCTGTTGAGCAGATATCAAATTATGTAACCCCTATTCCATATTGGACCCACAATGTGAATGATCTTTTCTGTTTGATGTAAGATTGATGCATGCATATGAACGATCCATTAGTGTTGCTGCAAAAGTTTGACATATGGTTGGGATCTGTGTTGCAGGTTCACCTCTTAATGAGAGTTCAACATAGAAACGTGGTACCTTTTATGGGTTATTGTCACGAGGATGGTAACATGGCCCTAATATATGAGTACATGGCCCGAGGACAGTTAGGAAGCCATCTATCAGGTATCTATATCCTTCATATTTTATCCATTTTCCTACTATTAGAAAATCTTATATGTACTCCCCCACCCCCCCACTCCCACCCCCCAAATTGATCATTCAAATTCTGGAATAAATTAGGGAATATCTAAAGGTTAGAATTTGACCAGTTTGAGGCCCTTAACATTATATCTCGCTGGACTGGAACGTTCCCTTTTTTTTTGTCTTTTTTTTTTTTTGGAACAGGTGAATAATAGGAAGACCTTTCAATCCTTACCCACAATGATTGTCATACTTCCTAGTGGGGCCCATTGGCTGGACCAAGAGGAATGGCTAGACCATTCCTACAGGATGCATGTGTGCGTGTTGTGTGTGTGTGTGAGATATATATATATATATATATATATAGAGAGAGAGAGAGAGAATTGGGGACTAAGAACACACGAGATTAATTGGTTTTTGATATATGCAAAATAATAATGGATTGTTGTTGTCACAGACAGCAATTCAAATGCACTAAGTTGGGACCGACGCGTACGTATTTCATTGGATGTTGCACAAGGTGAATGTGACTTGAATTTATCTGTTTTTGTTTGTCTCGTTTATGATTATTTTCCTTCGATACTAATGTCTTTGATGGTTGGTTTGAGTTTAAATATAGGATTGGAGTATTTGCATAATGGTTGTAAACCACCAATAATTCACAGAGATGTGAAGACGGCCAACATCCTACTAAATGGAAGATTAGATGCCAAGATAGGAGACTTTGGGTTATCCAAAGTTATCAGTGACGAATTCACTCATGTTTCAACAGCAGTAAAGGGAACCATCGGATATCTTGACCCAGAGTATGTTTCCATTCATAGATGAATTTACTTTGGTTTACCTTGCAAGTGAAACCTTGTTAATTTTCTTTGAGGTCATGCATTGCTACATGGACTGCCCATGGCTGACATCGAAATTTCACCTTTCATGGTGTGAATGTCCATTTCAGAGCCTTAACTCGGACGGCAATGAAAACATCTTATCTACCTTTTTTTTTGGATGGCTACATCCAAAAGCCCGCATGTATTTGATAGTTTATGGGAGAGGCTATTTCCATGCTATTATGAGAACAACCATAGAACATGACCAAAAAAGGAAGAAACCTAGTATAACAGATTCTGGCCATTGATTTATTTGTGCCTTTTTTGTATTGAATGTGAACTGTTTAATTTCCTACATGGGGAGATATTGTGGGTCATACCTTACCAACAGCAGGTCCCCAGGGTCAACAACATGGATAAGTGATCGATGGGCCTGCTTTTTGGTAATCACCGCTACAATCGAGGATTCTTCACTTGTAGCTGATTTGGGTCTGTTTGGATGGGAAGAAAACCTGGAGAAAATAGAGGCAGAGAAAACTGTCTGTTGTTTCAAATCGAACCGTATAAAATTTACACTACATTCAAATCTGTAATTCTTTCTCACATCACCTGAGATTTTCTCAGAGCTAACATGTATGGATGATAATGATTTTCTATATAGGTATTGCAATTCCAGCAATTTGACA
The DNA here is from genome assembly GCA_028538565.1 of Umbellularia californica. Lineage (NCBI taxonomy): Eukaryota > Viridiplantae > Streptophyta > Magnoliopsida > Laurales > Lauraceae > Umbellularia > Umbellularia californica. The sequence continues at coordinate 3,201,097 of JAPQWN010000003.1, read as the reverse complement.
GAGAAAAGCGATGTCTATAGCTTTGGAGTTGTTCTGTTGCAACTGATCACAGGCAAGCCTGCAATAGTGCGGATCTCAGGTTCCGAGCAGAGAAGCTTAATTGATTGGGTCAGTCCTATTGTTGTGGGAGGGGACACAAAGGATGTGATTGACCCAAAGTTAGAAGGCAACTATGACATCAACTCCATTCAGAAAGTTATAGAAATTGCACGTGCATGCACTTCACAAAAATCTGTTGAGAGACCGACCATGAAAGACATTGTAGTTGAGTTGAAGGAGTGTCTGCGAAATGAGAAAGCCCTTTAAAGTGGCCCTGAAAGTGGTTGGTTCATGCCCAGTGGACCAGGACAAACTCTGAAATTTTATCCTATCTATCCGCAAGGTAGTGATTTATCATCGCATAGAATTGCAGATAATTTAATGAATTTCGAATGGTTCTTTAGGGGTGTTAGGATCCATGCTTGAAGAATGTGCTGGCGCCATGTAAGTATCATTCTTGCATTGATGCAGTAATACACTTGGTTCTTTTTGGTATTTAGTTAGGAATTTGTGGGGTTTCCAGTGCATTCGCTGATAGAATCACTTCTCACGTGAATGGGGATATGTTTTCATGCTATTAATTAGCAGTTGTGTAGCTCATAGAATCAAGAAACAATTTAATTATCCATGGCAAGGAAAAAGATGGATTCCTTGGGCAATTCAACATCATTTCAGTGTATACATTTCACAGCATTGCAGAGCTTATATAGGAATGTGCTTGTACACAGATGAAAGGCAGCTGTTTCCTTTCAAACAAAATAAATAAATAAATAAATGCAACAGTCAAGAAATAAGAAAGTAATAGCAAACCCATAAAACCCCAAGGGGTTGGCCGAGTGGTCAGGACCACGGTTCCTCTCTCTTCCGGAGCTGGAGGTCTTGGTATCGACTCCCGGTTCCTCCTTCTTCAGGAACCGAAGGTTGAGTCCACTTATGCTACCACCTAGGGGCCATAGGGATTTTACCCGGCTTCTCTCTGGGCCCGGAGGGAATAGTCCAGCTCAAAGGGTTGGGAACCCTCCGTTAGCAAAAAAAAAAAAAGTAGCAACCCCATAATTTCTAAACTCAGAGTCCCCATTTCTAGATACTATTTCATCAAATCTCCATTTGCAACCTATATAAAATCTTATGCATGAAACAGGGGATTAGATGAAACGATTTCTACGAAACAGGGGAACCGGACTCACTCAATAAGACCTTATTTTGAGAGGTTTGGATTGATAACTATAGGTCAGTCTATACTCTGTAGTGATGTCCTTCGCAAAATAAAGATTTCTCAAAATGTAATGGCTTGCGATTGGACGGACCAAACAAAAAATGGTTCACGGGGCAGGAGTAGTGTTGAAAAAATGTCATCATGCAAGAAAGAGACCCACCGGAAGGAGAAGGCGACTAATCATCACCTAACCGTGACCCACCCCTGCTTTTGTTTACACCCATCCAAATAGATTGCACCGTGCAAATTCTTTTAGAGTTAAAACTTGTGGGTTGTTGCTGAAAGGGTTGGGATGATTAGGTAGGTCCTATATTTTGTACATAGACATGTCCCCAACTAGATCTTTGAATACCCCCTAGCCCCACCCTAGGTGGGATTCACGGCAAGCTGTGCATATGTTTAGGAAACTTAATAATGGAGTGGAGTGAAGTCAAGGTTATATTGAAGAAAGAATAAAACATGAGTGGATGATGATGGTATTTTATTTTTATTTGTTTGGTATTAAATCTTTTTGACTTTTTGTATATAATAATTGAATTTTTTTGTCAATTTGTAGAGGAAGGAGGTTGTTTTTTTACCTTTTTTGACAAAAATTTTGGAAATTTTGAATTAAAGTGTTTTTGATGTGACCTTTTTTTTATTAGAAATGTGAGCTTTTATTTCACTTGATTCTATTAGTAGAGTTGTCAAAGAAGCCCCTACACAGGATAGAATATAGAGACTATAGTCTACCCATATAAGATAAATATAATGTAGTCTTTAAAAGAAATTGTTATACTTTAAGAGTTGTAAATTAAGAGATTAAGATGTTCCCACATTGTATGCTACCTATCGTCAGAAGTCTATGCTGGCTCAGGTCAATCGGTTTTCTATCACCGTCTCCTTCTACGTGTTGAAGAGCCTCCTTAAAGACTTTCAAAAATCACTTCTTTCCCATAAAATTCACCGTAAGATTCATTGATAGAAAAGATTACATTTATAAGAAAATACTAACAAACCATATTCAAAGGATAAGAATAACCTACCAATATTCCTAAAATCATAACAAACTGATAATCTTCAACACTCCTGATGAATATCAACACTCCTTTAGAAGCGTAAGAAGATACATTTATAAGAGGCTGTTTTGAGAGAGATGACATTGGTATGGAGTTGCTTTTGGTTCATGGCGAGCTTATTGACATCGGCGCTTTTGGTTCATGGCCAGCTAGGTTAGGCAGCAACCTTATACCTCTACTCTTCAACTACTTCTGCAGATGATAATAGGCAAGAAATTTCCGGCGAAGGCGCTTTTGGTCGGATTTCACTTGTTTATATAATTTAAAATGTCGGGATGGCCATTCGCGCTATACACAATGATAATAGGCACATCAACATTTCAAGCTGGCTCCCCAAGGCAGATCAGCTCGGCTTAAGCAGGCTCCAACTCAAGGTTGGATTGCTATCTCATAAGCCAAGCTCACCCAAGATTCAACTTGGGGCAGCTCAGCACCGCTCGTTAAGAGGCTCCACTACGCGCGCTTGACTGAAGCCTAGCTAGTTAAATGGCTGTTAGTTAACTAATGAGGGGTCTGCAGAACAAGATGGTACTAGATTTTCAATCCCTATCATCAATAGAAGTTACAGCCTTATATATTTGGGGTTCTTATGGATTAATCCCTTTTAAACTCAGGTTGGACTGAGGATAATGATAAAAGTCTCCCAAATGTTAGTACGTAGAGTCCCTTGACTTTGGGTTTTTTTTTTTTTTTTTACAATTTTCCCCAAATATCATGGTGTCATGAGTCACGATATTATTGATTTTCCAATGGTAATCAACAACGAGAATTCAGTTTTATCTTTCACCATATATTGAGATCTTATAATCTGTAATAATTCAGTAAGAGCTAGAAATCTATTTCTTTTCCCTCCAAATCCTGTAAAAATAAAAACCCATGATATTATGAGACAATATATTTAAGTTCATTTACACTTTTTTTCTAAAAAGCAACTCAATGAAGCATATATTTAAGTTCATTTACACACAATGGTTATTAGGTGTGCCCGCGCGGTGCGCAGGGTGGGGCCCACCTGAGGGTCTATTTGAGTGAACCAAAATTTTTTCTTATTTATATGGGTCCCACTGAGCTTGCACCTATCCGAATAGATTGTACACCATTAGATTTACTATACACCGATCGAGTGGACAAAACTTGTGGTCCCTAGATGACAGGGTTAGAATGACTGGATGGGGTTGGTTATTTTTTTTTTTTAGAGAGGGGCCTAGGCAGATCATAAAATCCGCCAAGGTTCTAGCCCCAGGCTAGGCCCCATAGCCTTGCGTGCATGGATCTCCAGCACGTAAGTCGCGCATTGGATGACTGCTTAGTCATCCAGTGTGCGACGCACTGTGGGGTCCTGCCTGCAATTTGGATCGAGGGGATTTGAAAACTTAGGCAGTACCTACCTACGTACCTACCTACTAATTTCTTGGCCCATTTGATCATCCTATCATCTTCAATTCGGGCCACACAAGTTTTACAGTCCATTCAAATCAGTGCACAATTGATTTGTGGGTCCATTCCATTTGGATGAGTGTTAAACACATGTGACCAGTGTAATTTAGGGGGCATGCATTTTTGGTCCATTTGGATGGACCAATAGTGGGCCCCAATTGGCTCGGTGCTCACTTAATATGTAGGCCAGATCCCCAACAGGCCCTTAAGTTGCGTTTTGTGCGTACCTTCTTGTATAATTTCAAGCGTATTCACATTGGTGTGAAAAAAATGGAATCCCTAACATTCTAGGGGGTGGTTGTGTGTGACACTTAAATGGGTGATTAGGTGGGCCTGCTGGTGGTGTGCATCATAAGATCCATGTGCAACTTGTTAGTCAATCATATTACTTATATACCTTACTAACAACTTGTGGGACTCCTCGTGATCATTCCAACCGAGCCACACTCAATGTTAGTGCCAACCATTTAAATTTGATTGATCTGAGTTCTAGCATTGATAACATTCTTCATTTCTTGCAGGCTTCCTCAGCATAGACTGCGGCATCCCTGGTCTCAACTACACTGATGACACAACTCAGACGGTTTATACTTCGGATGCTAAATACATAGACACTGGAATAAATCAGGAGGTCTCGGCCGCCACATAAATGACGCAAAAAGTTCCACAATAGTACCGGAACCTAAGAAACTTCCCTGATGGAACTCGCAACATTTACCACACAGATTTTGGAATGCCAGCCATGGGCCCACCTATACCCGGCCCACGCCGTTCAAATAGACCTCAACCCCAGCTATCATTGTCAACTATCCATGAGTTCTAACCCTCTCACATCATCAACCTCTAAGGCAGCTCCTCTCACAGGTACCTCACATCTCTTATCATATTTTTTATCGGATGATATGTGAGACCCATCCTTGGTGGACCCTCATTTTTAATTTGAACACTATTAATTATAGTAATAGTAGTATAATTGTACTAATTAATAGGGGTTATTAAGGGTAGATAAATATTTTCCTAAGTTTTAGCTTATTTTATATAATTTAGGCTTATTGTGTATTTTATAAAATCTATAGGGTGCCTTTTATAATTTTATAAGGTTTTAGGTATTTAAGGCCCTTACTAGTAAATAAGACTTTATAGGAGGGGTTTTCCACACTTGAGAACATTCTAAAACCTCACTAAAAGACCCCTTTTGCCCATGTCCTTATCCACATCTTTATTTCACCCCAAAGGCCATTTTGGTAATTAACCAAACCATAACCCATATATAAACCAACTATTGCATTGGGAATTGAACCCTATATTCACTTTCATTTATCCCTCATTTGCCTCTCATTTCACAAAGCCCTAACTCTAGAAACCCTAGCTAAAACCCTATGTCGAAAACCCTAATTACAAGAAGAAGAAGGAGGCCATCTTCTACCTATTGCTACTGATATTCCCTAAGGAACCCTCTTTTGTCAATCTCTTTCTCATCTATAAATCAAGGTAAGGCTCATTCCTTAGCCAATTTCCATGTGGTTTTTTAGGATTTTCTTTCTATTTAGATTTCCTTTCTAAGCTTTGGTTCTCTTGTGGAATGGGTGCTAGGTTTGGTAGATTGGATTGGTTTGGGTGTGAGAAGGCCATTAGAGGTTGGATAGCTTGGATTGCCTCTTCTTGACTATTTTCCTTTGCAAATCCGGATTTAAAGCAAGTGCAATATACACACTTAGCATAAAATGCATGTTTATTGTTTTTTATTCTGAGATTCTATTCATATTATGCTAGAAATTCTTAGATTTACCTATGAGCTTGTTTCTATGGGTTTTGGCCATTAATGGATGGATGTCTTGCTCATTTGGAAGGTTGATAGGTCAATGGTGATTGGATAGGCTGTTGGAGTGGGATTCCACTCAAATCCACCCAGGGCAACATGAACGACCTGTAATAGTTCCTGGACATGGAAACGGTGAAAGACGGTTTGTGCCAGTTGGTTATGGGACCTTGGTGGGCCACGTAATGCTGGATTTGATCTTTGGATTCGGAAAGGGACCCATGGGCAACCCAAGAGGGGCTGGTCCCATAGGGAGTGGACACCCCTGGCCCCCCATCCATTCGGTTGATGGTAGAGAGAGGACGTGTATTAGGAAAGGAACCAGTTCTGGTATCAGTTGATTGCGGGACCCACTAGAGGATCCGATTGTAGATCAGGTCCCCACATCTGATAGTGGACCCAGGGGGGAACCTGATGGTGGTGGACCTGTGAGGATTGGGTCCCATCTGGCCCCACATCTTAGGGCTTACACAGTATTGGGTGTCATTCACAAAAGGGGTTTTTATTTTACATATCAGACCATGGCGGGGCCTACTGAGTGATTGATCACAATCTAGCTGCTCCAATGGCTGTACAGGGTTGGGTGATTCTGATGGTGAGGTCTGATCTAGGCCCTGATCAGTGGGGCCCACGATTTTAGCAACTTTTATATCCCAGGCGAGGAATGTGTTCTCTGTTTGGGAGAAGTTCTGCTGCAGAACGTGTACGTAGGTATAAAGATGAGTGGGTAGGTCCAGTGGTATGTGAGAGTAGGGGAAAGTTAGTCCACCACTTTTGTACAGAAGTTGGAATTCTATTAAATTGTACACTTGCCCCTTTTAGTTTTTAGAATAGTTGGAATAAAGAAAGGGAAAAAGTGATGGCTGGGCATGTTTTGGGATGGGAGCATTTGACCTGGGCATGTTTTTGAATAAGGGAATCAACATGCCACTTTTAAAATAATTACTTTGACCCATTAGTTTTTAATAATTAGAACAAAGCCCTGGTTATTTTTATGAACCCAAATTAGATTCTTTGATTATTTTGAAGAGAGAAATTATTTTGGGTAGTGGCTCAATGACCATCCAAAGAGACTCCATTGATGTGCTAAGCATGAGTTAATGATGTGGCTCAACCTTGACTCGTGGGGCCACTAAGTAGGGTCTAAGGTTTAGATTTGATGTTGATTCGATGCTTAAATGTCGTCGAAGATGCCTGTAACTTCAGGAGCACCAAATACAGTATTCTTGGCATCTGAAATTTCATTTAGGGATCAAATTAACTGAAATGGACTTGGACCTGAATGTGGGCCATTACTTAGAATTAGACCTTTGATATTCCCTTTGATTCAGTTACTTGGAATTTATTTCACTTATTACATTAATGTCACTCTTATGTCCTTGCTCTTGCTTTAAACCTATTAATTTAAATGGAAAATGAATGACCTGAACCTAGGACTTCTTAGAGGTGACTTGGTGATGTAGTGGGTTGCATTTAACCCGTGTCTATGTCTAGGTGGGGCCCTCCTACGGTCTAAGTTGTATGTGTGAACCCTACGATGGAGAGGTGGTTGTGATGGGACTTGTAACTTATTTTGGATGAGTATGGATTGTTTGATATTGGATAGAGATTGGTGGTCTTTCCTGGACTATTTAGACTAAAGCCATGGCTTGGTGGGCCTTCGTATAGACCCAATAATTGGTACTTGGACCTCTTAAGGATTTAATAAAATCTTGTTCGCACAAAGCAAGCCTAGACAGATACAGACCTATACCTTGGTTTCCTGAGTCGGCACAAACATTCACTCAGTTGTTCTAAGCTCAGCCTGTTAACTGATCATCATTGGTATGAGCTATTTATGAGTGTTGAGTGGGCTATCATGATGAGCTGTGTTTTAGACGGACGGTGTGATACCGGGTCTGATCTCTTGAGTGATGAGTGTTTGATATTGATGAGTGATTTGCGGAGTTAGTTATTCCCAACACCGGTGAGATTTCCCCAATATCCCGCGGTATCCAGCTTATGTGAATGTGCCATGTTGTGTTGATAGATTGGTTTATCTTATTTTCTTGAATCTAAATATTTATCTTACTCAATTGCCTAATATATGTACCTTGGATATTCTTATTGATCTTATTACTGTCTCTATTCCTTTGTTGCATACATTATATATTATTTGTATACTGTAACTTGCCAGATCCTTAAATTTGACACATTCTTGGTGCTTAGGTGTTGACCGCGATTATGAGGATGACGCGCTTGTCGAGGCGCCCATAACCGGAGACTATGGATGGGAACCAGCTGACCAGGAGGTCGAGCTGGAGGATGGAGCGCCTGCACCGGGGGCTTGAGTGTTTATATATATATATATATTTTTTTTTTGGGTTGGGGTGGGGGGGGGGGGGGGGGGGGGGGGTGTTTGAGGGTCTTTATGTGGTGAGTAGGGAGTTAGTCCAATATATTTATAAATATATTCTTAATTATACTTTGAGATTTAGGCTAGACTTCAGCCCTACTACATTTGATACACCTTTTATGATACTATATACTTCCGCTTTATTCCTTATACTTCCGCAATTTCAACCATTGTTTATAAGTGAGTCAAAAAGTTTTAAATTGGACATTACTGCGGACCTACGATCTTGAAAGAAGTTCTCGAATTTTTCGGGAAGTAGCGCGCCAACTTTTGATACCTTGACGGTTTTTTCAGTATTCGAAATTCGAGCATTGCATGATAAACTTTCTCCGGCTCACCGTCTCTTTTGTGTAGCCATCTTTTCCCTTACCGAACCTAAGTCCTTCATCCAGGCTATGAAAGATCCTAAATGGTGTGATGTCATGGCTGTTGAAATCCAAGCCTTAGAGGATAACAAGACATGGACACTTACTCCATTGCCTGCCCATAAGAAGCCAATAGGATGCAAATGCGTTTACAAAATCAAATTTAATTCCAATGGCTCCATTGAACGATACAAAGCGTGTCATGTGACAAAATGATACAATCAAAAGGAAGGTATAGATTATCATGAGACATTTGCTTCTGTTACTAAGCTTGTTACAGTCCGTTGTTTGTTGGCTATCGCTGCTGCCCGCAACTGGCATTTGCATCAACTCGATGTAAACAATGCGTTCCTACATGGAGATCTCATCGAAGAAGTCTACATGACTGGTTTTGCACGAAAAGGGGAGACTAGAGTATGTCACCTAATTAAATCTCTATATGGGCTCAAACAAGCATCTCGACAATGGTTTGGCAAACTTTCCTTCTCACTTCACAATGCTAGTTTTATTCATTCAAAGGTAGATTACTCTTTATTTACTCGCTTACATGGTTCTTCCTATATTGTCGTGCTTGTTTATGTTGATAATATCATCATCGTTGGTAATGATAATGATTTCATAGTTGACCTCAAAGCCTTCTTACAGGGTCAATTCAAAATTAAAGACCTCGGGCCTCTCAAATATTTCTTAGGAATCGAGGTCAGCCACTCACGCACTGGCATATTTCTATCTCAAAGAAAATATGCATTGGAGATAATTAAAGATAGTAGTCAACTTGGAGCATGTCTGACAACCTTCCGCATGGAACAAAATTTAAAACTCAATGCCTTTGATGGGAATCCACTCGATGATCCGACTAGCTACCGTCGATCGATTGGGTGCCTTATCTATTTGACAATCACACGCCCAGACATTCTTTATTCAGTGAATAGGCTTAGTCAATTCATGGACAAACCACAAACACCACATCTTGATGCTACTCATTGCATCCTTTGCTATATCAAACATAGCCTTGGCCACGGAATCTTACTCCACTCTTCAAATCAGTTGGCACTCAAGGTTTTTTGTGATTCTGATTGGGCTAGCTGCCCAGAGACTCGTCGTTCCATCACTGGTTATTGCACCATGTTGGGCCATTCCCCTATCAGTTGGAGATCTAAGAAGCAAATGACAGTATCCCGATCATCAGCTGAAGTAGAGTATCGTGCTATTGCCACAATATGTTGCGAAATCACTTGGCTTTTTTACCTATTACAGGATCGTCAAGTATATCATCCACAACCGGTTTTATTGTTTTGTGATAACAAAACTTCTTTACACATTGTTGCCAACCCTATCTTCCACGAATGTACCAAACATATCGAAATCGATTGTCATATTGTCTGTGAGAAGATTCAATCAAGGATGATTCGTACATCTCATATTTCAACAGATAATCAAATTGCAGATGTTTTCACGAAACCCCTTGGTGCCTCTCAATTTCAAACACTAATTCGCAAGTTGGGTATTCAAAGTATTTATATTCACCAACTTGAGGGGGAGTATTACGAATACTAGGCCAACTCTTTGTTACAACCTGTATTCTGTTATACCTTACCTAAGGATTAGGTCCACCGATCATACAAAATGAAACACCTGTATAATAGTTTCAATACTTGGAATTTTTCAGTATGCATCAGATTTTTAGGAACTAGTCTAGAATTGCATTTTTTTCATATATGATCTCATAAATCATTCATATTTACATTGTAATTTGTTTTAGGAAGTTTTATTTTGATTTTTTTATATTAAATTGGTTGTTTGATTTGTGTATTCTTTTGCAGGTTTTTTTTTTAGCTTAATTAGTATTATCTAGATTAGGTTTCTTTATTTAGATTAGTGTTTTTAATTTTTTTTTGGAAAGTTGATGTAATTTAATTAATTTCCATTTAGGCAGATTTAGTGTTTATTTAGGACATGTTAAAGTTGGAAAGTTTCTTAAAAAGCATTGCTCCATGTGGATCGACCTGGACTCACCAGATTATTATTACAATCGCACCCTACACTTGGGGTCCGATCAACCTGTTGCATTTGTTTGTTCCCAACCTTCATATTGGGACTTGGCATCACATGCAGTTCCAGGTCCATGTGACAAAATGGTTTTCCAATGCTAGATGGCTTCTCAGTGGAGTAGAACAATTTCAGATATCCCATAAACCATGATTTATTGTAACAGTGTTGACCATCACATTTGATTGTTTATGAATATTTAGATAGTTTGTGAACTGTGATGAATTTGGATGGAGTCAACGCGATGATTCGAGAGAGTCATGCATTTAAAAAATTAATTTGAAGATTATTTTAAAAATAGATTAAATACTTATAAAATATAAATATACATTTATTTCATGCATTCATGATAATAAATTCAAATTAATAAGTTTATATATACAAGAAAATTATTATAAGAGAATAAATAAATGCAAGAGATTGTATAATACATATTTGTTTAGTCCAAAAATTGAATGAAAAATATCAAATATAAGCTTCAAATTACATTCCAATCATCATTTTTAAATTGTTGACTTGTATATACTTACTTAAAAATAAATATTACCTATTTTAGTTAAGATCTACCAATCAAATGATTTAAATGTAAATAATTTACTAAATTAAGACGACTCGGGCGAGCGTCTCCTATATTTGCTCGATCATTCTCCAAAACAAAAAGACTTATAGAGTCAAGAGTGAACTCAGGAAATCTTCCAACTAGGGCTGAAAGTGGTTCGGGCCGAGCCGGGCTTTGACAGGCCCTAGGCTCGGCCCTAGTATTTTTTAGTAGGCCCTAGTCCGGCCCGAGCTTGAGAGGGCCTAAAAAATCCTGGCTCGGGCTTGGCTCTTATTAAGTAGGGCCGGCCTTCGAGCCGGCCCTCGAGCCCGGCTTGATTGAGGCCCTAGGTTCGGCTTGTGAGCATGACCCGTTTTATAATGATATAGGTCAATGTTAATATAGATTTAGGGTTTATGATTCATGGATTATTTAGTGCTTAAGGTTTAGGGATTATTTATATTGGATTAAAAGTAGGGTTTAAAGTTTAGCGCTTAGGTTTAGGATTTATGGATTATTTAGTGCTTAGGGTTTATTGTTTAGTGATTATTTATATTGGATTAAAACTAAGGTTTAGGATTTATGGATTATGTTATATCATATATGTATTATCTACTGTATAGTGTACATATATATATATAATATATGTAGGCCCTAGGGCTTACGAGCCGGGCTTCATCAAGCCCGAGCTCGGCCCTTTTAAGCAAACGGGCCTCCTCCTAAGCCCTAGCTCGGCTCTTTTGTCTTTCGAGCCGAACTCGGAGCGAGCTTATAATGGCACGCGGACGGCCAGACCCACTTTCACCCCTACTTCCAACCATGATGTCACTAATTACACCCATTTTTTTTTCTAAGCGTGGCGTGTACACCTTGCGATCGCCGGTTGACCCCGAGTCAATCGGGCTGTCGAGTCTCCGGACAGTCGCTGATTGCAACCTCATTATGTAACCGTGGCGTGTACAACTTGCCATCCCTAATTGACCCCAAGTCAATCGGCCTGTCCATGTCTCGAGTCGGTCGGTCAAGTCTCCAGTATTGTGTTTCGCTCTTTAAAATAGTGACCGCAGACATGGGTTGGTATCATCGCTTATCTGTATTATCGCTTGTCTTTCTTATCTCCTCCACTTCTTCTTCTGCCATGTCTTTGTTGTACTTCTTCTTCTTCTTCTTGTCGTTGTTATCATCAGCATCAACGTTCAAAATCACTCTGTTTGCAGATCTTCACTATGGAGAGAACGCATGGTCGGACTGGGGCCCACAACATGACAGAGCTTCCGACAATGCCATGTCCGTTTTACTCGATCAAGAAAAACCAGGTGCCTCACCCCACCCACTATTTTCTATATATTTTTTTTAAACAATTGCTGTTCCTGAAATAGTACTCTTAGTTAATGTTGAGTCCATCACATAAACGATCTAGATCACAGAACTATTTATTAGGGATATCAATGGGCATGAATCAAAGTTGGGTCTAGTTTGAATCCGGGTCCAAATATGCTAAATGCTAATGGAATTTGTAAGCATATTTGAATGGAAGAGGCCCAACTTAAGACATCTTCTTTGCATGGACCGCCGTCTTGAAGATAAACTGTGTCTTCGTAACTTGTAGACTGTAGAGTCGTCTTCTTCCTCTTTTTTTAGAAAAAAACGCTAATTGTACAGCTTTACAGGTTTGGGGCAAAGCATATCATATTTCTTTTGTGTTCAAAATGTTTGCTCATGGTAGCTGTCATGACTAGAAAAATTAGCAAAATAGAACAAATTAAGTGCTTTTTTTTTAAACCCCTTCTACTTGCAATTATGTTAATAATGAGTTCTAAACAAATTGTTGCATATTTTGTAGTTTTTCTTGGGGACATTATTACAGCCAACAACCTACTAATTGCAAATGCAAGCTTTTACTGGGACCAGGCCATGTCTTCAACAAAGAATAGGGGGATACCTTGGGCAACCGTTTTTGGGAACCACGACGATGCACAATTCGAGTGGCCAACTGATTGGTTTTCGCCCAATGGAATTCCACAGCTTCGATGCCCTCCACCGACTTCGTCGGGGTCAGGTAATGGAAGATTAGAATTTGAAGATGACCCATGACGCTGACAGCTTCTTACTATTTGTGGGCAATCTTTGTTAAGTGCTGTTAGGATGCTGTTTCACATAGGTTTCTTGATCGCTGAGGCCTTGTTTGTTTTGGTATTTCTACTCTTTTTTTTTTTTTTTATAGACCCACCAAAATAGAGCTATAAAAAAAAGAGGCTAGAATTAGAAGAAGTGTTTGGTAATGCATAAATCTATGTTAAATAAACTTTTTTATATTAATGTTTGAAAGTTTTGATAAATTTCTCGAGATCCAATAGGTATCAAGCCTTGAAAATTGACCCTACGGCGGCTGTATTCTGCCTTCCAAAAAGATCTAACGGTTTATATCTTATGTTTGAGGCACATAATCCTTAAAAGTGTATCTAATAATTCACTTTTTTTCACATATCTCAAGATTGATGATGATCCCACAACTAAAATTTGGTGTCATGGCCATGTTTGATCTTTTCAAACATTTTCAACACTTTGGATCTTGATTTACACTCCCAGCGATAATTAAGAAAATAGAAAAGGTTATTGTTCATGGACAAATCTAATATTAAGCATAATACATTAGTGGTTGATATTGTTTTGTAAATATCTTGAGATCCACATGAAATCAAGCACTGAAAATTGACTACATAGCCGTTTTCAGCCTTTCAAAGAGATCTAATGGTGTGGATTTTACGTTTGGGGCCTACAAAGTACAGATTCTAGAAATTGCATCTCATAGCCCAATTTTCTTTGCTTATATCTCGAGATTGGTGATGATCCAACGGCTGAAATTTGGGATGGTGGCAGTGTTTGATCTTTTGAACATTTCTAACGGTCTGGATCTTGATTTACACTCTTAGATTTTGAGAAAGAAAATAAAGAAATGGACAGGGGTGTGAATGGGCAAGAACACTGTTCACCGCTCCTTTTTTCCCTCTACTTTCTACATGCTATCAATGGTGGGCTGTGGGAAATAGAGGCATTGCCTCTACTTCTCTAAAAAAAGAAAAGGCAATCAAACACTGCGAAATGCCTCTATTCTCAAATCCCTACCCGATTTAGAGATATTGAAAAATAGAGGCAAAAATAAATGATGTCAAACCGGGACTAAGTTGCATTTTGAGGCTAATACAATTCATTTTTTAGATTGGATGGCACAGGTATGGTACAGGGGTGGCAATAGGTTGGTTTGAATCAGATTGATCACTGTAAATGAAATATCATAGTTTTCGTGTTCCATTTCATTCTCACTTTGTACATGGTGGACTCACCTAGACAACACACACTATTCAGCAATCACCACCACATGGGAGGTGGGGATGTAAGACTGGGATTCTGACAAATTTTCTCTTCATTGCCTTCAATTTGGGATTTCAGGAGAGGAAACATGCAGTATCAAAGGGACAACACGCTTGGAACTGATGAAGGGTGAGATTGAGAGGAACAGTTTATCTCGTTCTCAAAGTGGGCCTACGGATTTGTGGCCCGGTATTTCAAACTACGTAGTGCCAATTACATCATCAAAGAACCCACAATGAACTGTTGCATTTATGTATTTTCTGGATTCTGGAGGTGGATCTTACCCTGGACTCATCTCCAATGCGCAAGGGAGATGGTTTCAAAAGAAGTCACAAGAGATTAACCCAGGTTCAACGTAAGCAAATGTGGATGATTTTCTTCCAACTCTTTTCTTCTTCTTTTTGTTGTTTTCCTTGCACTTGAAAGTAAGAAAATAACAATCAGAAAAAAGCCATTTTTCTGGTGCATCGATGGCTAGTACAAAAGAAATCGAACATTTATCTAATCAGTAGTGATTTAAACATAGTTAAACAATAAAGCAAGTTGACCATGAACTCACCGGAGTTAGTACTCCTAGTCCTATATTGGGTGGATCATTGAGTTTGAAAGCCGAGTATTCCAGGTTTTTCTGGTCACTAATAGTCGAGAGAAAATCTATAGAATCAACATAATTAAGTATACATTGAGTCATTTGATCTGAAGAAGAAGATAATAAAGCTTTCTGAAGAAGAAGATAATAAAGCTTTCTTCTTTGTTTGATAAATCAGTTTCAGACTTTCACTATCTTTTATCCATAGTTATAGTAAATTAAACTAAATTATACTTCTACCACCTATCAGGTTGACTTGCTTCTTTCTTGGTCAATTTTATTCAGTGATCAACTGAGTCCTGTTCCTGGTCTTGAATTAGGGACTATGTTTCAAGCCACACATAACAATCAGATTGGTGGTCTAAAAATGACTGTTTTATACTTTCAGTGGGGTAACTATGTGTTCTTAAGGCCAATTCTTCCCCATTTGGAATGTTGGAAATCAACTACCCTACCCTGGGGGCACCTGCGGTTCTAATCGCTGTAGCAAAGAATAAGAAACTTGTTATCCAAACGCAGGAATTTTATGCTTGGAGTTACTGCTCTCAAGTTGCATATATCCAAAGTTGTATGTTTGCTTGCCTTGAGAATGGGTTACTTTGTACTCAGGTTACCTGTTATTACTGCAAAGATGAAAGATCTGTATACTTATGTCAGCTTATCCAAATGATAGAACTGTAGTTTTGCATGACCCATTGTTTGTAACACTTGAGATTGTGTTACTCAGAAGGTTGCATGAACTTTCCTGACAGGGTCCCTGAGTTAGTTTTCAGCTGGCATATCCCAAGCAAGGCTTATGGGGCCCCCGCCCCCGGTTCTGTAATCAATGAGCCATGTGTTGGATCCATTAACATGGAGGGAGTTGCAGCACAAGTTGCAGAATGGGGGATCATGGATGTTCTCTCGAGCAAGCCTTCTCTCAAGGTGAGAAAATACCATCAACATGCATTTTTGTATATTTGCGCATTTGTACACAATCAGGGGGAATGGTCTATCTCCATCGTCATACACCAAGCTTGGTGTACAAACCATCTCCCACCCTCCATTAACTTAAAAGGTGGTCATATGAACACCCTCCATTTCACCCTACCCCCAACTATTCATAATGTTTACTCACTAAAAGGCTTTTTAATTTACCGTTACTCTAAATAATCTGGGAAACAAGATTCAAGGGAACTCACCCACTCATACATCCTCCCAAAACAAGACACTTTTGAGTTTTGACTCTTTCCCCGACTTCATCAAACCCCCACATGCTAGACGCATCCTTGGCACCTTTGCCACTCTGAACCCATGTCCTCCACCCGATACTTGAGCTCCACCATCCTTCTACGTAAAGCATATCCCCTCCTTGCCAAACCTCTACCACCATTTTTCCAGTAAATAATGGTTCACATCTTGTGATTTCACCATACCCAGACCACCTGCTTTTATGGGCCTCACAAGTCACAACCTCGCAAGTGGAGACCTAAGTTTTTGTTGGCACCCTCCCAAAAATCTTTTTGCTGGATCCTCTCCAACTTTGCAACAGAACAAACAGGGTTCTTAATCATCGACATGTAATAAATCCGCGAATCTGCTAATGTCGCCTAAATCTGCAACTGACTTCTCCATGTTGAGAGCTTCTTCCTGAACTTGGGTGGGAATAGGATTATCCACCAGAGGATACCCCAAGTATCCCATTAAAAAAGAGCCACATACAACCAAGATTGATTGCCAAAGTGAGCTGTGAGTCCTTATTCATACCCAAGCGGCAAGCCCACTAACAAGCACACTCTTAAATACACTTTGACCTCAGAAGTGCCTCAAAACATCCAGTAATAGGTTTGATAGTCCCTGAGAAAAATGATAATGTCATTGACAATTTGAAAGGACACGTGATCACATTACAAAATAGCGCACCAAACCACAGGGATGGGGATAATCTCGAGAAGTTTTGAGCAACCTAGTTGGAGAACCATTTATTTGAACTTTAAAAGGAAGTGGCAGAGATACATTCTGTTATCTATCCTCTTCCGGTGGCAGTGAACCCCATCCTCTCTGGCATAGAATCGACAGAAGACCACAGAAAATGCTCACAAGTCTTTTCCAAATTAACTTTAAACCCCAATCCTTTTCATTTGCTTTTTTCGAGCAATGAAACGACTAATTTTCAACCAGTATCCTCTCTGAAGTTTGTCTTGGCTTCTATTAAGGCACCTTGAACAACACTAGATGGAGGTCATAATTCATAACCTCCTTCAAGCAATTGGAGGTCATAACTCTTAACCTCCTTCAAGCAATTGGCAAGGACCTTCAGTTTTAATTTATAGATGAACCCCACTAAACTTACGAGTCTGAAGTGAAGCAATGCAATCGCATAAGGGACATTGGGGATCAATGAAATAAAGTTTGCATTAAACTCGTAGTTTAGCACACCCGTTTACAGAAATCTGCAAAAAACTTCATAAAATCATCTTAAACAAAGAACAGAGTTCTTACCTCTTCCCGCTTGTGCAGGCTTCTTTTCTACTTGTGTATGCTACATTATTTCCGACCTTTTTTCCTCTCGAACTCCTTTACAAGTTGACCAAAAAAAGGTTCAGAATCATTGAGTTCCTGTTCTTTATCTAATGTCATTAACATAATCGAATTAATTCATGTTTGTAGGCGGTATTTGTTGGTCACAATCATGGGAATGATTGGTGCTGCCCTTACAAGAAACTGTGGCTCTGCTATGCTCGCCATACAGGTTATGGAGGTTATGGAACCTGGCCCAAGGGGGCTAGAATCATT
This sequence comes from Umbellularia californica, assembly GCA_028538565.1. Classification (NCBI taxonomy): domain Eukaryota; kingdom Viridiplantae; phylum Streptophyta; class Magnoliopsida; order Laurales; family Lauraceae; genus Umbellularia; species Umbellularia californica. Next base: position 3,183,445 of record JAPQWN010000003.1, on the reverse strand, counting down.
GACATCACTGAACAACCCTTCTCCATCAAATCATGGATAAGGATGGAGAAAGGAGAAAAACACAGTGAAGTTGTTATCAGTTCATGATATTCTCTACTTCAGAATTCCGGGAGCAGCATTGAAATGACAGATTGGTTTCCTTACTCATGTATCAGTTGAAAAATAATGTCTTTATAAATTGAGATGAATTCTCTAGGTAAAATGTGCATTTGGAACTTTTTATGGTACCAGAGTGATAGCCTTTATAGCTATCAATGTTTTTTGCACTCTTAAATAAAAATCAAGCATCCTTACTTATCCACTCATTTATCCAACAGTCTTGATCATCTCTTTGTTTTTATCAAATTGTACGATTTAAAGCTTGTGAAAGAGATCAAACACATATATGATCTAGTGGGCCATTGGTCTGCACTGACCCAAAAAGAGAGGGGCACAACAGTGATCACCATTAAAGCATCATGATCGAATTCTTTTCAAAGCTCAAAGGTTTTGTTATTTTTGTTATCAATAGCTCTATCTTTTTCTCCGAGAGCATTGGAGATATTATTAGTAAGTTGGATAAGATAAGCTTTAGGTTTTGAATTACTATTCCGAATGGTTGATTCCTGAGATGGATTCTCGTAACAAAGTCAAAGTGAAATATGTTCACTTTTTAAGTGGCTTTTGTGGGCTTACCGCTTACCTATCGATATGACAAGTTTTCCGTATGACAAATTTGTCTTTTCTTCTCCTTTAAAACCCATGGACCCTTGAAAATCTATGCTTTTTCATATTTATATGTCTCCCTTTTTTGTTTTGAAAAACTTTCCAAGGCTCTATGGAGCAGGTGCTTGAATAGTTCAATGCATCCAAAATCTAGTCATTCAATCGAATAGTATCCTGAATTGCTATAGTTCACAAATAATAAATGATTCAATGCATCTGATACCCCACAAAGTATGTTGTTTACTCAATAGAACTGCACTATGTGGCTCACTTTGGTCAATTCAGTTCGTTTGTCGACATCGCTTACCTGTGAGGAAGACATATCCATACCTATAGGATGAACAATGTAGAAGTAATTCAATGATTGAGTTAATCAAACAGGTGAACAACATAATCAGGTGGTGAGAGGCTAAACTATGAATCCTTTTTTTTTTTTTGTCTCTTGGGTATACGAACAGTAGCCTTATGTGGACAGTGGGCACATCCTAATCATCTAATACAATCCAGTATGATCAAAAGAGCTGTAGAAAATTCTTTAGGGGACGTTTGGTAAGCATTCATGTAAAGAGGGGATTCTATTCTCCAGAGGATTCCTTTGCTCTAGTGGAATCAAGCCATCCTCATATAGGACTTGTAAAGAGAGTTCTAGGTTTGGCATAGAAAGAGGATTCCCACCATTGGTAGAATATGTGATACAATGGTTGTAAGTTTTTTGGAAATAACTCAGGATTTATGACAAATCAGGACCTCAACTTTTTACTCAAAGTCAATTTGGGCCATCTAGAGTATTTGAACGGTTCGGATCGTGCGAAAGGGCACCACAAAAATAAAAAAATTAATATTTTAGAATCTGGATGTTTTTGTAAATATCTCGATATTTAGACATGATCAACGGCTGAAGTTTAATCAACTGGCCTTTTTTGACCTTTCAGAGATAACTCATGGTTTAGATCATGATTACGGGCTCCACAGGAACCAAAAAATTGAAAAAACCACACTGTTTTTCATCCCCTTTTTTGCCTAGTGTGAAATCAATGGTCCATAGTTTTGGCCAATTTCTCATGATCCATATTGAATCATTCTGCCAAATTTGGACCTAGAGTTTTTTTAGGCATTTTGAAGAGATTGGACGGTTTGGATTTCGCAAATGGGCCCCACAAAATTTCAGAAATTGCCATCCAACGGTCTGGACGTTTTTGCAAATATCTCAAACTCCGTGAACAATCAACTGCTGATATTTGACGTTCCAGCCGATTTTGGCCTTTTAAAAAATACTACCGGTTCAGATCTTAATTGTGGGGCCAAGAAAAGGTCAGATTTTGATAAAAAAAAAAAAAAACGGTGAACCCTATATTACCGCATTGCGGACTATAGCAGCGCCTTTCGGCCCATTCACTGATTCTGTCTTTCAGAGTGGGGAGGGTCTGACATGAGGAATGGTGATGCAGAGATTCCTTAATGAAGGTTTCCTTGCATTACCAAACGTGGGTTTTCCACGGGAGCATAGAAAACCTGCAAGGAGCCTTCACTGAGGATGCTTACCAAAATGTACCCTTAGTGCCTACCTGCAAGAATTCTTGGAACTCGATAAACAATTCCCAAAAATATTGTCCACCAACACGATTATAACTTAAGCGTCTGTTTGCAGGAACTTCTGATGAAAATCATGCTGAGAATATTTACTCTGATTTGTTGCCCCCACCAGTTGGAATTTACAGTATGATTAGTCAGATTCCAAAAATATACTTTTAGACATCATCACGATCACTTTAGGCTTAAAAGGAATTTTTCCAAATTTAAATCTCAAAATGGCAGTGGATAGTTAGCATTTGTAAATCTAGCTAAAGGAAAGGAGCACCCGGGGAATTCAGTGATAACTTCTAACAAAATGAATTCATTAAGATAAAACCCACGGTGACTTTCATTGGAGGAAATTACCTCAATTTTATACATAATGATAATCAACAACCAGAATTTTCAAATTCAAAGTTAAAATCTCTAACTAGTCATATTGACCAATTCAATCCTAAATTCCTAATCTTAATTAATCTCTAAGTTAACATTCAGATATCACTTGAGTCGGAAATCTAGAATATCTTGAACAACTTGCCCTCTCTATTCCCAGAAGTTTACGCAATTGCCTCCAATTGTGTTGGTCTGTCATGCTTATCCCAAACCACCACAGGTATAAAATGTCATGTCAATCAAGGTTGGAAAACTCGGAACTCGGACTCAACTCTTCCAATGCAAAAAATTTGACTTGGATGGAGTCAACGCGGTGACTAGAGAGAGTCACGCCTTTTATAAAATTAACTTGAAGATTATTTTAAAAATAGATTAAGTACTTATAAAATATAAATATACATTTATTTACATGCATTCATGATAATAAATTCAAATTAACAAATTTCTATATACAAGAAAAATATTATAAGAAAAAAAATAAATGAAAGAGATTGTATAATACATATTTGTTTAGTCTAAATATTGAATATTAAATATAAAAAATAAGCTTCAAATTACATTCCAATCATCATTTTTAAATTATTGACTCGTATATACTTACTTAAAAATAAATATTACCTATTTTAAATAAGATCTACGTATCAAATGATTTAAATGTAAATCACTTATTAAATTAAGGTGACTCAGGCGAGTGTCCTCTATATTTGACTATGTCATTCTTCAAAACGAAAAGACTCACGAGGGTCAAGAGTGAACTCAGGGAGCCTTAGATTTCCAACTATGATGTCACTGATTACAGCCTTTTTTTCAAGCGTGGCGTGTACAACTTGTGATCACCAATTGACCCCAAGTCATTCGGCCTATCCAGTCTCCAAAGCCCTATTTTGCATTCTTCCCTTCAAAGTCTTAAATGTGGGCCCACAAATAGGTGTCTGATTTAGACATTAGTGTACGACTTGCCCTCTCTTACACAATTGCCTCCAATTGTGTCGGTCAGTCATGTCTATCCCAAAACACCACATGTATAAAATGTCAATTCACTCAAGGTCGGAAAATTCCAAACTCAGACCCGACTCGCCCAATGTAAAAAATTTGACTTGGATGGAGTCAACACGGTGATAAGAGAGAGTCATGCCTTATATAAAATTAACTCAAAGATTATTTTAAAAATAGATTAAGTACTTATAAAATATAAATATACATTTATTTACATGCATACATGATAATAAATTCAAATTAATAAATTTATATATACAAGGAAAATATTATAAAAAAATAATAAATGAAAGAGATTGTATAATACATATTTGTTTAGTCCAAATATTGAATGTAAAATATCAAATATAAGTTTCAAATTACATTCCAATCATCATTTTTAAATTATTGACTCGTATATATATATATATATATATATATATATATATATATATATAGGATAATATTCATATGCATCCATCCCTCACCATTTTTGGTGAGGGACACCCCAAAAGGAGAAGTTTCAAGTACAAAAGTATACTTTGTACCTCACACAAATTACACTTCTGTACTTGAAACTTCCCCTTTTGGGGTGTCTCTCACCAAAAATGGTGAGGGATGGATGCACTTGAAGATCCCATATATATCCATCTCTCACCATTTGTGGTGAGGGATAGATGCATATGCTCACTTTTGTACTTAAAGGGGTGTCCCTCACCACAAATGGTGAGGGATAGATGCATATGAATATTTCCCTATATATATATATATATATATATATATATATATATATATGGAAGTGCTCTTGGGGAGAGATGGGTGGGGGCCCTCACATTTAAGTTGGTGAGAGTGGATATGGAAGTGAGGGCTCCCACCAATCTCTCACAAAGTTGGTGAGAGTGTCTCTCATAGGAGCACTTTCCATATACTTAAAAATAAATATTACCTATTCTAAATAAGATTTACCTATCAAATGATTTAAATGTAATAAAATAACTTATTGAATTAAAGTGACTCGGGCGACTGCCGCTAGGGCTGCACATGGGCGGTTCGGATCGGTTTAACACTAAAACCAACAACCAAACCGAACCTGTCGGTTTTTTAATTAACTGATTCGATCCGACCGATGGAGAGGGCGTAAACCAAACCGAACGGTTCAGTCTGGTTCGGTCGGTTAAACCGTTGTTTTTTATTTATTTATTTTGAAAATTAGACGTTGAAATTTTCAAAATGATGATACCCCGTCCTTTGCATTTATTCCAATGTTTAGTGCAAACATAAAAATTCAACATTCCAAACTGCACTAAACGCATATAAAAAATAATTCTACTCCAAAAAGAGAATTTGGACTAAACGCAAAAAAAAAAAAAAAAAGAAAAGAGCATTAACCAGCTTAGAGTGAAATATTCATTCCACATGATACCATTTGAAATTACAAAAGAATAATAGTTCATGTTAAGAAAAGTCACACACAAACGGCATCTGTATTAGAACCCACTATATTTTTCAAAAATGAAGGTTTCTTAACACATTGGTTAGGTAAGACAAAAACCAACTATTAAAAGGCTAGGCTTTACTGGCTTTTCTAGCATTCTTAAGAGTGCAGCATTCTGATAAAAACTTTATTGAAACGATGTAGGAATTATGATGGGAGAAAAACAGTCTGTACAGTAATCCCTCCATCTGCAATGAAGTATCAAAAAACATTTGAGAGATTCAAGGAGATGCACTGAGGCAGTGTTGACGGTTGAGTTCATGTAAGAATGGGGTTGTGGAATGTAACTTTGAAAGTAGTAAAAAACGAAACTCTATGGCTAAAATGGTAAAAAATAATATTAAATTACTGCATACGGTCAGTTCGGTTTCAGCGGTTAACCGTGGGCTGAAACCAATAACCAACCAATGTAAGCGGTTTTTATAATTTTCAAACCGTTAACCGAACCGATCCACTATAAATTAATCCGAACCGCCCGGTTCGGTCGGTCCAGTTTAGTTTTGTGATGATATTGGATTTTTTTGTACATCTCTAACTGCCGCTGTACTTCAAAACGAAAGGACTCAGGAGAGTTAATGGTGAACTCAGGGAGCCTTAGTTTTCCAACCATTGACGTCACTAATTATAGCCGTTTTTCACCTAGCGTGGCGTGGACAATTTGCGATCGCAATTGACCCCAAGTCAATCAGGCTGTCGAGTATCTAGTCAGTCGTTAAATGCAGCCTCTTTATTCAACCGTGGCGTGTACAACTTGCCATCGCTAATCGATCCCGAGTCAATTGGCCAGTCTATGTCTCGAGTCAGTCGGTCAAGTCTCCAATATTGTGTTTCGCTCTTTAAAATAGTGACCACAGACATGGGTAGGTATTATCCCTCGTCTGTATTATCCCTTGTCTTTCTTATGTCCTCCACTTCTTCTGCTGCCATGTCTTTGCTGTATTTCTTCTTCTTCTTCTTGTCGTTGTTATCATCAGCATCAACGTTCAAAATCACTCTGTTTGCAGATCTTCACTATGGAGAGAACCCATGGTCGGACTGGGGCCCAGAACATGACAAAGCTTCCGACAATGCCATGTCCGTTTTACTCGATCAAGAAAAACCAGGTGCCTCACCCCACCCATTAATTTCTATATATTTTTTTTCGACAATTGCTGTTCCTGAAATAGTACTCTTAGTCAATGTTGAGTCCATTACATAAACGGTCTAGATCACAGAACTATTTATTAGGGGTATCAATCAGCATGAATCAAAGCTGGGTATAGTTTGAATCCGGGTCTAAATGTGCTAAATGCTAAGGGCCTGTTTGGATGTATGGTGAATTAAAGTGTGGTGAAGTGAAGCATCAAATCAAAAGAGAATAAAATATAAGATGTTATGATGGTGTTTTATTTTTAGTTGTTTGGTATGGAATTTTTTTGACTTTTTATATAGAAAATTGGAGTTTTTTTGTCTTTTAGTAGAATAAGGAGGTTGTTTTTTTTACTTTTTTTTTTTTTAAAAGATGAGGGAATTTTGAAATTATATACTTTTGATATGACTCATTGTCTTTTCTTGTCCTCGTAATGCACTTCACCACACATCTAAACACGCCCTAATGGAGTTTATTAGCATATTTGAATGGAAGAGGCCCAAATTAAGACATCTTCTTTGCATGGACCGCCGTCTTGAAGATAACCTGTGTCTTCAGAACTTGTAGACTGTAGAGTCATCTTCTTCTTCTTCTTTTTTTTTTAGAAAAAACGCTAATTATACAGCTTTACAGGCTTGGGCCCATGCATATCATATTTCTTTTTTGTTCAAAATGTTTGCTCATGGTAGCTGTCATGACTAGAAAAATTAGCAAATCGAACAAAGTGCTTTTTTTTTCTTAACCCCTTCTACTTGCAATTATGTTAATAATGAGTTCTAAACAAATTGTTGCAGATTTTGTAGTTTTTCTTGGAGACATTATTACAGCCAACAACCTACTAATTGCAAATGCAAGCTTTTACTGGGACCAGGCCATCTCTTCAACAAAGAATAGGGGGAAACCTTGGGCAACCGTTTTTGGGAACCACGACGATGCACAATTCGAGTGGCCACTTGATCGTGAATGGTTTAATTCGTCGGACACAGGAATTCCACAGGTTCGATGCCCTCCTACGACTTCGTCGGGGTCAGGTAATGGAAGATTAATTTAGAATTTGAAGATGACCCATGACACTAACAGGTCCTTATTATTTCAGGGTAATATATGTTGAGTGCTGTTAGGATGCTGTTTCATATAGGTTTTCCTGGATCACTAAGTTGCATTTTGTCACTCAGGGCTAGGCTATAATACAATTCATGTTTTTTAGATTGCATGGGACAGGTACAGGGGTAGCAATATGTTGGTTTGAATCACTGTAAATGAAATATAATAGTTTTTTTGTACCATTTCATTCGCACTTTGTACTTGGTGGACTCACATAGTCAACACACACTATTCAGCAATCACCACCATATGGGAGGTGGGGATGTAAGACTGGTATTCTGATATTCGGACAAATTTTCTCCTGAATGGCTTCAATTTGGGATTTTAGGAGTGGGAACATGCGATTTCAAAGGGACAACACGCATGGAACTGATGAAGGGTGAGATTGAGAGGAACAATTTATCTCGTTCTCAAAGTGGGCCTACGGAGTTGCGGCCAAGTATTTCAAACTACGTATTGCCAATTACATCATCAGGGAACCCACAATCAACCGTTGCATTTATGTATTTTCTGGATTCTGGAGGTGGATCTTACCCAGGACTCATCTCCAAAGCGCAAGTGAGATGGTTTCAAAAGAAGTCACAAGAGATTAACCCAGGTTCAACGTAAGCAAATGTGGATAATTTTCTTCCAACTCTTTTCTTCTTCTTTTTCTTGTTTTCCTTGAACTTGACAGTAAGAAAATAACAATCAGAAAAAAGCCATTTTTCTGGTGCATCAGATGGCTAGTACAAAAGAAATCGAACATTTATCTAATCATTGAGCTTCTAACTTGACCATGAACTCACCGGAGTTAGTACTCCTAGTCCTATATTGGGTGGATCATTGAGTTTGAAAGCCTAGTATTCCAGGTTTTTCTGGTCACTAATTAATAGTCGAGAGAAAACGAATAGAATCAACATGAGTCATTTGATCTGAAGAATAAAGCTTTCTTCTTTGTTTTCGATAAATCAGTTTCATACTTTTACAATCTTTTATCCATAGTTATGGTAAATTAAAATAAATTATACTTCTACCACTCACCTGGTTGACTTGCTTGTTTCTTATCTCAGCTTATCCAAATTAGAACTGTAGTTTTGCATGACCCATTGTTTCTAACACTTGAGATTGTATTACTCAGAAGGTTGCATGAACTTTCTTCACAGGGTCCCTGAGTTAGTATTTTGGCATATCCCAAGCAAGGCTTATGAGGAAGTCGCCCCTGGTTCTGGAATCCAACAGCCATCTGTTGGATCCATTAACAAGGACAAAGTAGCAGCACAAGAACAAGAAGTGGGGATCATGGATGTTCTCTCGAGCAGGCCTTCTGTCAAGGTGAGAAAATACCCTTGACATGCATTTTGTACATTTGCGCATTTGTACACAATCAGGGGGAATGATCTATCTAACTTGGTGTACAAACCATCTCCCACCCTCCTTAAACTCAAAAGGTGGTCATTTGAACACCCTCCATTTCACCCTCCCCACAACTTTTTTTTTTATTTTTATCGGTAACTGAAACTTTCATTAAGAGGAGGGAATACAAAACGACAAACAACAATGAGGCAAGAACATAGGAAAAGAAAAGGAGAAGAAAATCAAACTAAATGGTAGAAGAGCATTGTACCCCACCCTACCCAATTACATAATAAAACCGTCCCAAGGATAGCTTCTCTCCACCCCTTGCTTGCTTAAAGCATCAGCCATATTGTTGGCTATTCTAAGCTCGTGATGGAAGATGACATTAATGGCAGTAGTGAAAGATCAAATTTCGTTAAAGAGGAATTGAAATTTCCAAGGAAAAGGCTTTCTATTAGACACCCAAGCAATCGAAGAACCCCCCACCCCCCTCTTCATAATGTTCACTCACTAAACGGCCTTTTAATTTACCGTCACCCTAAATAACCTGAGAAACAAGATTCAAGGGAACCCACCCATGCATGCATCCTCCCAAAACAAGACACTTTTTGAGTTTTTGACTCTTCCCCTGACATCGTTAAACCCCCACATGCTATACGCATCCTTGACACCTTTCCCACTTCGAACCCATGTCCTCCACCCATACTTGAGCTCCACCATCCTTCCGTAAAGCATCCCCTCCTTGCCAAACCTCTACCACCATTTTTCCAGTAAATAATGGTTCACATCTTGCAATTTCACCATACCCAAACCACCTGCTTTTATGGGCCTCACAAGTCACAAGTCACAACCTTGCCCACTAGAGTAAGTGGAGACTTAAGTTTTTGATGGCACCCTCCCATAAAACTTTTTGCTGGATCCTCTCCAACTTTGCAACAGAACAAACAGGGTTCTTAATCATCTACATGTAATAAATCCGTGAATTTGCTAATGTCGCCTAAATCTGCAACTGACTTCTCCATGTTGAGAGCTTCTTCCTGAACTTGGGTGGGAATAGGATTATCCACCAGAGGATACCCCAAGTATCCCATTAAAAAAGAGCCACATACAACCAAGATTGATAGCCAAAGTGAGCTGTAAGTCCTTATTCATACCCAAGCGGCAAGCCCACTGACAAGCACACTCTTAAATACACTTTGACCTCAGAAGTGCCTCAAAACATCTAGTAATAGTTTTGATAGTCCCTGAGAAAAATGATAATGTTATTGACAACTTGAAAGGACACGTGATCACATTACAAAATAGCGCACCAAACCACAGGGATGGGGATAATCTCGAGAAGTTTTGAGCAACCTAGTTGGAGAACCATTTATTTGAACTTTAAAAGGAAGTGGCAGAGATACATTCTGTTATCTATCCTCTTCCAGTGGCAGTGAACCCCATCCTCTCCGGCATAAAATCGACAGAAGACCACAGAAAATGCTCACAAGTCTTTTCCAAATTAACTTTAAACCCCAATCCTCTTCATTTGCTTTTTTCGAGCAATGAAACGACTTATTTTCAACCAGTATCCTCTCTGAAGTTTGTCTTAGCTTCTATTAAGGCACCTTGAACAACACTAGATGGAGGTCATAACTCATAACCTCCTTCAAGCAATAGGCAAGGACCTTCAGTTATAATTTATAGATGAACCCCACTAAACTTACGAGTCTGAAGTGAAGCAATGCAATCACATAAGAGACAATGGGGATCAATGAAATAAAGTCTGCATTAAACTCCTAATTTAGCGCACCCGTATTACAAAAATCAACAAAAAACTTAATAAAATCATCTTAAACAGAGAACAGAGTTCTTACCTTTTCCCACTTGTGCGGCTTCTTTTCTACTTGTGCATGCTACATTATTTCCGACCTTTTTTCCTCTCGAACTCCTATATAAGTTGACCAAAAAAGGTTCGGAATCATATAGTTCCTGTTCTTTATCTAATGTCATCAACATAATCAAATTAATTCATGTTTGTAGGCGGTATTTGTTGGTCACAATCATGGGAATGATTGGTGCTGCCCTTACAAGAAACTTTGGCTCTGCTATGCTCGCCATACAGGTTATGGAGGTTATGGAACCTGGCCCAGGGGGGCTAGAATCATTGACATCACTGAACAACCCTTCTCCATCAAATCATGGATAAGGATGGAGCAAGGAGAAATACACAGTGAGGTTGTTATCAGTTTATGATATTCTCTACTTCAGAATTCCAGGAGCAGCATTGAAATGACAGATTGGTTTCCTTACTCATGTATCAGTTGGAAAATAATGTCTTTATAAATTGAGATGAATTCTCTAGGTAAAATGTGCATTTGGAACTTTTTATGGTACCAGAGTGATAGCCTTGATAGCTATCAATGTTTTTTGCACTCTTAAATAAAAATCAAGCATCCTTACTTATCCACTCATTTATTCAACAGTCTTGATCATCTCTTTGTTTTTAATTATCAAATTGTACGATTTAAAGCTTGTGAAAGAGATCACACACATATATGATCTAGTGGGCCATTGGTCTGCATTGACCCAAAAAGAGAGGGAGAAAACAGTGATCACCATTAAAGCATCATGACCGAATTCTTTTCAAAGCTCAAAGGTTTTGTTATTTTTGTTATCAATAGCTCTATCTTTTCTCCGAGAGCATTGGAGATATTATTAGTCAATTAGAGAAGATAAGCTTTAGGTTTTGAATTACTATTCCAAATGGTTGATTCCTTATGAGATGGATTCTCGTCACAAAGTCAAAGTGAAATATGTTCACTTTTTAGGTGGCTTTTGTGGGCTTATAACTATCGATATGACAAGTAATATATTGTTTTGTAGTGTAACTCTATATGTATTAAAGCGAAGTGGAAGGTGGGCTCATCTAACATGCATGCTCTAACAATCTATAAAGATTCTCTTTGATTTCTATTCGATTTCATTCCCTACTTTTGCTCATACATCCACTTCTACCTATATGTAATTTCTCCTCAACCAAATCTAAGATTATGGTAATCTTTTGTGATGTGTTCTTAAATTATTTAGGTATGAAAAGTGTGTTGAATAAAAGTTCCAATTGGGTAGCCCATAAAAAAACCTTGTTGGGAGATACTTGTATATTGAGTGTCCAACTAGCTTTGATTATGTTTTAGATTACAAAGCCTTACTTGAATTGTGAAGTTCTATTAAATGGTTATCAGAAGTATGCTTATTTCAAGATGAGCAAAGAGTGATCATGTATAAAGGTGTGGTTTCCAGCGTGGTGACAAAAATCATCCCCTATTTTTTTTTTTTTTTTTTCTCTCTTATTCTCTCAATCTCTATATCTTGCCCTTAATCTCTAAATCTTTATATTCATCCATCTTTCCCTATCTCTCCCTCTCTTGCTGTCTCTTTCTCTTGTGGACACTCTCAATTGGTCTTCATCTCTCTCTCTTTCATCAATTTCCTTATTCTCTCTCTGACTATCCATCTCTTTCTCTATCTCAGTTCACTCTTTATTGTTCTCTAACTACAACCTTTTTAATAATAAGGTTCTAGACGGTCTTGATTCAAAGTTGGAGTCTCATAATGTTGATGAGGATTTTTGAGAAATCTTTGAAGGGAGCTCATACTCCACTACCTTAGCATTATAATTTGAATATAAGTATCAATCTTCAGAATCAATTTGATAAAAGTTACTGCAAGCCCTTTATTGAATCTAATGAAACTTTGGGGTATGTCACTACTTCTCAACCACTCTATAACTTTTGCAAATAGAAATAAAAAATAGATTTGCTGACCTCAGTCCATCCTCATGCAAAACAACAACATACAATATGCTTTATTTGTTATAACATGTGTTGTTTTGTTGTATGTTAGGTTGAGATAGATGTGAAAATAGATTTTATTTAATTTAAGATAGATGTGAAAATAGCTTTTATGATTCCGTCATTAGTTCATCCATAATATCACTGAATATTCTTCCATGAAATCACTGAATATTGTACACTCCGAGCACACAACTTTAAACAAGTCTTTCATTTTGCTTTTCTCCCCTTTTCTCTTCTAATTAGAGAAGGTTTTTATGTTATTTAGAAATGGATAATGGAAAAGATGACAACAATGCAGTTAGTTGTGGAATTATTGTTGGGCCTTCCATGGGAAACAAACGTCAAAAAAGAGACAAGACAAACATCACATGGACGACGGAGGTTGCTAATACATATTTAACTGATATCATGTTATTTTCTTTTCCTTCTAAGATAAGCAAGGAGCTTATTTTAATTGTTTTCTATGTTCAGGTTGGACATAACATTTTATTGTTAAGATAAATGATTGGCAAAGTAGGCATATTAGATGCATGGCATACAAATGTAATGCTGTTTGTGATAAAGCTATTATCAGAAAGGTGGTAAAGGATGGTATGGGGCATGCAAGATGTGGCTATTAATATCAGACTTACCTATCCATCTGGTGGGTCACACCTCAATTAGCTAGCTCTAAGAGAAATTCTTAATGGTTATAACCCCTAATAAATGAACTCCAGTGATTTTGGTCTAACTCTCAAACTGTGGGCTCTAGATTCAATGTGACAAACTGCTTAATAATTTGTATTAAGCATCATCATCATGTCATATGCATCTGATGCTATAAACCTGTTCCTATACTATACCCAACTATATCAAGCCATTAAAACAGCCCATTCCATGAAAAATTGAGTCCGGATCACCTATCACACTTGTTATACCTTCACCGCGAGTGGACCAATAATACTTCGCCACATCATCCAAAATTTTTGGTAATTCTCTTTCATCTGATTTAAACTTTGTAAACTTCAAGATCACCTAAATTTTTGGATGACGTGGCAGAGTATTATTGGTCCACTCATGGGGAATGTATAACAAATACAATAGGTGATCTGGACTCTGAAAAATTTAATGAAATATGTGTACCACATCGGCAACATGAGGATTTCTCTTGCAAGAGAGCACCACGTGGCATGGGTTTCACATTGGTGCACTCAAATGTTGCAGTAAAATCTTACTTACAATCTTTCATTCCTTATTTAATATACACAGAATGCCACATCATTCTCCACTTAAATCTCTCTCAAGATCTCTTTGACATTAACTAATTGATAATTACTCATAAATCTCCGCTAAAATCTCTCTCGGGAATTTAGTTGCTCATTTATAATTTTCAACTAATTGATAATCACTCATATAAATCTCCACTAAAATCTCTCTCGTAAATTTAGTTGCTCATTTACAACTTTCATACCTATTCTAAATCAATTTTATTTGGTGGGGTGGGCTTAGCACGGGCGTTTGTTGCTAGTTTTCCATATGACAAATTTGTCTTCTCTTCTCCTTTAAAAGTTTAAACCCATATATGGACCCTCTGAAAATCTACCCTTTTTCATATTTATGTCGCCCCTTTTGTTTCGAAAAACTTTCCAATAGGAGTGCACGGCGGGCGGCTTGGGCGGTTATTGGGCGGTTTAGGCGGTTTTGTTTTATGGCGGTTTGTAAAAAGTAGAAACTGTAACTGCCCAAAGTATAGGCGGTTTGGGCGGTTTTTTTAGCGGGCGACTTGGGCGGCATGTTGGGCGGTTTGGTATTTGTACCTATCTATCTCTTTTTTATTTTTTTATTTTTAATAGAATGTAACTAAAGTTTCAAAGTACTTAACATAAAGAATAAAAATTAAACATGATTTTTAATAAAAGTCAATAATCGATAATAAACAAAATTTTCAACTAAGTATATTAATGTAAAATTAAAGTCCAAAGGCATCACCAAAATTAAAAAATACAATCACTTATATAATCTAACGTCCAAAAGTCAAAAATCTAATTCTGAATATGAAGCGTTTTTTTAGCAACCATATATTTTTTGAAAGATACGTGAAGTCTTTAAAGAATAGATGAAGAATTTTTTTTTTTTATTTTTTTATTTTTAATAATGAGCGGGCGGGGCGGTTTGAAACCGCCTATTCAAATGTGAAACCGTAACCGCCCGCTCATTAGTACGGATTGAAACCGCCCCGCCCGCCTAAAGGCGGTTTTGATGTATATCCACTTGTAGCGGGGCGGGGCGGGGCGGAGCGGGGCGGGCGGGTTGGCGGGTTACGGTTATTTTTGTGCAGCCCTACTTTCCAAGGCTCTAAGGACGAGGTGGCTGAATAGTTCAATGCATCCAAAATCTAGTCATTCAATCAATTAGTATCCTGAATTGCTAAAGTTCACAGATCATAAATAATTCAATGCGTCTGATACCCCACAAAGTATGTTGTTTACTCAATAGAACTGCACTGTGTGGCTCAGTTTGCTCAATTTAGTTCGTTTGTTGACATCGCTCACCAGTGAGAGAGACATGTCCATACCCCATAGGATGAACAATGCAGAAGTAATTCAATGATTGAGTTAATCAAACAGGTGAACAACATAATCAGGTGGTGAGAGGGTAAACTATAAATCCATTTTTGTTCTCTTGGGTACAAACAGTAGCTTTTGTGGATCAACTATAAATTCATTTTGGGCACCATCTAATCATCTAATACAAACCATATTGGTATGATCAAAAGAGCCGTAGAAAATTCTTTATAGTGCTTGCCTGCAAGAATTCTTGGAACTCGATAAACAATTCCCCAAAATGTTGTCCACCAACACGATTTTAACTTAAGCGTCTGTTTGCAGGAACTTCTGATGAAAATCATGATGAGAGTTTTTACTGTGATTTGTTGCCCCCAGCAGCTGGAATTTACAGTATGATTAGTCAGATTCCAAAAAAATACTTTTAGGCATCATCATGATCACTTTAGTCTTTAGGCTTGAAAGGAATTTGTCCAAATTTAAATCTCAAAATGGCAGTGGTTAGGTAGCATTTGTAAATCTAGCTAAAGGAAAGGAGCACCAGGGGAATTTTCTGTGATAACTTCTAACAAAATGAATTCGTTAAGATAAAACCCACGGTGACTTTCATTGGAAACTTCAGTGGAGGAAATTACCTCAATTTTATACATAATGATAATCAACAACCAAAATTTTCAAAGTCAAAGTTAAAATCTCTAACTAATCATATTGACCAATTTTGAAAGTTCTGCAGGCCCACTAGAATGGATGCTAGTGTGGAGGAAATTACCTCAATTTTATACATAATGATAATCAACAACCAAAATTTTCAAAGTCAAAGTTAAAATCTCTAACTAATCATATTGACCAATTTTGAAAGTTCTGCAGGCCCACTAGAATGGATGCTAGTCTAATTAATCAAACCAATGCAACGGATGTACCTAACCAAACAAGATTAAAATAGCAAATAAATCTATCAATCACACCCCACAAGAAGGTAGACATAAATTTAACATGGAGAAAAACCAAAATAACTTCTACAAGAGAGTAAAAGGAACATAGCCTTCTAGAGCAACCCTTCAGAACGAACTAACACGGCCTTCTAGAGCAGCCCTTCAGAACATTAATCTCTCAATAGCTATAAAAAAATAATTCTCTATCTAAGATATCTCCTACTCAGATTAATGACAGAGGTGTTATCTCAATTTGAGTTGAGAGAATCAGCCAATTCATAGCCTAAAATATGTGCATAAGACTCCTAGTGATAATCCACTAAGAATTACAATCATACACAAACTCCAACATAGAATCTGGATCGGACTGAGCGTAGTCCACTATAGCGAGCTGCACCCTCACTATAGCAAGGTGCCTCTCGGGATTAAGGCTCTAACAACTTCTGTCAGCCTTATTATGACCCTTACAAATTCAATCCTAAATTCCTAATCTTAATCAATCTCTAACATTCAGATATCGCTTGAGTCGGAAATCTAGAATATCTTGCAAACAAATAATGCCGACGCCCAAAAAGCTGAAACTTGGAATAACACATTAGCCATACCATGGAAGTTATATTTCAGAAATCTCACACAACATTTGATAGGCTGTCACATGTTGAAAACTCCACAGCATCTCCCTCTTTCTCCAGTCATTCACATTACATTATACAATCCATTTCTCCCATTAGTCATTACATATTTCTCAAAACAAAAGGAGATACAAAAATAAATTTATATAAGCTATATTTTTAACCCAACATTTAATTTTTTCAATAAATTTAACAAACACCCTCCGTGAGCGATGTAAATGGGTCTGACCTGTTGAAATCAGGTTTGCGTCCTCATTTAGGCCCAGATAAGTAAACAAATTTGGGTTCAAATCCTTTCTTTTGGACTCATGATCGATCCGGATTCGAATCTGGTTACACCATCGTACTAATGTTGAACCCGGACCGACATATTACCTTAATTTTTATGAATCTCTACTGTTTCTTTGTTAGATCGCTGGTCTCTATCCAAACCTGACCCCGAAACCCCACATAAACTGTCCCGGTTACGTCTATTTGAAACCGGAAACCACCGTTTACATCCCTACCGCCAGTAGAAAAGTACTTTTCAGGAATATTCTCACGATTTCTCGCACAGCACGGTAGATGGAATACTCTGAGCATTGTGTACAAGTTTACCCTTTCTATTCATGTCAATTCACGCAATTGCCCTTTACTCTGTCGTTCCCTTTTATTTGATTAGCTCTTGGTTAGTGGCAATGTTTGCAAGGCCTCTTTTCTCTGTACTTTTCTCCTCCGCTTCTTCCATTTCCTTCTCTTTTTCTTCTTCTTCTGCCATGTCCTTGCAATACTTTTTCTTCTCCTTCTTCTTCATAGTAATATGTTCCTACGCCCACATAGATAGCTTTACTCGAAAGGACTTGTCGTCGTCGTCATCATCAACATTCAAGATCGCTCTGTTAGCAGATCTTCACTATGGAGAGAACGCATGGACTGACTGGGGCCCACGCCAGGACTTCAAGTCTGACAGGGTCATGTCCCTTGTACTCGATTGATAAAAACCAGGTGCGTTGGCCATTGCCTCCCATATCAAATCTAATCCTCACCAACCCACTATTTTGTATCTCGGGGGAAGGGACTCGAATTGTGTTTTTCTTTAAATGCTTTCAGTTATGTTAATCATGAGTTGTGAAAAAATTGTTGCAGATTTTGTAGTTTTTCTTGGAGACATTATTACAGCCAACAATGTGCCAATTGCAAATGCAAGCTTTTACTGGGACCAGGCATCTCTCCAACAAGGAAGAGGGGGATACCTTGTGCAGCTATCTTTGGGAACCACGACGATGCACATTTCGAGTAGCCATCTGAATGGTTTTCTGCCTGTGGAATTCCACAGGTTCAATGCCCTCTGACAACTTCCTTGTTTTCAGGTAATAGAAAATTAGAATCTGAAGATGACCATGACACTAACAGGCCCTTGCTATTTCAGGACAATCTTTGTTTTCCTGGATCACTAAGTTGCATTTTGTAACTCAGGGCTAGGACAATACAATTCATATTTTTAGACTGCTTGAGTATAGGTACAGGGGTGGCAATAGGTTGGATTGAATCAGGTTGATCACTGAAAATGACATGTATTTACCCAACCGTAGCAAAATCTGTTTGTTGATTGTGTTGTAAATGTCAAACCAAAACCAATCCGGATGTTAAATGGGTCAGTCAGAACCCTGAATTATCGGTTTAAATTCAAGTTCAGTAGGCGAGTTAGAGTGCAATGTATCAGATAGGCAAGTTGAACAGCAAGTATGAATTCAACCCGAACTCTAACCATTTATTAGTTGGATTGAATTTGTTAATCCAAACTCAAACAAGAAATAAGGGTGGGTCAACCTGACCGTGATTTAACTATTTCGGTTCTCATTGGGATATCGGTTCTTATTGAGATACTTAGTAAAACCAACTCCAATTATGGTCGACCCAAGACTTAAGACTACACAACCACTATACTTTACCCAATCCAATAGTTGTAAAGGCACTTGCTCTGACACCATACATTTGAATGCACAAGGGTCATAAATCACAACACATACACCTTACTGACAACTCACTAGGCACTCATTTGCTTGCACACATGTCACACGCCCCAACAGACCTTACAGTCACTTCGTTACACTACGCTCACCACACTATTCACATATCACCATAACCTGTACTCTGCTTTACACTAGGCACTATTTCACTTGTCTCCACTCTTGCACTCAACACTTGGCACTACACCTGGTTGGACTGCGCTTGCACAGCAGATGACCAAGTGTACATACTTATACTCCATGAGAACCGACTTGATGCAAGTGCATCTGGGACCTGTGCTTTCCACTCACGTGTTGCATTGGATTTTGCACAAGGTGAATGTGAGTCCGAATTTATCTGTTTTTGTTTGTCTCGTTTGTTATTATTTTCTTTCGGTACTAATGTCTTTGATGGTTGATTTGAGTTTATATATAGGGTTGGAGTACTTGCATAACGGTTGTAAACCACCAATAATTCACAGAGATGTGAAGACGGCCAACATCCTTCTAAATGGAAGTTAAGAGGCCAAGATATGAGACTTTGGGTTATCCAAAGTTTTCAGCGATGGTTTCACTCATGTTTCAACAGCACTGAAGGGAACCTTCGGATAACTCGACCCAGGGTATGTTTTCACTCAAACATGAATTTGCTTTGGTTTACCTTGCAAGTAAAACCTTGTTAATTTTCTTTGAGGTCATGCATTGCTACATCTACTGTCCATGGCTGAAATCGAAACTTCACCTTTCATGGGGTGAATCTCCACTTCATAGCCTTAACTCGGACGGCAAATGGAAACATCTTATCTACCCTTTTTTGGATGGTTACATCCGAAAGCCCGCATGTATTTGATAGGTTTTGGGGACCACAAAGTATATTTCTATAAGACCCCGTCTCGAGTTAATCAAGATTAACTCTAATTACTCGCAATTAATATTGTTTAATCATGTGTTAATTAACCTAGTGATGGTTAATGACCAAATTAGATGAGATTAGTCTCAAATGATTGAGTTAAGCTTAATGAAATGATAATAAAGGAGATTGAATAGATTGAATGAGATTTTAGACTAAAGCTAAGAAAACAAGACCTTTTTTCGTAAATACGGATTTATACGTATTTTGTCGAATACGGAAACTCTTGATACCAACACGTGTATCTCGACGAGTACGTTAACTTCCATAATTGGCTCGAGGTCATTAGACTAGGAGTTGGCCAAGTGGGCCTTCGTTTGACTTGAATGGAGAATAGGAAAGAAAAAGGGGGTCTAGTTGCAAAATACCCTTTATAAGCATTGAAATGAACCCTTTGAGTTCATTCAACTCAAATCCTTTGCAAGAGAGAAACCCTAGACTCCTTCTTTCATTCCTTCTTCCATCCTCCTTCATCAAGAGTGAGTTTGGGAGTGACTCAAGTGACTTTTAAAAAGATTTCATCATCTTCATATTCTTCCTCACCTTGTTCTTCCATATTGGAGTATTGAAGCTTCATATAGAACTCAAAAAGCCCTTTCCTTGGAGTCACAAGTAAGTATTAGGATCTCTTTTAGTGCATTGAAGTTCCCTTGAATGATTTAGAGTAGTTTTAGCACAAAATAGCTTATAGAGTAGTATTTTGTGTTTTCATGGAGGTTAGGGTTTGGATTTGGGGATTTCTCATCTCAAAGTCAAGCTATCAAAGGATTTCTTACTAATAGACTCTAAGAAGCAAGTATAAATGCTCCTTTATGATTAAACATGCTAGTTTTCTATGTTTCCTTTGAATTGTAAGAGGAGGTTCTCAAACCCTTCTTCTTAGTTATAGAAATGGAGATTCTTATGGATTTGATATAGTTGTATGGATTTCTTAGAGGAATAGTATTGTTATGATGGATGTGGAATGTTGATGGAGTAGGGAACAGGAGGTTCCAAGTGCTTATTGCGGGTTTAGAATGGATTTGTAATGGAAATGAAAGAAGAAGAGCAACTGTTCAGAATCCGGAGTCTGGGTTCTGGACAGTTCGCTCGAGCGAACTAGGTTCTGTCTGATACGAACGTCGTCTGTAAATGTCCGCTCGAGCAAACTGGAAGTCCGCTCGAGCGAACTGGGTTCTGTTTGGGTTCGCTCGAGGTAACTTGGATCTACTCGAGCAAACCTGATACTGGCCAAACATGAATTATAAGCAAAAATTTGGCCAATCAATCGGACCGGTGAATTTTGATATTGTGGGTGGAAATTTTTGGGGACTAAATGCACAAATTAAATGTAAATGTGATATCCATAAAAAATAACACGTGCATTTAGTAACTAATAATTACACCAAGTAATTGTCTAGATTTGAGATAGAGACAAATAGAACCGTAAATGACTAATGATTCATCTAACTCAATTGGAGTTATAATGAATAATTACAATGAACCATTGAATAATGAATAAATGCAATGAATTAATAAATAATCCTGCTGCAGCAGATGGATGGGGTGTTCCGGAGCTCCGTGGTATTGCCAGTGATCTCTGATCAAGACACTGGTAGATCCCACACATAGACTGAAAAGTCACTGAATTGATAAGCCACCTAAAAGTATTGGACTGAATAGTCCCATAAGCCATCTAATGAATATTCAACGGAATGAATGAAATGAACGAAATGATAAAAAATGAATGAAATGAATGAAAGGAATGAAATGAACTGACTGACTGCTTCCTTTGGGAAGAAACTGAATTGAATGAGAATAATGCTATTGTACTTATAATTTAGTCATTGATTATCAATTAGCTACACTGTACAGTCTATTGCACTAACCTAGATTAACTGTCTAGAGTTGTTACATTGACAAATGGACATATTTAGCATGGATTATCATAGATATGTTTATACATTGCTGAACCGTTGTGTTCACAGTGTTATTGATTACAGGCCCAGTTGCCCGTGCCGGCCTTGCAGAGGCCGCGCCGCCAACAGAGGAGGCCCATCCGTTACCTCCAGGAGGTCTAGCAGAATGGGCATAGATCGGAGGGCGATCGAATAGAATATTTTGGAAATGGAATTGAAATGTTTTGAATATTTTGGAATTATTTTAATAAATACTTCTGTAAATCATTTTGAGATGTAATTAAATGTCCCCTGCATTGTATTTTGAATATGCAATGGTGGACGTTTTTTTACTGTGATTTTGTATATGTGAACTTTACTTTTAATGTAAAGTCAAATATTGTCAATGTATATATATATATATATATATATATATATATATATTTCCGCAAAAATGTACATTTGACAGGTATGTATGATAGATCCCTTGTGAGTCTTATCTTAACTTCGGTTAATTCAAGATTTACGGGAGTAAGTATGGTTGCATTCGCGATTCGGGTTAAGCCCCGATTAGCCCGGTCTCGGGCCCGGTTCGTGACAATTTCACATGTCCTTGTAAAAAGTTACAGTTTACTTTTATATCATCCTCAGTGAAGGAGAGGTCGGTGTAAGAGTTTTAGTTGGCTAATTCAATGGGTTGTGGAAAAAACCGAGACTCATAAAGTTGTAAATTTTATTTAGAAAAGGATTGCTCAAGATCAACTTACAAAGAAAGACAGTCAATATGGGAACTGACAAAGTTCGCTCGAACGAACTCTTATTCGCTTGAGGGAACCCCTTACAGAGAACTCTTCGCTCGACCTTCCTTAACTCTCTGCTCGAACCATTAATATTCTGCACCGATTGTCTGAAGACAGAGACGAGTCTGCTCGAGCGAACGTGGGAAAGTTGTATTGAATCCGGAAACTCCTTTCTAATTTATCTCAAGACACTTCTCCTATCCTAATTGTATCACAAGTTTTGAGACACGAGTTTTGGCTTATTTATAGCAATTCTCTCCTTCTTCCAAAGGCACTTCTGATAAAGAAAAAACCCCTGGAGAAGATTTTGAGAGATTCATTCCCCCCAAAGCTTCAAGTTCGTGTGTTAAAGATTAAGCGTTGGGATTAAATCTGTTTTGCTCTCTTGAAGAAGAGACACCTTGAAGACGCATTCAAGGTGGTTTGCTCAAGCACGATTGAAGGTTAACGATGGGTTGTCAACAAGATCAAATCAGTCCTTAGGTTGAATCATCAATTGGGAAAGGATTGTAAGTTTCTTGTAACTTTTTTTTTCAAATAGTGCTTGGTTGTCTGTTGGCGTAGACGGTAAGGCCCGTGATTTTTTCCCGAGTAGGGTTTTTCACGTACAAATCGTTTGTTCTTCTCTTTATGTGGCTGATTGGTTTTTAGTCTTTGAATTGATATTTAATAGAGATTTGGTAATTGAGACCTTCGCCTTTGTTAAGGCAGGACGTTCAATTGGTATCAGAGCAGGTTGCACTAATCTTTGTGTGATCTATTTATTGATCTCTAATGGATATCAATAGAAAAGGAACATCTACTAATAAGCCCCCTCTTCCAGATAGAACCAATTATGCTTATTGGAAAGTAAGAATGATTGCTTTTCTTAGGGCTATTGATGACCAAGTTTGGGACATAGTTGTGGAATGATACACTGAACCCACTATGATTGTTGAAGGGCAGACTAAATTGAAACCCAAAGCAGGTTGAAACCCAATGCAATTATTCTACTATTTGTCTAAAAAATAACTCAGATCAGAAATAAATCAATATTTTGGATCCGGAGGATTTGTCTTTCGCAAAAATTAATTTTTAATAAAAAGAATAAGGTCACAACCCAAGACCACCCCTCACAGAAAACTCTCCGCTCGACCCTCCTTAACTCTCCGCTCGAGCCATTAATATTCTGCACTGATCGTCTGAAGACAGAGACGAGTTCGCTCGAGCAAACTACCTGTCTGCTCGAGTGAACCTGGGAAAGTTGTATTGAATCTGAAAACTCCTTCCTAATTTCTCTCAAGACACTTCTCCTATCCTTATTGCATTACAAGTCTTGAGACACGAGTTTATACTTATTTATAACCATTCTCTCCTTCTTCCAAAGACACTTCTAATAAACAAAAAACCCTGGGAGAAGATTTTGAGATATTCATTCCCCCAAAGCTTCAAGTTCGTCTGCTAAAGATTAAGCGTTGGGATTAATTCCATTCTGCTATCTTGAAGAAGAGACACCTTGAAGACGCATTTGAGGTGGTTTGCTCAAGCACGGCTGAAGGTTAATGACGGGTTGTCGACAAGATCAAAGCAGTCCTTAGGTAGAGTCACCAACTGGGAAAGGGTTGTAAGTTTTCTTGTAACTTTCGTTTTTAAATACTGCTTGGTTGTCTGTTGGCGTAAAAGGTAAGGCGTGTGGTTTTTCCCGAGTAGGGTTTTCACATACAAATCATTTGTTCTTCTCTTTATGTGGTTTGATTGGTTTCTAATCTTTGAATTGATATTTAATGGAGATTTGGTAATTGGGACCTCCACCTGTGTTAAGGCTGGACTTTCAGTCGATTCCATGCTATTATGAGAACAAGCATAGAACATGACCGAAAAGGAAGAAATCGAGTATAACGGATTCTGGCCATTGATTTATTTGTTCATTTTTCGTATTGAATGTGAACCGTTTAATTTGGTACATGGGAAGATATTATGGGTCATACCTTACCAACAGTAGGTCCCCAGGATCAACAACATGGATAAGTGATCAATGGGCCTTCTGCTTGGTAATCACAGCTGCAATTGAGGATTCTTCACTTGCAGGTGATTTGGGTCTGTTTGGATGGAAAGAAAACCTGGAGAAAATAGAGGCAGAGAAAACTGTCCATTCAAAAAGTTGCAAAAATTGCAAGTGCATGCACCTCGTCGAAATCCATAGATAGACCTCACATGAGAGATGTTGTAGTCGAGTTGAAGGAATATAATGGAAATGAGAAAGCCCTTGAAAGTGAAAGTGCCCCTGAAAATGGTGGGTGCATGGACACTGGACTAGTACAAACTACCTCTGAGATTTTACCGTATCTTTCAGCAAGGTATATTCATCATCCCATCCAATTACAGATAATGAAATGACTTTCAAGTGGTTCCATAGAGGTGTGTTCGGGTCCATGCTGCAGGATTAAATGGTCATGAGTTTCAATAATGTCAAACAGATTTCATATGCAGGTCACATAAGGAAAGGCAATGTTACCCTGTAACATAAGGATAATGATATATCGTGATATTGTGTTGTCTAGTCTGTTTAATGGATCTTTACCTAAATAGTCCAAGCCACAATTATCATCTAATCCCAATTATTAGTTTTCTTTAATTCCTGAGATTAGCATGATTTATTTGCTTAAATCTCTTCTTTAGATATAAATGAAGGTATGGAGCAGCGAAGGAAGTAGTCATGCTCTCTAGTCATTCAAGCCGTTCTCTACACCATCTCTCTCATGAGCGAAACAAAGGGAGAGCCCCATCCCACTCTCATGCTCCCTAGTCATTCAAGTGCTTGCCATCTAAGCGGCCAATTGGTCCCTTAGCATTGGGTTGTCATTTGGCCCTTCCCAATCTTGGTCATTTCCCCTGTTTCAGATATAAATAGGGAGAAGTAAAGTAAAACGTAAAATAAAATAAAAGATATGGTGTGGCGATTAGGACTGTTGGGTTAAATACTACAGGAGTCCCTTCACTCTCGTCAGCACTGGAAAAAAAAAATCTAAAAGTTGATTGTTTAGGGAGCTGTGCCGCTAGCACCCGCTGTCTCACAAGATAGTGTTCACTCTGCCCCGGTGAAGAGTCCGGATCCCCTGGTTGAAATAAAGATCCCCGGATTAAAAGGTTAGGATATGAAAATCGATTTGAAATTTATTGTGGGCCAGTCTCATTGGGATCTTTCCGTCCCCTATTCATCCTGGACTGGCGGAGCTTCAAACGGGCTGCACAGGATGTCTCACATAGCATGCTGTGCAAGACGTGTGCACAGAAGCACCACTCATTACATGTGTTTGACTATTTATTATTCTTATCTTCCCAGTCAGTGAGGCCTCCGAAGTTCACAAAAACCTCCAATTTCACTTTCAAAAAACAGTGTGTAGTGTGTACACACAGAAGAAGAATCTCTCCTCGCCCAAATAAAAATCTCTAGACACGACGAAGGAGAGGTGGTGGTTTCCGAACGACAACTTCCACATCAAACGTCACAAAAATTAACTTTCCGTGAAAAAATGTAGACTTTTCCACCGAGACGTGGAATAAATAAATCACCAATTTAGACCGATCACGTCCCTCTCGAAATGAGTTCCCTTCACCAATTCATGTCCTCAACAATGTAGCCCAAATTTTACCTCCTCTAAAGGTACGGCAACCTAATACCATCTATGCATCTGACTTCTACATTTTTTTCCTATATTTTGGAAAAGATGACAGGTTGAATTTATGAGAACTACTGTGGAAATTAATAAGAATTCGATTTTTTCATATACTTTGAGCATGCTTGTTTGTATTAAAATGCATAAGAATTGAATATACGAGGTGGTTAAAAAGAAATATTAAAGGTAATATTTCAAAAATGAACATAAAATAACATTTTCCTTTAGCAAAATGGATACAAAAGAAGACATTATTTGACGCTCACGTTTATATAGGTTTGCCTTCATTTTCGCTGCACATCAAATGCACAAAGGAGGTATGAAAATAAAAAAAATAAAAAAATGAGACTATTTTGAGTGAATCATTTACGTACTTAAGGAGATAAATGGCTTGTACGTTTCGTACATGTTTGTTTGCATTAAAATATACAGAAATCCAGGGCTCCATTCTTTTTTTAAAAGACCTCCAAATAACCTTTTTTTATGAAAATGGAATCAAAGAAGATGCAACTCATTTTTATCCGGTGGACAGTGGCCTTGTCTTTCTACTTTTCTAGCTTCCAGAAGTAAGCTGCTTCTTCAAACCAGCAGCCTTGAATCTGTGCTATTGACTATTGAGAGATATAAGTTATCTTTTAACTCGTGGAAATATGCACCAATGGCCCCAGTCTAAAATAGAAGCAATTGGATCAGATTGCCCTGGCTATCAATTCTCCAATTGGACCATAATTTCAACTCTCTCTAATTGAAGTATCATCCATTGATCTAGAGTTTCAATGTTTGGGATCTGAGCCAACCGCTGAATTCAATCATGACTGTTCTAGGAGAGGCAGGCCACCCACCTTCGAATGAAGGGGTTTTGCCTCTGGCCTCTGGGAACGTTGCAACTGCATGAGCTCACCAGAGTGGTGCACAGTCCACCGAAATGTTGTCCCAAATGTTATTTTTTATCCCATGTGTGGGGTTGGATTTACGAGACTTTCATATGCGAAAAGACACAACTCATACATTTGTGATAATAAAAACATCAAAAGTTCTTATTAGAATTGTCACTCCTTACCGCTGGGGTTGTTGTTGTGCCCCAGATGTTAGCATGCCATTGTTGAATACAATTATGTTCTTAAAAGAAGAATTAATTGGGCCCTTGTCTTGACTCCACCGGTTTAGACCCAATTATTTTTATAGTGGGATAAATTTAGGTACTCCTGCAGTGTATGCTACCGGCCATCCATAAAGTCTTCGACATGCGGGCCTTTGTTGTTTTTACCTGATGTATGATCTGCCTCATTTGAATCTGGATCCCCTGTGTGAACCAATCAAGGGGTGACACGTAAACTTGTTGAGTTTACACAAAGTTGTCTTTGAAAGCCAGCCAGCTCTGACTTTTAAGTACAAAAACGATGTGTCACTTATGATTGGTCCAAACAAGGGGTCCGGTTCCACATTTTATAGGTGACGATTGCCCTAAAATTGGTAAAATTTAGATAATTCTTGTATCGCAGTGAGCATGGTAAAGGATGTTAAGAAATTTTATCTTTAAACTTTGTGATATCCGGGACGGTTAGATATATTGCACAAAATTTAGTTTCTGTTTCACCCTCCTCCTTTCTACCAAAGAGGAAATGTGATATGATGCATTGTTAAGGACTCCTAACCACCCATTATCAGTGCGTGCGCGCACACTATTTTTGTAAATCATCCAACTGTGACCTATTAGGTTGAGATCTAATGATGATGATAAAATCTAAAAAACTTATTTTAAGCCTCTAAGAGTCATTAATCAAGATAATTAGGATGATCCAATAGCATTGATATTTTGCAATGCTTCTAATGAGTCCCATAGGCCAGCCCACACTCCCACAAAACACAAAAATAAAACTAATTATGTGAATTCTCAGTTTTTGGGTCAAACTCTAGAGCTGATCTTGGACATCTTTGTGACTTGGTCTATTCCTACCTGGGGCCGAAGTCCGAACGCATTTTCAAGAATCATTAATTAGGACTCCACTGGAGCCCAAGCGTTCACGCACACGTACATATCTAAAAGTTCCAGCGTAGAATCAATTCAGGAGCTACCGGAGAGTATGGTACCAGTCGCAGTAGACGCCACCGGCTTGTTGCAGGTCTTTGTTATTGAATCTCTGGCTGCTGTTTCTTTTTGCTCGGTAAACTTCACTCGACGTGCTGAAGACGCTAGCCAGCGTATCGTCCAGACTCCTGAGGGCTTTGGTTTCAATTAAAGAGGCTCGGGTGACATATGGGGGAAGGCTGCGCTGCGGATAAGAGGGAGATGACTTTGGTTCAGAGCTGTCTGGCAATCTTATTGACGTTAGCTGTGCCGGTTCATGCCCAACCAGGTTAGCAGCAGCTGCATTTTATTTCAACTTGTTTTGTGTGTTTTTTTTTTTTTTTTTTTTTTGCTTGAGTTTTCTGAGACGGAAATTTTAGAATTTCTTTGTTTCTTTATTAGAATCCTGGAATCTCAGATTTCCAGCATTTCCGAATGCCAAATTTCTCCAAGAGGATTTCAGGATTCAGGAATTTCAGGAACGCTTACAGAAACTCCGGGGAGTGTTGCTGATTGAGTATTTCAGGTCAGCCAATTGGAAAGTTTTTCTTCTTCCTCTCTTCTTTCATCTTCTCTCTGTTTTTCCCCGCCTTTTTTCTCCTTGTTGTCTTTCTTTTTGGGGGATGGAATGACAAAAGGAAGACGTAGAGACTGCACGTGGGCTTGATTCTTTCCTTAGATTTCAAGGAATTTCTGGGGAATTTCTAAATTCTCAGACATCTGAGCATCCAAAAATCCTACCGAAAAGCAGAGAATGAATTCTTAAATTCTCAAAAGTTCATTTGAGATCTTTCATGTGGCTCAAATTTTGAGATGCTCGTGAAGAAATATGAGATTTACAAATGGTAATGTCCAAAAAAACATCAACATATGAAATTTATGTCAGAAATTCAGGAAAAGAACAGGCTAGAGAACCCATTTCTTTTCGGATTTCTCTTGGGGGCCATTTCTTTGGAGAGAGAGAGAGAGAGGAATTTGGTAAAAAACCCAAGGGTTTAGAGTCGATCGAGAGAAGGGCCTGGAAGGAGATTTGCATTTTGAGAGAGGGAAGGTAAGAGACACAGAGAACAGTTTGTTAAGAAGCTAGACTAGGCTCGTGTTAAGGTGCTTTTTTTTTTTTTTCTTGGCTCGTGTTAAGTTAAAGGAGTCTTAGGGCATCACCAAGAAATATGTAAATTTGGAAATGCCAAGGGGCAGTATGAAGGTTTGAAATTTGGCATCTCCAAAGGGACTCACCTCATATGCCAAATTAATATTTTATTATATTTTTATCTTTTTAATGGGACCCACATCATATAAGAAAAAAAAAAAACCGTTTGCATTCTTGTGGGCCCCCTTTTGGAATAAAACATAATTACATTTAAGTTACTTTAATTTTCTTTAAAAAAAAAGAGAACATGTTTTGTCTTTACCTAGCGATCCAGAAGTGTATTCCACCCATGAAATTCAATTTACAATCCAATAATCCTAGGTAACCTTGACTGTGGTCAGGTTACAATAAGTAGTGGAAAGACAAGACTCAAAAGAAAAGGATTTAAATAGTTCAGTTTATGCCATGATAATAGTGATAAGTTTGAGCTTGCATACTCTATGCCCCTTTTTTTCAACATAAGAAACTCAGCTTATTATACGAAAGTAATTATTTCATATGGGATTTATCTAATGGTAATCTTTTCACTTTGATGGCGTTCCTTCCTAGCTATGGTTGTTTGATATAGGCAGCTTAAAATTACGTTCCCAATATATGGATTAATATATTAGGGTTTTTTTTTATATATATATTAGGGCTGCACAAAAAATCTGGTATCACCGCAAAACCGAACCGAACCGACCGAACCGGGCGGTTCGGATCGATTTATAATAGATCGGTTCGGTTAACGGTTTGAAAATCATAAAAACCGCTTACATCGGTCGGTTATTGGTTTGAGCTCATGGTTAACCGCTTAAACCGAACCGACCGTATTCAATAACTTAATATTATTTTTTTACTATTTTAGCCTTAGAGTTTCGTTTTTTACTACTTTCAAAGTTACATTCTACAACTCCATTCTTATATGAACTCAACCGTCAACACTACCTCATTGCATCTCTCATAATCTCTCAATTGTTTTTTGATACTTCATTGCAGATGGAGGGATTATTGTACGGGGTGTTTTTCTTTCATCATAATTCCTACCTCGTTTCAATGAAGTTTTTATCAGAAGGCTGCACTCTTGAGAATGCTAGAAAAGCCAGTAGAGTGTAGCGTTTTGATGGTTGGTTTTGGTCTCATCTAATCAATGTGTTAAGAAACCTTCATTTCTGAAAAATATAGTGGGTTCTGATACAGATTCCGTTTGTGTGTGACTGGTCTTGACATGAACAATTAGTTTATTGTAATTCCAAATGGTATCATGTGAAATGAATGTTTCACTGCAAGCTGGTTAATGTTTTTTTTTTCTTTTTCTTTTTTTGTTCGCTTGCGTTTAGTCCAAACTCTCTTTTTAGAGTAAAATTATTTTTTATATGTATTTTATCTAGTCTGGAATGTTGGATTTTTATGTTTGCACTAAACATTAGAATAAATGCAAATAATGGGGTATCATCATTTTGAAATTTTCAATGTCTGATTTTCAAAAAACAAAATAAAATAAAAAACAACGGTTTAACCGACCGAACCGAACCGTTTGGTTTGGTTTGGTTTGGTTTAAGCCCTCTCAATCTGTCTGATCGGATCGGTTAATTAAAAAACCGACAGGTTCGGTTTGGTTGTTGGTTTTAGTGTTAAACCGATCCGAACCGCCCATGTACAGCCCTAATATATATACCCTGTAAGACTTATTGAATTTGTAAATAACCCCTATGGTTCAACTATTTAGTGATACATCCATGTTTTTTTCATATCCATAAATCAGTAGTCCCAAGTCCTAACGATAATGGGCAGTTCCCATGAGGTTTGTGTTAAATTAAAAATGACAACTTTACCGTTACATCTATTATACAAAAGTGGATCATTATTTACAAAAATACCATTATTTTATCCCATGTCCCAAGAACTCTTTCTCTCAATAACTCTCTCATGCACATGACTCTCTCAATAACTCTCTCATCCACATGACGCTTGATTACATATTTTGAGACAATCATCAATCTAGTAGTTGAGTTGTGTATGGACCGGGGCACTTATAAGGAGAGGTGTTGGTTGGTCGTTATGATAAATTTGGCTTTAATGAAATGGGCCTTATATTAATAATATTAGGTTCATGTAGGGTTACTCTCTTCCAAATGTGCCCTTAAAAGTATTCTAGTAACTGTCAATATTATTAACTTTGGAGAAAAGCAAGTCCAATTACTTTTGAAAAGGAGAAATTTCAAATAAGGTCTTAAGTTTTTGCCTTATTTCAAAATAGGACACAAGTTTCAAAGCTTTTCAAATTAGCCTCTAAGTTTTCCAGAAAGTCTTCAATTAAGGACATTCGTCCATTTAAAGCTATTTTCTAGCAACTTTTTTCCTCAATTTTCTTAAAATACTCAAATTAACTTCTATTGAAACAAAACCCTCCTTCACTTCCTCTATTTTCTCCTTATTTTCTTCACCGGCGTCTTCATTGTGATTAACGACAACTAGTGTCTCCACTGTGATCTACTGCATGTAGTGGTTGTCGAAACTATGTCATTGCTTTAAAATGAAGGGGAACTTTGGTATTTAAAGAAATCCGAGGGAAGAAGTTGTCAGAAAATACCTTTAAATGGCTGCATGTGCTTAATTGAAAAAACTTACAATTAAACTTAGAGACTAATTTGAAAAGTTTTGAGATTTGTATCATTTTTAAAAATAAGGCAAAAACTTAAGGCCATATTTGAAAATTTTTCTTTTGAAAATATGCATATGGATAAAAAGATGGGCCAAATCGTGTCATGACACTCTTAAAACTTATAGTGGTTTGCAAGGCTGTAGATTTTGGAGACATGAATGGTATCAAAAAAAAAATAGGGATGTATCACTAAATACTAAAACTACATGCCCTATTTACAGATCCTAAAAACCTTATAAGGGTATATTGAGTTACAATTAACGGCAAACTTGTAAATGGCATGCTTCAAATTGACTATCCTTATGTTTATGTGATGATAACAACATATAAACTCTCGTGCTCTCTTACATTTTTCAGGCTTCATCAGCATCAATTGTGGAATGGCTGAGGACTCCACCTATATAGACATCATAAACACTACTTACCATTCAGATGCTAAATATATTGAGACGGGGGTAAACTACAATCTCTCAAAGGCTTTCCTACCTGATACTATATTTCAACAACTTTACAGTAATGTTAGAAGCTTCCCACGTGGGAGCCGCAACTGTTACAACTTGAGTGAAATCACCAAGGGAACCAAGTATCTCCTCCGAGTCCATCTGTGGTATGGAAATTATGACGGCAAAAATAGCACACCACAATTCGACATCTACATAGGCGTTAACCGTTGGATGGTCATCAACGATAGTTCTTCAGTACCATTCATCAGAGAAATTATTCTAATGGCCAAAATGAACTATATGTCCGTTTGTCTTGTGAATACAGGTCTAGGAATACCATTCATATCTGCACTCGAGCTACGACCACTGAACAATTCCATGTACAAGGTTGTAAATGAGACACATTCTCTAACGCGATTGGATCAATATGACTTGGGTAGACCCAGGTACAACAAGGATGTCAATGCGGGTATCAGGTGTGTTAATATCTCTCTCCTAGGGCCTATTTGTTTACATGAGAATAAATAGGAATTGAATATATATGGCGGCTGAAAAGAAAATTAAAAGTGAATTTTCAAAAATGTTACTTAGGGTCTGTTTGTTTGCATCAAAATACATAGAATTTTTTTTTAAGCGGTTGAAAACAAATATGAAAGGTGTATTTTCAAAAATAAGCATCAAGTAATCTTTTCTTTTATGAAAATAGAATTAAAGGAAGATGTGAAATGAATTCCTAGAAATTGGTCTTTATTTTTAACCACTTCAAGAAATTCCTGCGTATTGAATTCCTATCTATTTTAATGCAAACAAATATGCCCCCAAATAACATTTTCTTTTAGGAATATAGAATAAAAAAAGATTCTATTTGATAATTATTTTTGAGAAATTACCCAAGGATTTTCAATTTAACCACCATATGTATTCAATTCATGTGCATTTTGATGTAAACAAACATGATTTAACCTATTCATTAATCATCAAGTGTGGTAGCAATCAATATTGATTATGTAGGTATCCGGATGACCCTTACGACCTACTTTGGAGGCCCTTTGATGATATAAATTGGAGTCCCTTTAACACTTCTTCTAGAGTGACGAACCCGAACGTGGAGTTTCAGCCACCCTCAAAGGTCATGATGACTGCAGTACGTCCAGCTGCTGAGAGTGATGCATTGTATTATGATTGGACCGTAGATGATTTATCCTTGCAATTACAAGTTTACATGCACTTTGCCGAACTTGAGCAACTTAATGCTAGCCAGAATAGAGAATTCAATGTATGTTGTGGCAATAACTTATGCTATAACTCAACTATTCGCCCAGAATACCTTGTCACAACCACTGTCGAACCACCCCAGCCATTGACTGGCCAATCTCATTACATATGTGCTTTTAAGCAAACATCGAAATCAAATCTCCCTCCAATCGTTAATGCTGTAGAGGTTTTCGTCATCTGGCAATACAAAGAGACACCAACAAGAGACCAAGATGGTATGTATGTATTTCATTACTCTACTTTGTGTGTGCGCACGTGGATAATCACAAGCTTATGGGAATGCAACCAAGGCAACCATTAAAGTAAAGATAACAGAACATCACAACAAGCATCAAGATATAAGATATATGTGGGTCAGCCACAATATGTGGCCTATTTCGCGGGAGACTATTGCAAAGCTTTTCTTACTATCTAATATTGGAGATTACAAGACACACAAAACTCTTCACTTTCTAGAGAATCCACATATAAAATAAAAGCTCGCTACTAAGATTCTCTCCTCCCCTAACATTAAAAAAAATAATAATAAAATAAAGATTCTCTCCTCCCCTAAAATGGATCCAAATCTACACTCTTAGATTAGAGTTAATCTAATGGTTCATAACAAAAGGAGCTAGAGGAGTATATATAAAGGGGAGGGGGGACTAGCTAATAAAATGATTTTGCCTGCATGCATGAGTAGTGCACACACAATAACAGAAACTAGATAGATTGAAGTATTTCGATAGAAACTTTGGATCCGATGCATGTATTTAAATGGTTTGGAATTAAGAAGATAGGCTAATTCCTATTTAGGGGTGAGAGTTCTCTCCAGTGAAAAAATACATGTACCTCATCAGCTTATTGATGGACTAACCATGTACAATAAACCAAATCAATTGATCGTTGATGTTTGTCCAATTGAGGTATTAGTTAAACCCTAGTTGGATAGAGGACAAGGTCATGGGTATTCATTACGAATAAAAAATAAATAAATTCCAATATTTAAAACCAAACCTCTGCTTCCATTTTTTCTAGTTTCCATCAATTGAACTTTTTTTTGCCCAAATGCAAGCTGCTTTAAACTCATAATTCATTGCCATTAATAAATATAACTTATCAGTTATTCATACTTAAATATTTAAAGATTTTCCTTTCCAACTTGTGGAAAGCAGTTGAAGCCATCCTAGACATCAAATCGGCCTACCAATTGAAGACAAACTGGGTGGGCGATCCATGCGTACCAAAAAGTTACGCCTGGGAGGGCTTGGCTTGCAACTACGACCTTTCAGAATTCCCTACAATATTGTCTCTGTGAGTTCTCCTCCCCACATGAAAATAGCTGATGCAAAAGACAATGCTTCTTAGTGTTCATATGCCTTGATGCAAATTTACATATTTGCTCTGCAGGAACCTTTCTTCTTTTGGATTAAAGGGAGAAATAGCTGCTTCTCTTGCAAATCTCAATTCCATCGGGTCCTTGTAAGTTTTCTATTAAGCCATTAAAACAAAATATGAGCTCTAGTAACCCCAGTCCGAAATTGAAGCCTTCGGGTCAGATTGCAAGTCTAAATTCAACATAATCTCATTCTCAACCGTCTTTCATAGTTGATGTCTAATCAGTTCACCACTAATCTATAGTTTCAATGTTTCATGAATGGAGCAAGGGCCCAAGTATACCCACATTATATGTTTATGTTTCACGATCCATTTGGGGAGACTTTAGATGGGACTATTAGCAATGACCTACCAATCTAATTTTTGAAAAATGGCTCAGATACTAACTTGGATCTTGACTTTAGATCGCCACGTGGCCAGTGAGCTCCCCAAAAATATACCAAGTCTTATAGTGAAATACAAGGCGAGCGGAAGGGACTTGACCTTTTGTTGTGCATGTCTAGATCTGGAAAGGTTCACTCTGGTGTTTCTAAATATGAAGTGAGGATGTGTGGGATGCATACAAGGGCATGGAGTCATCTATCCCATAAAATCTAAAGAGGGTTTGTCAACTATCCACCTACAAAAACTAAGATCAATTGGAGGAATTTTAGCCATCTAATCTAAAGCCATCAACTGCCAGTAAAGTAGATTATTGAAGCAATTTCTCTTTTAATCATCCATTTGATGGATTTGGAACAGATGACCAAGAGCGTCCAACCCTTATTTTAGTATATGTTATTTGATGAGCGGCCCAATTTTATAGAAAGTGCTAGAGTTGATCCAGACTCACAAAGCCATCATCTAGTGCAGTCCCGCTGAAGCACGGTCCAAACTGGATGCATAACTAACCTTGGGCAATTTTGCACAAAGTGGCCGCTCGTAGGTTTGCTCACAGGCCTCGAACTTGCGTTATCACGCATGACACCCGTGACTTTTACCATTACACAAAAGCAATGACTCTTGTTCCCAACTCATAAACCTAGTGCGGTCTTGCCAAAATAGGGTCCTTGGGGCGGGGGGGGGGGGGGGGGGGGGGGTGGTCCAGACTGGAGACAAACTTAACCTTTGGCACTTTTGCACCAAGTGGCTGCTTGCTCGTAGGTCTCGAACCTACATTACGATACATGACACTTGAGACTTTTACCATTGCACCAAAGCAATGAACCATGATCCAGACTCGTATACTTCCTAATTATGTTTTTCTTTCCTTTCAGAGATATGTCATGGAATAACTTGACAGGGCCCATACCTGATTTTCTAGGAGACTTACCATCTCTCTCATTGTTGTAAGTTGAATAGCATCGATGTTGACTTTTAAGTTCCTTTAATCTATAATATCTGTAGTTTGAAGCCTGCATTCATTTCAGGAATTTAAGAGGCAACCAACTCAGTGGATCGGTCCCTTCAAATTTGGTAAAAAAGGTCAATAGAGGATCACTTCAGTTGAGGTATGCTTTAAATATAAACAGCCATGAACTTCAATTTGCACTAGGCTTTATTTCAATTTATAACTATCACAACTAGAAACACAATTTGGAATTCTCCAGGGAGACTTGACAAAATCAAAGACTAAATTATACCTGAGACGCCAAATTGAAACTTTTCTTGCCACCGCCTTGTTTTTCCTGACTTCGTTGAATATGATTTCTAAGATTCCACTTGATGAACAAATGCACCCTTGGTATGTCTAATGCATGAAGCAAACATAGATAACAGTATTATCGTCAATGTGGCATTGGTTTTACTGTTGTGAGAATTGGGGAATGGTGGTGAACTATATGGGAACGGGATGCACAGAAGTTGTTTGATCAATTTCTTGTGAATTGGATGCAGTAGGTTGGGACTGCGGGTTGAGAAATGGAGGTAAGATGTTTGAAAAAATGACTGTTAGGGGTTGCAGAGTGTGGTTTAGGTTAGGTCCTCAAACCTAACCTAATTTAGAATTGAACAGCTCAAAAAGGGAGTCCCTTTTTGAGCTGTTCAATTCTAAATTAGGTTAGGTTTGAGGACCTAACCTAAACCACACTCTGCAACCCAAGCATGACATGAATAGCATGATGTCACAGAGTCGGCTCAACATCAAAGGAGGGAGGAAGAAGAAGGCTCCTCAGGAAAATTCCTAAGACTATTACTTTAAGCTATTAGTTTATACACAATCCTTTTAGAGCAAAGCCTAGGAAAAATTATCGAAAGGGCCATGAACTTTAAAATTGATATATATATATATATATATAACTGTACCATATATAATTAACTAAAATGGGTGACAAGGGTAGTCTGGAGCCTGGCTTGCTGGAGCCTCAAGTGTGTGGTAATCTGGAGGCTTGGCTCCATCATGAAGTATCATTGTTATTAGATTAAGTAGCTTTTTTGCCAGTGTTTTTGTTTCTTATCATCATTGACTTTGTCCGAGGACACCTGAAACACTTTTAATTATAATAGATTCGAACCATCATCCTTGGGGGCTAATCATCGACATACATAGCTTGAAATTTGTAATCCTGCAACACCTTACCTTTCTACTGGAGAATTTTTGTGGAAAGAAAAAGAACGGTCGGTGGAACCATTGCTGATTCCTCTTTTTTTAATTATTATATGTTTTCTTTTAAAAACTTCTTTGGCTGTGTGATTTAGATGTTCAAAAGAATTCAGTTCTCGAGTTATGTCCCACTGCTGTATGGATAAAAGGTTGAATGGTTTATTATGGTTCAGATGAATAATGACTTGAGGAGAGAGTGACATGTCTTATAATTCCATTGTTATGATTCTACTTTCACTAACATGATATTCAACTTTTCTTGTTGCCAGTATTGATAATAATCCAAATCTCATTACCCCTGTCTTTGACAAAAAAAAGAGTCGAAAGGTTATTGTTCCTGTTCTTGCATCAGTTATTTCGACATTGGTCTTGCTAACAATTGTGGGTATTTTACTACTTCTAAAATTTACTCAGAGGAGGAGACAAAGAGGTAATATTGCCATTTCTGCGTTTTTTTTTTTTTTTTTTTTTTTAAATCTTGACTAGCTATCTTTACATGATTACATCTCTATATTGTAAATTCTAACTCAACACCGATATCTCGTGCTTGAACTTTCAGTGAGTTAGACGTTTATTTATTTTGCTTATCAATGAGTAAGCGTCAAAATAAAGTGGCAGCTTGTGTAAGCACAATGCAGATTGATAGTGAGAATAAGAGAGAAAGAACACAATAATGAAAAAGTTGCTAATGAAAGAGAGAGAACACAATAACTAAGAGGGAAGAAAGAAACCTTTCACTTCATAGATAAACACCCAACATAATAGGCCATTACATGGGAGCAAAACTCTACTAAAAGATAAAACGAGTCAACAATGAAAATTAAACAGTTGTGCTACATGTCCCGAATTCGGTCCCGAATTTGGAACCGAACATCTCTCTCCCCCTTTTTCTCTCCCCGCTCCCCCAAAAACATCTCTCTCATGCTTGCTCACATCATGCCACTTGGGGGTTCAGTCCCCAAGTCGGGACCAACTCCGGGACATTTAGACTTTTTGAAAATTAAATGATAAGTTCAAACTCCCTATGGGCCTTATACCGTATGAGAAATTTTCACCAGTGCTCTGTGCCCAATGGGTGCGCTCCCCTCCCTCTCCCGAGTTTCATGGGACCCATCGTGACGATGGCACTGATCTGATGGAATGCATAGCACTGGACTGCAGGTGAAATCACTTGTACTAGCGCTACATTGCAACTATAGGAAATCACTTCAAAACAATGCAAAAAAGAACTAAACTCACATTCTCAACTTTATGGTGTCATGAGAGGGTTTTTTAAATGGTGTCATGATTTAGTGTAATCTTATGCATATTTATCTTTCTACTTGCTTTGCCAGCCATTCCATCATTTGATTGGGTTAATCCGTGCTACATATATTTCGCTTTAACACATGCTAGTGGTGCCTTTAATCAAAAGGTAAAATGTCTCGTGTACTTCTCTTCTAAAAAAGTCTCATTCCGAAATCTTGTGTCCCAGGGCACACATCAGAATTAAGCAACCAATTAAATAAATAAGCTCAAATCTTGGCCTGTTTGTTTTTCATTGGGTAAAGTAAAATATGCCGTAAAGAAAATCCATCCATTAGAAATTTTACTTTACCCACATTTAGTTGATCACAATGAGGGAAAAAGTAAATTTTCAGCCACCAAAAACTTTATTTTTATTTTATCAGCAACCAAACAATTTTACCTCATTAAAGACAAATAAAGTGGTTACTTTATCACAATCCCTCTCACTTGACCTCATTTAAAACAAAAACAACTTTTAGTTTACTAGAAACTATACTTCATGGTTAATTAACCATGCCATTTCCCATTGATTTGAAATTTACTTTACTTTACCAGTAATGTTATATGTCTAACAACCTTGCAAAATACACTCCATTATGTCCTACGTATCACATTTCATGCATGCTTAGGTAATGTCATATCATTTATTTCTTCAATTTTCAGTGTAACTAGTTTGACCATGTATCCCCTTATTTGTTACCATTCACATGTTTGTCGTGTCACACCCATATCATGCATCACATCATATGTGAGTACATATGATTAGGCCTATAACAAAAAGGGATATTTCCCATACGATTGGTCCGTCTTCTGACATTTGCCCCACAACAGCCAAACGTTATATATTCCCTGCAAAACTGTTCGTACAATAATGGTGTTATATCGCACAGCCCTAGGATATCTAATTGTATAATATCGCACATGTTAATAATTGCGATATTTCACGGCCCAAGGATATCGCGCAGTATGACGGGTGCGATATCGCACGGCCTTAGGATATCACACGATGGAAATACTTAAACTTTGACCTCTCATAGGCGACTGTCAGGTCTAAGGGCAGCTCTCTAGGCAATATCCCTAACAAAAACCGAGGTGCGGTACAAACAATAACTAGGAACCTATTCAGGTATGGGTTCAGGTACAAGTCCCTATTAGTAATTCATGATTTGGTCCAAATACAATATGGATCTGTCCCAACCTAACATGTTTTCATCTTCATTGTTGTGTGGCAGTGAATTAAGTTCAGAAGGTTCATCTTACATATCATAAACATTTTTATGCAGGTCACATAGTCAGGACAAATAATCAAAATGCAGATATTGGCTCCTTGCACTATGAAAATAGACAATTTACATATGCTGAAGTTCTCAGTATAACCAACAATCTCCAGAGGTCCATTGGCAAAGGAGGGTTCGGGACAGTTTACCACGGCCAGATGACTAATGGCACTCAAGTTGCAGTGAAGTTACTCTCTCTACAGTCAATCAAATACCGTGGTCAAGGCTATAAGGAATTTCAAAATGAGGTGAGACTCAACCATTGCTTCTGCCAATCAAGTGATATTAGGCTGCAAATAGAAATGCTTCGTCATCAATTTTGACTGGATAAATGTCTTTAGCAGATATCAAATTATCTAATTATCTTTTCTGGGTTACTCCCCCTATCTCTTATAGGACCTACAACTTGAATGATCTGTTCTGTTTGATGTAAGATTGATGCATGCATATGAATGATCCATTAGTGTTGCTGCTGAAGTTTGACATATGGTTGGGATTTGTGTTGCAGGTTCACCTCTTAATGAGAGTTCATCATAGAAACTTGGTTCCTTTTATCGGTTATTGTCAAGAGGATAGTAATATGGCCCTAATATACGAGTACATGGCCCGAGGACACTTAGGAAGCCATCTTTCAGGTATCAAAATCCTTCATATTTTATCCATTTTCCTACTATTCGCAAATATATTGTCCTTTATCATCATCATCATCATCATTGCAGTCATTGAAGGCAAAAGTAGCCAACATGCTAAAACACCTGAATATAAATATATATATATATATATAGGGGGCAGCTCTCCTAAGCTCAAGCTTAGGATAAGGTAAGCTCTATTTTGTGGGGCCCACATGGAGATGGGGATTTGGGGTGGGGGGATTTCAAGGAATTCCTTGAAAAATCAGCCCCAACCGTGATTTTTATCATCTCCATCTGGGCTCCAAAAGTTTAATTGTCATCAGTCCATTCGGATCGCTACACAATCAATCCAACGGTCCAGTAAATTCAGATCTGACGGAAAGTTAGTGGACATGTGCAATTCAGGAGGGTCATGTGCTTGGTCCATTTAGATGGACTAAGGGTGGGCCCCACAAGTGTGAGCTTGGGAGAGCCTTGCCCATATATATATTATATATAGGGAGATGCTCGTATGAGAGATATCTCTCACCTTATATGAGAGATTGCATAAGGCCCTCACATCCATATCCAATGCCAACAACTTAAATGTAAGGCCCCCCACTCGTCTCACTCCTATCTATCATATAAGGTAAGAGATATCTCTCATAGGAGCATCTCCCATATCACATATATATATTTATGAGAACCTACAAAACTCCCCGGGCATTTTTCATTAAAAAAAAAAGGCATTTTAGCCAATGAAAGTGTGACACGTGTAATCAATGATGCACTTATTCATTCTCTCTCCTAAACATTCTCCTACAAAGGTGGATCTTTTCTAGATTCTCTTAAAATACTAACAAATCATTGGCTATTAGATTGGGGCAGAAACTCTTCTTTTGAGATAGGGGAGTTTTTTGATAATTTCTCTCCCCCCTCCCTCTCTCTCTCTCTCTCTATATATATATATATATATATATCATCATTACCAACCACCACCCCAAAATCCCCAAATTGACCATTCAAATTCTGGATTAAATTAGGGAAAATTTAAGGGTTAGGATTTGGACCACTTTCGGGCCCTTTACATGATATTTTGCTGGATAGGAAGGTTCCCATTTTTTTCCCTTTTTTTTCTGAACAGATGAATGATAGGAAGACCTTTCAATTCTTACCCTATCAATGATTGCCATGCTTCCAAGTGGGCCCCACTGGCTGGATGGTATCTTGTAGAGGAATGTGTAGACCATTCCTACAGGATGTTGTTGTGTGTGTGTGTGTGTGTGTGTGTGTGAGAGAGAGAGAGAGAGAGAGAGAGAGAGAGAGTTGGGGAAGCTATCATATATGCAAATAATAATGGATTGTTGTTGTCACAGACAGCAGTTCAAATGCATTAAGTTGGGTCCGGCGCCTACATATTGCATTGGATGTTGCACAAGGTAAATGTGACTGAATTTATTTGTTTTTGTTTGTCTTGTTTGTTGTTTTTTTTCCTTCAGTACTAATTACTTTGATGGTTGGTTTGAGTTTATACATAGGATTGGAGTATTTGCATAATGGTTGTAAACCACCAATAATTCACAGAGATGTGAAGACGTCCAACATCCTACTAAATGAAAGATTAGAGGCCAAGATAGGAGACTTTGGGTTATCCAAAGTTTTCAGTGATGATTTCACTCATGTTTCAACAGCAGTGAAGGGAACATTCGGATATCTCGACCCAGTGTATGTTTCCACTCACTTGAATTTGCTTTGTTTAACCTTGCAAGTAAAACCTTGTTAATTTTCTTTGAGGTCATGCATTGCTACATGGACTGCCCATGGCTGAAATCAAAATTTCTCCTTTCATGGGGTGAATCTCCATTTCATAGCCTAAACTCGGATGGCAAATGGAAACATCTTATCTACTGTTTTTTTGGATGGCTACATCCAAAAGCCCAAATGTATTTGATAGGTTAGGGGCACCTCAAAGTATATTTCACATGTCCTTGTAAAAAGTTGCAGTTTACTTATATATCATCCTCAGTGAAAGAGATCGGTTCCATCATATCCTATTATGCATAGAAAATGACCGAAAAGGAAGAAACCAAGCATAACAGATTCTGGCCATTGATTTATTTTTTCCTTTTTCGTATTGAATGTGAACTGTTTAATTTGGTAAATGGGGAGATAGTATGGGTCATACGTTACCAACGGCAGGTCCCCAGGGTCAACAATATAGACAAGTCATCAATGGGCTTGCTTCTTGGTAATCATGGCTGCAATCGAAGATTCTTCACTTGTAGCTGATTTGGGTCTCTGTTTGGATGAGAAGAAAACCCGGGGAAAATAGAGGCAAAGAAAACTGTCTGTTGTTTCAAATCGTACCGTATAAAATTTACACCACATTTAAATCTGTAATTCTTTCTCACAGCACCTGAGCTTTTCAGAGTTAACATGCATGGATGATAATGTTTTTCTATATAGGTATTGCAATTCCAACAATTTGACAGATAAAAGCGATGTCTATAGCTTTGGAGTTGTTCTGTTGCAACTAATCACAGGAAAGACGGCAATAGTGCGGATCCCAGGTTCCGCACAGAGAAGCATAATTGATTGGGCAATCCCTATGGTTGTGAGAGGGGACTTAATGGATGTGATTGACCCAAAGTTAGAAGGTAATTGTGACATTAAATCCATTCAAAAAGTTGCAGAAATTGCACGTGCATGCACCTCACCAAAATCCATAGATAGACCTCTCATGAGAGGTGTTGTGATCGAGTTGAAGGAGTGTATTGGAAATGAGAAACCCCTTGAAAGTGCCTCTGAAAGTGGCGCTGAAAGTGGCGGGTGGGGCATCGACAGTGGACCAGTACAAACTACCTCTGAGATTTTATCTTATCTTTCAGCAAGATAGATTCCTCATCGCATCCAATCACACATAATGTAATGACTTTCAAATGTTTCCATAGAGGTGTTCGGGTCCATGCTGCAGGATTAAATGTTCATAAGTTTGAGGTGTTCGGGTCCATGCTGCAGGATTAAATGTTCATAAGTTTGAATAATGTCGACAGATTTCATATGCACGTAACAAAGGGAGGAAAATAAATGTTACCTGTAACAGAATGATAATTATATAATGTGATATTGTGTTGTCTTGTCTGTTTAGTGGATCTTGCCTAGATA
Organism: Umbellularia californica; assembly: GCA_028538565.1. Taxonomy (NCBI): domain Eukaryota; kingdom Viridiplantae; phylum Streptophyta; class Magnoliopsida; order Laurales; family Lauraceae; genus Umbellularia; species Umbellularia californica. The sequence goes on along the minus strand of JAPQWN010000003.1, from coordinate 3,139,682 downwards.
GTCCAAGCTGCAATTATCATCTAATCCCAATTATTAGTTCTCTTTAATCCCTAAGATTAAAAAGCATACATCTCTTTCCAAGATTGACTATGATTTTGAAGATAAGATCTATGGGTTGGAAATACTTTTTAATTTCTTTTATAATCAATTAAATTGGATTCCTTTGAATACAAAAGGCCCACCTATGATTAGTCCACACGCTTTCCCGATATGTTATTTTGTAACTTTTGCTTGAATTGTCTAAAATTAATTTGGTCCTCATATATGAATTGTGCAACAACTGATTGTAGCAAACAAAAAAATCTCATATATCTCTAATCTAACATTGTAATTCTTTCTAAAAATAAAAATAAAAACACTCTAATCCAAAAAGCGTGGCCCATATTGTAATTTCTAATGATGCACTTTTGTATGCAGCAACTATTCAAGTAAATCCATTTTGTAATTCACCCAATCAGGAATTGAGGGTGAATGAAAGAGAAGTCCTTGAGCTATATCTTAACTGGGACATGGATGAGTGAGATATTAATTTCCAATGTAAATAGTAGAGGATTTTACCCAAAAAATCCCTTAAGACTTGTCAATTGCCAAAAGCACCATCAACATCTTAAAAAGACCATAGTAGTCTCAAAGCCCTATTTGGTTTTTTTTTTTTTTTTTTGTTTTAGCGCTGAGCGGGGATATCTCCGTTCATTCTAACTAAATGAGCGGGGATATCCCCATTCGTCGTTCATTACAACTTAAAGACTGTCGAACACCTTTTTTTCCTTTGCCTTTTTTGGTATCCAGACGAATCTCTCTGCAACCCTTCTTCCACATTAACTTGCTTTATGGGAAAATCCTATTCTTGAAAGTGTATGTTATTGCCCCAATTGCTTTTTAATGATCTTTGCCAGGAAACTGTGCATGAGGGAAGATGGTCGGCAGTAAGTTTGCATAGTTGGATTGCAGGAATTTGAGGTTTTAGATGTTTAAATTATTAAAGAATTTATTGAGAAGGGGAATGCTGCGCGAAGTAATGGCTCTACTGGTGCCAATGAGGAATCTTCACGATCCCATGCCATTTTACAGCTTGCCATTAAGAAGCACAAGGAGGTAAATGAATCAAGAAGGCACAATGATGGAAATGAAAACAAGAGTGGAAAGGTTATTGGGAAGATTTCTTTTATTGATCTTGCTGGCAGTAAACGTGGTGCCGATACTACTAATAATGATAGGAAGACTCGGTAGGTGCTTTTTGTTAACCTCTTCCCGTTACTAAGTTTATATGGGTCCTTTCTACTTAAAAGATTCAATAATAGGATTCTCCCATAAAGCAAGTTAATGCGGAAGAAGGGTTGCAGAGAGATTTGTCTGGATACCAAAAAGGGCAAACGGAAAAAGGGTGTTCGACAGTCTTTAAGTTGTAATGAATAACGAACGGGGATATCCCCGCTCATTTACTTCGAATAAACGGGAATATCCTCGCTCAGCGCTAAAAGCAAAAAAAAATACCAAACAGGGCCTTTGAGACTACTGTAGTATTTTTAAGATGTTGATGATGCTTTTGGCAATTGACAAGTTTTAAGGGATTTTTTGGATAAAATCCTCTAAATAGTAAGATGAAGAAGAAGGAAAGAAAATTAAAAGAGAGTTCAATCTACGCTGTCCATCCATTTCTACAATGATGTAGATCTTCCATCTAGGTCTTACTCATCACGCAGACTTCGATCATGATGTAACGCTACTCTCGTCCATCCATTATTAACTTATGGGATATTTAAGGATTAAATACCGAGCAGTCTAGTAAATAAAAAATAAAAGTTCTTTTAGCCCCCTCATAGGAAATGTGGAAATCGAGTCTATTTTGGGTTTTTCCTCGTAAAAAAGCGTATGCATTAATAATTTGCTCTGGGGAAAGTGTTTCACATGTTTCCACCACAAACGCATCTTTGAAGAGGGAAAGCTTGAAAAAAAATTACAAATGGAATCTCACGGATCGTCCAAAGCCTACCAAAAACCAAAAAGAGGGAAAGCTTGAAAAAGCATGTAAGGAGAATTTCAAAACCCTAGGGTCTATTTGGTAACTTCTAGCCCCATCATAGGAAATGTGGAAATCGAGTCTATTTTGGGTTTTTCCTCGTAAAAAAGCGTATGCATTAATAATTTGCTCTGGGGAAAGTGTTTCACATGTTTCCACCACAAACGCATCTTTGAAGAGGGAAAGCTTGAAAAAAAATTACAAATGGAATCTCACGGATCGTCCAAAGCCTACCAAAAACCAAAAAGAGGGAAAGCTTGAAAAAGCATGTGAGGAGAATTTCAAAACCGTAGGGTCTATTTGGTAACTTCTAGCCCCATCATAGGAAATGTGGAAATTGAGTTTATGTTGGGTTTTTCCTCGTGAAAAAGCGGATGCATTAATAATTTGCTATAGGGAAAGTGTTCCACAGGTTTCCACCACAAATACATCTTTGAGGAGGAAAAGCTTAAAAAATAATTACAAATGGACTCTCAAAGATCCTCCAAAGCTTACCAAAAACCTATAAGAGGGAAAGCTTGAAAAAACTATCAGGAGAATTTCAAAACCTTGGGGTCTATTTGGTAACTTCACTAGTAAAGTGAAGGGAAGTGAAGGACCAAACAAAGAGACAAGAAAAAAGAAGAGGAATCAAATAAAATAGTGATGACTTTTGTCATTTATTAGGGCATGTTTGTGTAACACTTTTCCGCGGAAAAATAGACGGTTTTCCACAGAAAATCCATTTTTCCGATGTTTGGTGCGGAATAATTCCGCGGAAATGCTTTCCTGTCTCGTCAGCATTTTCCTTGATAATGGTGGAAATGGGTTTCCTATGGGGGTATGGAAAATGGATTTCCTTGGAAAACTTCTCTATCTTTTCCTCACTCTTGTCCATTTCAACCCAAAAACCCTACAATTTTTCCATTTTTTATTTCTTTATATAAATTATTATTTAATGTTGAATAAATAATATACATGTTGTGTTATTTTTCTTCAAAAGATTATATCACCAAATAAGAAATTTTGATTTTCTATAAGGAATCCATAACCACACCAAACATCATTAGCACCAATTCAATGAGGAAACTCTTTTTGCACCAAACATGAAAATCTAAATTCTATGGAAATCTTTTTCCGAGGTTTTTATTTCTATGGAATTTGCTGACGTGACAATTTCTTCTTTCCGCGGAAATGGTATGTACACAAACGTGCCCTTAGGAAAATGAAAATGTAAATTTTTTTACTTTTTTTTAATAGAAGGCGGAGGTGGCTTTTGAAATATAATTTTTTTTTATTTTAACCCTTTTCTTTTATTATCTCTTGAAATGATCCTTACCTCACTTCACTCGAACTCGTATCGATAATCAATTCTAAAGGAACGGTTGGATACAGAGTGCGTTGTAAATTGTTGAAACCCACGTCAACCTATGATCAAGTCACGCATGGACATTCCCAATCATCCCTTGAAGTGATGCCTGTCCCAATTTGATTGTGATTCAACCATCATCTACCGTTGGATTGAGTCAAAATTAAAATAACACATTATTAAATTTAAAGCCTTAAAATTAAGACTTTAGATGAGATATGCATGGTTTTCCCTTAGTATTAGTAAAGTGCCAAACGGGCCCTTACGGTGGACATGCATTTAGGTGATCCCGATCCCGGCCGACACAACTGTAGTGTACTTTAAAAAGGAGAATTTGAGTCATTTTCTAATGCTACATGAAATTGATAATTAGTTTATTTTGTCTCTTACAATGATTGAATTATTAAATTGATTCTTGAGGAATTTACTGTATAAATCCCCGTAGGACCCCATACCACTCTAAAGGTCCCACAAACACGTTATATATGGATAAGGTTCTCAAGGTGCATTTTTTTTTTTTTTTTGTCGTCTATTTATTAGTCGATATCGACCATAAAAATGGTCGATATCGACATTATGCGGTGGTTGCTCTCAATTTGCAGAACCCAAATAGAGCTCCATTTGAAGTTGCAGGGGAAAGCAAAAGGGGGAAGTTGAAGCTGCCCATTTAAAGCTACTTTAATGGAGAATTAGTTAAGAATCCGGAAGAGAATCCAGGCCATTCAAAGAGCACTAGATGGAAGAGCCTTTGAAAAATGGTATTTCTTTCTCCCATCTTCTAATGCAAAACAACCCATTATGTTTCAATCTCCTTCTCCGCTACTCTTTGATTTGTATTTTAATTGTTCATTTTACTTCCCCGTCTACTACCTTCTTATTCTTCTACCCCAAACCCTCTTCCGTCATTGATTTCTTATATGCAATCTGCCCTTCTCAAAACCCATTCCATTTCTCCTCTAGGAAATTAGAGGAAAGACTATATTTATTGTTTTTTATGCTATTTCATGTTTTTCATTGTTTTTGATAAAACCCAATTTCAGATTCGGGTGTTTGAAGTAACCCATCTTTAGCATTCGATTTTAGATCTTCAAAATGATCTTCTCTTAATTTTATTTTTTTGGGTATTGATTTTCAGCGACTATTGTGGGCCACCGAATGGCTCTGAAAATTGAGAGCAACCATTGCATAATGGTGGATATCGTCCAATCGCTAAACGACAAAAAAAAAATAAAAAAAAATAACTGAAACACACCTTGTGAACCTTATCCATATATTTGGTGTTTCCGGAACCTCAAGAGCGGTATGAAGTCCTGTAGAAATTTATGCTTTAAATTCCTCTTTCCTCTTTATGGTAGAAAGACCAACATCCTTTTGAATGGTAGATTGGACTTTTTTTTTTTTTTTTCCTAAAGTCTCCTATCTCAGCCTCCAAAGTCAAATCTATCATAAAGATAGGAGACTTTTAGGCTGTTCAAGGTCTCCGCAGATTAGGACTTGACCCATCCCAATAGAAAATGGGGCCCACCAATTGATGCGCCTGCGTTTTTTTATTTGGCTTGACCAATGACCCGGCCACTTGTAGCTGTACCATCTCAATAATGGCAAGACGGAGCCTCCTTTTTTGAAAGTCTAGTGCAGTGGTCCTTTCCCTACAATATTGTAGTGTTGTTGTTTTCTGACTTCTAAAATATTCAATATATTTTTAACTAATTGTTTGCCGATTACTCCATATTATAATACACATTAAATTCAAGATTGAACTGAATTTTTAAATCAAAGAAATAATCAATAACTTTATAATTTTCTTTTAATATTTTTTTGAAAATGATAAGACGATGGCAACACATCTCCTGGGGATTTAATTCCATGAAAACAAAAATAAAAAATATCCAATTATATTTTTAAGATAACGAATTTAAGGTTAAGTGGGTTTTTTTTTTTTTTTAATAATAATTCTATTCATCGTAAACTGAGTTCCTTTGAATTTGTAAGAATTCAATTTCATATGAATAAGTAGGTCTTGTCTGTCACGGCATAATATGGGTTCTTTTAAATTCTTGAAAATTCAAATCCATGCTAATTGACTAGCCCAATCATATTTTAACGATAATGAATTTATTTTAAATCCCTGAGAATCCAACTCCATGCAAATAAACAAGCCATGATTTATATTTAGGATAAGAAATTACTGGTAAAGAGGATTATTATAATCCCTAAGAAATATTTTCATGCAATAAAATCGGCCCTAAACAAGACATTTAACTAAAATCTTATCAGTCTTCCATCCTCACCATCTATCAATCAAATTGATTTTTGGTCTTAGGATCTTGAAAATGTACATTTTCGGATCATGGACAAAAGGAATAATATTTTTGTAAAGAAATAGATAAATGCAGTGCCTTGATTCGGTGTTGTTTCTTTTTAGTTTCCTGCTTTCTTTGGTGTTGTATTGTTTTGTGTCGTGCGATTTTTGCACTCATTTGTAAGCTTGTCAGTATAGTCCTTTGGTACTGCTTGCTTTTAATAAAAAGTTACCATTCAAAAAATAATAATTGATTTATCCTATTCAAAGCCCACTATGCTTATTGTATTAGATTTCACTTCAATATGTAAATGTAGATTTTTCACATAAAGGTGGGCCACATAATGACTAAAGGTTGGATAAAGGAGGAGGAAAAGAGAAATCATACCAAGAGGGGAAAGAGAAAAAAACAATGAGGGCATGTTTGGGTAATGTCCTCACACGGATTCTGCAATTGGGTAATGTCATCACATGGATTTTGCAAATCCACGGAGGCAAAGAAGCACCTAAATTATAAGGAGTGACTCTTTTTGTGTTTTTCAAACCTGGAATGAAGCGACTCTTATCATAAAAAACTCCTCATGGAGGATAGTATGATTTTAGGGGAATGATAGAAAATTCCTCTCTATTTACCAAACGTGCTCTGAATGTAGGTTCTCAAGAAAAAAGAATGTATGCGTAGTTTTGTTATGTCCCCTAGTATGGAGAAAGTGAGGGGAAAATTAGATTTTTTGGAAAGGAGGTGAAAAAACTCATCTTTATATGCAAGCTACAGGGAAAAACCTCTTTATTCAAATATATTACGCATGATCAATCTTATGACGGGCTCAAAGCATGTTAGAGTGAAACTATGTATTTCCCATATATATCTCATTCAAAAGAACCCTTTACCCTTTAAAAAATCAATTATAAATCAAGCAATTGGAATGGCTTATGGAGTTGAATTTGATTTCACACGGTCCCAAAAGGTCCTCACAGACAAATCCGCCCAGTCCTGTGTACGAACCCCTTCCACCAAAATGGAACTCATATTTACAAGTACTCTGTTTTTGGTTCAGACCTAGGCTCGGTCACCAAAATAAAAATAAAAAAAAATCATGAGATTTTTGTCCTTTTCCTATTCCCATGTCTGGACTTCACTCATTAATGGACTCCACTCGTTTACACCCTTATCTCATGAATTGATTCAGGTGCTCCTGCAGTTCATGCTACCATTCTAAGTCAACGTGGAAAATGCCGGTCTTTGATCGTTTTGTCTGGGTTGGACTTTTAAATTAACCAGTTTGCTCCACACCTTGTATAAGTGTGGAAGAGAGGCGTAGAGGGGCTTTCATTTCAGGGAAGAAGAGACTCTGGGAATCCGCAGAGAGAGATGAAATTGCTATGGAGTTCTTTCGTGGGCTTACTGATTTTTGCGGTGTTGGCTCATGCGCAACCAGGTTAGCATCTTTTTACATCTTTCCTTTCCTGTAGTGTTATATATTTTAAAACACCATACAAAAGCATATCAGGTTGAGTTGCATGATTTATAATGTGTAGAATGTCCGAATGGCTGTCCGAGTTCAGAAATCGCAAAAGAAAATTACCTCCGCTTGATTAGGCTCGAACTGATCAAGGTTCACTTGCAGTCTCATAAGCAAAGCTCACGTCTAGATTCAGCTTCACCTTGCTGGGATCGAGCATAGTTCATTAGCCCTGCTTCCATTAGCACCAGCCCAAATTTGATACCCAACTAATTTGTCTAGGCCATTCAATTAATCATATAAATTTTGGGCCTTACAACACCTTACAGAACAGTTGGGACAAGGACATCTTTGATGTCCCAAACAGTTACTGCCTCGATTAAATGTTTCTAATTTTTTTTTTTTCATATAGAGAGGTCATACGAAAACCTTTCAGACCTCTAAGTTCCTCTTGATGTTCATGAAAATAACTCCAATTTAAATTTTGTCAAAAAAAAAAAAATAAAAATAAAATTCAATTGGGTTAAATAAGGATATAACATATTTAAATTTGAGAAACACAAGATAGCCCAATAGTAAAGCTATCTCACTCCCACCTAAGTGCAAGTGGATCTATGGTCCTTGGCGAAGGCACAAATGCAGAAGTTTCATGTGGCAGAGCAGAGATGCAAGAGATTTAACGATCAGTACTGAATTAAGATGAGTACTAATTAATGAGGAGTTAGTAAGCGTGAGGGGTTTTTTTTTGGTACCCCAGCGAGAGGGGCTGGGGCCCAAGAGAGAGCCCTACATATACACGAGAAGGTAGCCCACTCAAGTGGAAAGGAGGACCGCACAAGTGGAAAGAAAACCCATATAAGTGGGAAAGGAGCCCACACAAGTGGGTTTAGGCAATGTACTTGGGATTCGAGCCCCGGGCAGCCTATGTAATGATAAGCACTGATATCAATTTAAAATCCTCATCTATATGCAAATCCTCACTGTGGAATTCCTATTGTAAGGGTATTGGTGAGAATTTCTCGCTTATTACCAAACGTGCCAACAAAACAAGGTCAGACCTAATTGCTGAAAATGTCATGTTTTTCGAGTGTTGCGTATGAGTCTGGGTCAGTTAATCCCCTGCTGATTCGAATGCCCAGTTTGCCAATGGAATTGTCCTAGGGGTGCTCATGGGCTGGGCCAGCCCAAGCCTGATCCGGGCCTGGCTTGGATATGTAATTAGGGCCTGATTAAAAATTGGGTCAGGCTTGGATGAAGTGATGAAAAGCCCCCTGCCCGACTTATGTAAGAATCGTCTGCAGAATCACCATGTTTGGACCTGCTGAAGAGAGCCAGTAATTCTGCCCCAAATGTCCACCAGGTTACACAAGAAGGAAGCTTCTGTATTGTTAATTCCATTAATAAGCAGGAGGAATCCAACTGCTTAGTTTTGACCCACCAGCTAAATTTTGTGGAAGACGCATAGAGGCTAAGAACCAAGAGATCTAAAGCTATGATTTATTTCATATTTACATAGTGACAGAGAAATGTTTTCACCCTAGTAAACTTCAAACTGCATGCGATCCAATAATCTAAATAACCTTGATTTTGGACCTGTTGTAAAATAATCTCATAATCCTTGTAGTTCTTTAGCTTCGCTAGCTCATCAAAATTTAGGTTAAGTAGTAGAAGAGCAAAACTTATACAGAAAACCCCCAAATAGTTGAGATTAAGTTGTGATAATAGCGATAATATCAAGCATGTGTATCTTTTACACATTTTTATGTAAGAACCTGATTTATTTTTTTGTAGTTGAATATTTTTCATGAGATCAATCTAATGATGATTATCACTCAGATTTATGCGTTTTTATCATTTTGCCTATGTATTAATATGATTGTATGATGTGAGCAGCTTAAATTTATGGAGAATATTATTAACTTAAACACACAGTTTTTTTTTTTTTTTTTCCTTTGGCCTTTCCTACTCATTAGCGCTCTCTCCACACGCGCACATGCACACCACACGCACCGAGATTCACTCTGTCATTAATGTTGATCATTAAGATTCTGGTGCCCTTCCCACCTTTTCAAATGTCGTCCTTACCAAAATACCAGTTTTGTTCAAATGGTTCTCATTTTTCAAGTCAAGGTACGTGGTGGAAGACCTTGCTGACCTCTAAATCGCCCTTGAATGTCATGCTTCTTTTAGGGATGTAAATAGTTGGTTTGGTCCAGGCCCATGGTGAATTCGAAACCAGAACCGTTAATAAGAAGATGGAACCAGGTCCAGGCCCATGGTGAATTTGAAACCAGAACTGTTAATGAAAAGATGGAACCAAAACCAGATCGGGTTCCGTACGTGGGACTGGTCCGAGTCCGGGTCTGAGTCTAGGTAGAGAATGATATGGAAAAAAAATCTAGTTAAAAGGGGTTCTCGAAAATTGAGATTATATGTCGGGACCTAGGTCCACGGGTCAAAACCAAAGTGGACCTGGACCCATTTAGGTCGCAAGTTCGTAACGGACCCGGACCCGTTTATGTATCGGGGCCTAAATAAGGACCCAAACTCGGTTCTTAATAGGTCAGAATCTCCGGGTAATCGGAGAATCAGGAACCCTATTTACATCCCTACCTTTTATTCTAGGTGGGTCCAACATGTGGTTTGTTCCTAAAAAATATCTCTAATTTAAATTCAGAACAACTCATTTGTAGTTTAATGGTGACTGCCATTAAACTTATCACTACTTAAAACATGAATTCTTACGACCCCAACGTAGCTAGGATAATGCGATGATGATGATGAAGAATTCAATTGTAGTTTAATACTACAATAAACATGATTACATTTAAGTTACTTAAACTTTGTTAAGAAAACATGTTTCTATTAGCGATCCAGAAATGTATTCCGCTCATGAAATTCAATTTAGGACCCAATAATCAAAGGTAAACTTGACTTTGGTCAGTTCTCAATAAGTAGTGGAAAGACAAGACTCAAAGAAAAGGATCTAAATAGTTGAGATTATGCCATGATAATAGTGATAAGTTTGAGCATGTATACCCTATGACCCCTGTTTTCAAGGTAAGAAACTCAGTTTATGGAGTCTAGATCACCTATCGCTGCTGTTATACCTTCACCGTGAGTGGACCAATAACAGTCCGCCACGTCATCCAGGCAAACTGTTATTGGTCCACTCACGGTGAAGGTATAACAACTGTGATAGGTGATCCGTACTCCAATTTATGATATGGAACTAATTATTTCATATGGGATTTATCTAATGGTCGTATTTTCACTTTGATAACGTTTCTCTCTCTCTTCCTTCCTAGCTATGATTATAAGATATAGGCAGCTTAAAATTATGTGCCCAATATATGGAGTAATATATTAGGTTTTTTTTTTTTTGTATATACCCCCATAAGATTTATAGAATTTGTAAATTACTCCTATATGTGGATAAAATGTTTAGTGATCCATCCATATTTTTATGTTTTAATACCTTTTATATCCATAAAATCAGTAGTCCTAATGAGAATGAGCAATTCCATTGAGGTTTGTGTTAAATTGTTGTAATAATGATAACTTTGCCCCTTCATCTATTATGCAAAAGTGGATCATTATATACTAAAATACCATTATTTTATCCCAAGTCCTAAGAGTCTCTCTCTCTCAATAACACTCTCATGCATGTGAAGCCTAATAATATATTTTGAAACTTCCATCAATCCAATAGTTGAGTTGTGCATGGACCGCGGCACTTATAAGTACAGGTGTTGGTTGTTCATTATGATTGATTTGGCTTTAATGAAATGGGCCCTGTATTAATAATATTGGATTCATGTAGGGTTACTCTATCCCAAATGTGCCCTAAAAGTACTCTAGTAACTATCAATATTATTAGCTTTAGAGAAAAGCAAGTTTAATACTTTTAAAAATATGCATATGGATAAAGAGATCAGCAAAAAAGTGTCACCTCATTATTAAAATTTATAGTGGTTTGTAAGGTTATGAATTTTGGAGACATGGAAGGTATCAAAATAATATCAAAATAAGAAATCGGGATGCATCACTAGATCACTGGAACTACATGGCCTATTTATAAATCCTAAAACCCTTAGAAGGGTATATTGAGCTATTATTATTTAAATGTAAATTTGTAAATGGCATGCTTCAAATGGAGTGAGTTGTAAATGTAGAACTCCTATAGCTAATTTTAAATCCAATGGGCGATGACCATTGACTATCCATATGATTTCTTTTGAAGATCATCTGTTTATGTGGTAACAACATGTAAACTCTTGCACTCTCTTAAAAATTTCAGGCTTTATCAGCATCAATTGTGGAATGGCTGAAGACTCCATCTATATGGACACCATAAACATTACTTACCATTCAGATGCTAAATATATTGAAACGGGGGTAAACAACAATATTCCAAAGGCTTTCTTACCTACTACTACACTTCGACAACTCTACAGTAATGTTAGAAGCTTCCCAAATGGAAGCCGCAACTGTTACAACTTGAGTGAAATCACCAAGGGAACGAAGTATCTCATCCGAGTCCATATGTGGTATGGGAACTATGACGGCAGAAATAGCACACCACAATTCGACATCTACATAGGTGTCAACCGCTGGATGATCATCAACGATAGATCTACAGTACCATTCGTCAGAGAAGTGATTATTATGGCCAAAATGAACTATATGTCCGTTTGTCTTGTGAATACAGGTCTAGGAACACCATTCATATCTGCACTCGAGCTACGACCACTGAACAATTCCATGTACAAGGTTGTAAATGAGACGCATTCTCTAACACGATGGGATCAATATGACTTGGGTAGATCCAAGTACAATAATGTGGATGTCACTGCGGGTATCAGGTGTGCTAAAATTTCTCTCTGAGGGCCTATTTGTTTGCATGAGAATAAATAGGAATTGAATACATATGGTGCTTAAAAAGAAAACTAAAGGCGGATTTTCAAAAATGTTACTTACGGTCTATTTGTTTGCATCAAAATATATAGAATTTTTTTAGGCGGTTAAAAAAAAATCAAAGGTGAAATTTCAAAAATAAGCATCAAGTAATCTTTTCTTTTATGAAAATAGAATTAAAGGAAGATGTGAAATGAATTCCTAGAAATTGGTCTTTATTTTTAATTACTGCAAAAAACTCCTGCATATTGAATTCCTATCTCTTTTAATGCAAATTGCAAACAAATATGCCCCTAAATAACATTTTCTTTTAGGGAAATAGAGTCAAACGAAGATTTTATTTGATGGCTATTTTTGAGAATTTACTTATGACTTTCATTTTTAACAACCTTGTGTATTCAATTCATGTGCATTTTAATGTAAACAAACATGATTTAAGCTATTCATTAATCATCATGTGTGGCGGCAATCAATATTGATTATGCAGGTACCCGGATGACCCTTACGACCTACTTTGGAGGCCCTTTGATGAAAAAAATTGGAGTTCCTTTAACACTTCTTTTGGAGTAACAAACCCGAACGTGGCGTTTCAGCCACCCTCAAAGGTCATGATGACTGCAGTACGTCCAGTCATTGAGAGTGATGCATTGCATTATAGCTGGAGTGTAGATGATTTATCCTTGCAATTACAAGTTTACATGCACTTTGCCGATCTTGAGCAACTTAATGCAACCCAGAAGAGAGAATTCAATGTATGTTGTGGCGACAACTTATGCTATAACTCAGTTGTTCGCCCAGAATACCTTGTTACAACCACTATAGAACCCCCCCAACCATTGACTGGCCAATCTCAGTACATGTGTACTTTTAAGCAAACACCGAATTCCAACCGCCCACCAATCCTTAATGCTATAGAGGTTTTCGTCATCAGGCAATACAATGAGCCACCAACAAGAGACCAGGATGGTACGTATTTATTTCGTTACTCTACTTTGTGTGTGTGTGCGTGAGTAATCAAATATTGCTTATGGGAATGCAACCAAGGCAACAAAGTTCAAACCACTATTAAAATAAAGATAAGAAAACATCACGACAAGCACCAAGATATAAGATATATGTGGATCAGCCACAATATGTGGCCTACAATCCTAGGAGACTAATGCAAAGTTTTTCTTACTATTTAAAGGAGATTACAAGACAAGCAAAACTCTATACTTCCTAGAGAATCCACATTCGAAATTCAAGCTTGTTACAATGTTTCTCTCGTATTCTTGAAAAAACCATTCTCTTGTTTCTTTTAATATCTACAATCACTATTATGGAATTACCTTTCTTTTCTCTTCAAGGTTTCCTAAACAGGATCCAAGTCTACTCTCATGTATGTGTAGTGCGCACACATAAAACAGAAACTAGATAGATTGAAGTCTTTCAATAGAAAATTTGGATCCGATGGGTGTATATAAATGGTTTGGAATTAAGAAGATAGGCTGATCCCTATTTGGGGGTGAGAGTTCTCTCCAGTGGAAAAATACATATACCTCATTAGCATATTGATGGACTAGCCATCTACAATAAATCGAATCAATTGATCTTTGATCTTTGTCCGATTGAGGTATTAGTTAAACCCTACTTGGGTAAAGGACAAGTTTTATTTTGCCCTTCCATTTTTATTTCCTTAGATTTAAAGACTAACTACAACTCATTGTTTTACTTTTCATAGATGGTTAAGCCACAGTTTTAATATTTAACCTGAGGTGAGGTCATGGGTATAATTTTAGCAATAAAAAATAAATAAATAATCTCAAATACTTAAAACCAAACCTCTGCTTCCATTTCTTTCAGTTTCCATCAATTGAACTTTTTTTTTTATCCAAATGCAAGCTGCTTTAAACTCATAATTCATAGCCATGAGTACCCTTTTTTTTCCTGCTTGTGGAATGCAGTTGAAGCCATCCTAGACATCAAATCGAGTTACCAATTGAAGAGAAACTGGATGGGTGATCCATGTGTACCAAAAAGTTACTCCTGGGAGGGCTTGGCTTGCAACTACACCCTTTCATATGCCCCTACTATCTTGTCTCTGTGAGTTCTCCTCCCCCATGAAAATAGCTGATGCAAAGAGTACAATGCTTCTTAGTGTTCATATGCCTCGATGTAAATTCACATATTTTCTCTGCAGGAACCTTTCATCTTTTGGACTAAAGGGAGAAATAGCTGCTTCTCTTGCAAATCTCAAGTCCATCCAGACCTTGTAAGTTTTCTATTAAACCACTAAAACAAAATATGAACCAGTAACCCCAGTATGAAATTGAAGCCATCGGGTCATATTTCACCCTTCATGATCTAAATGCACCATAATCTCAACAATCTTTCATGGTTTATGTCTATTCAGTTCACCACCGATCTAGAGTTTCAATGTTACATGAATTGACCAAGGGCTTAAGTATAACCACATTGTTTGTTTATGTATTCAAGATCCATTTGGGTATTTTAATATTGGGGCTCTCATACCACTTGTTGGGTTCTAATACCACTTCTTGTGCGCATGTGGAAGCGTGAATCTCCACGATTGACAATCAATCAAGCGACATAAGAAAATGAACATCACACAGAGGAATTAACGTGGTTCGGTAAACTTGCCTATGTCCAAAAGAGAGAACCCTTTTTTAGCCCCTAAAAAAGCCTTATTACAATTACAAAAATACCTATGACCCTGGACCACTTGATCTGGACTCGGCCATCAATTAGATGCGACGATTAGCAATGACTGAACAATCTAATTTTTGACAAATGGTTAAGCTACTACTAATTTGTATCTGATGGCCAGTGAACCCCTACAAATATAGCACATCTTATAGTAAAAAAACAAGGTGAGCTGTAAAGGACCTTGACCTTTTGTTGTGCATGTCTAGATCTGGAAAGGTTCACTCTGGTTTTTCTAAATATAAAGGGAGGATGTGTGGGATGCATACAAGAGCATGAGTCATCTACCCAATAAGATCTAAAGAAGGTTTGTCAACAATACGCATACGAAAATTAGATCAATTGGATGCATTTTAGCCGTCCAATCTAAAGCCATCAAATGGCAGTAAAGTTCACTCTGGTTTTTCTAAATATAAAGAGAGGATGTGTGGGATGCATACAAGAGCATGAGTCATCTACCCAATAAGATCTAAAGAAGGTTTGTCAACAATACGCATACCAAAATTAGATCAATTGGATGCATTTTAGCCGTCCAATCTAAAGCCATCAAATGGCAGTAAAGTTAAAGAAGATTATTGATTGAATTTGTCTTTTAATCATCCATTTGATGGATTTGGAACAGATGAATGAATTTGTCTTTTAATCATCCATTTGATGGATTTGGATCAGATGACCAAGAGCGTCCAATCCGTCTTTCATTTTAGTAGATGGTTAATCCACAAAGAAATTTTTTATTTGAAGAGCAACCCAATTTTATGGAAAGTGCTACCGTTAATCCAAACTCGTAAGGTCATCAACCAGTGTACTCCTACCGAAACAGGGTCTTGGGAGGGTCTAGATTGGAGGCAGACCTAATCTTTGGCAATTTTGCACGGAGTGACTACTCGCAGTCATGCATGGCACTGGAGACTTCTCTTATTGCACTAAAGCAATGACCGATGATCCAGACTCATATACTGCCTAATTATGTTGCCCTTTCTTTTCAGGGATTTGTCATGGAATAACTTGACTGGGCCCATACCTAATTTTTTGGGAGACTTGCCATTCCTGTCGTCCTTGTAAGTTGAATAGCATTTGATGGTGAGTTTTTAAGTACTTGTATTCAATAGTAATGTAGTTTGAAGCCTGCAATCATTTCAGGAATTTAAGTGGCAACCAACTCAATGGAGCAGTCCCTCCAAATTTGCAAAGAAAAGTCAATAGAGGATCACTTCTGTTGAGGTATGCTTTAAACATAAACAGCCATGGACTTCAATTCCCACCAAGCTTTATTTCAATTTATGACTATCACAACTAGCTAGAAGCAAGATTTGGAAGTCTCCAGGGAGACTTGACAAAATCAAAGACTAAATTATAACAGAGAAACGCCAAATTGAAACTTTTCTTGCAACCTTCTTTTTTTTCCTGACTTTGTTGAATATGATTTCTAAGATTCCACTTGTTGAACAAATCCACCCTTAGTATGTCTAATGCATGAAGGATACATAGATAATGGTACAATCATAAATGTGGCATTGATTTTACTGGTGTGAGAACTATGGAATGGTGGTGAACTATATGGGAAGGGGATGCACAGAAGTTGTTTGATCAATTGCCTGTGAATTTGATGCAGTAGGCTAGGACTACGCGCTTAGAATTGGAGGTAAGATGTTTGATAAAATGACTGTTAGGGGTTGCAGAGTGTGGTTTAGGTTAGGTCCTCAAACCTGCTTTGGTATTAGAATTGGAACAGCTCAAAAGGGGGGGCAATGCCATCAAAGTACATGACAGGAATAGCATGATATCGTAGATTCA
Source organism: Umbellularia californica (assembly GCA_028538565.1). Taxonomy (NCBI): domain Eukaryota; kingdom Viridiplantae; phylum Streptophyta; class Magnoliopsida; order Laurales; family Lauraceae; genus Umbellularia; species Umbellularia californica. Next base: position 3,123,135 of record JAPQWN010000003.1, on the reverse strand, counting down.
GCTCAACATCTAAGGAGGGAGGAAGAAGATGGCTTCTCAAGGAAATTTCTGAGACTGTTACTTTAATATATTAGTTTTTTTTTTTAATTTATTTATAACAATATAGTTTTATTAAGAAGCAAAAGAGAAAACAAAACAGGACAAAGCCACAAACAAGCCAGCTCACACAAGACTCCAAAAAGGAGAACTATAAAACAAAATGATACTATACATCAAAATTAAGAGATGAAAGAAAAACTCCCTCCTTTGTAAGAGCATCTGCCATGACATTACCGCCTCTTACAATATGATTGAAGCAAGCACCCAAATGAATAGAAATATCATGCACCTCCTCCACCCAATCCACTAACCTCTATGGAAAAGATGACTTACCAGAACACCACTGAATAACTGAAAAAGAATCGCCTTCAAGAATAACAGTGACACATCCCATCCTACGCAACTCATGGCATCCAATCAAAAGAGCAAAAAGCTCAGCTTCATTAGCATCAATCGAATCCACAGACCCTGAATAGTTTCGAACAACCATACCAGAATAATCTCTAATAACACCCCCAATTCCACCTCTTCTAAGAGAATGAACAAAACTTCCATCAAATTTTAGTTTTAGAACACCCCACGGAGAATTCAACCAAAGCACTCTTTTCACAGGATTAGCCTTCCAACCTCTCTCAAAACATCTACCCAAGAAATATTGAGATCACTTAGATCAACACCTTCAACCTCCTGTTTAGTCCGTACCCACTCCGAAATAAACAAAAACAATAGACCAAACAACCTCATCCACAAAACTACTCTTATTCCTGAATAATCTATCATTCCTCTCCAACCAAAGCTTCCATAGTGCATACAACACTAATTTCTATAAGATTTTGCCACGAATATACTTGCACACAAATCGCCATAGATGAAAAAGGTCATCAACTTCCCGAGGCATGACCCACTGCATGCCAGACATGTCAAGAATACGGATCCACACTTTATTAGTTTACACACCATCCTTTTAGAGGAAAGCCTAGGAAAATTATCAGAAGGGGCATGCACTTTAAATGTTTTATTTATAACTGTACTATATAATTAACTAAAATGGGTGGCAATAATGGAAAATTGGATGTCTCCAGTGGGCCTGGCTTGCTGGAGCCTCAAGTGTGGGGTAATCTGGAGGCTTGGCTGCATCATGAAGTATCATTGTTATTGGATTAAGTTGCTTTTGCCAGTGTTTTTGCTTTCTATCATCATTGACTTTGTCTGAAGACTCCTGACACACTTTTAATAGATGCAAACCATTATCCTTGGGGGCCAATCATCGACATACATAGTGTGAAATTTGTAATCCTACAGCTTACCTTTCTACTGGAGAAATTTTGTGGAAAGAACGGTTGATGGAACCATTGTTGATTCTTCTTGTTTTAATTATTATTTGCTTTTTTTGAAACTTCTTTGGCTGTGTGGTTTAGATGTTCAAAAGAATTCTGTTCTTGAGTTATGGCCCACTGCTGTAAGGATAAAAAGGTTGAATGGTTTATTATGGTTCAGATGAATAGTGACTTAAGGAGAGGGTGACATGTCTTATAATTCCATCGTAATGATTCTACTTTCACTAACATGATATTCGACTTTGCTTGTTGACAGTGTTGATAATAATCCAAATCTCAATACCCCGGTCAATGACATGAAAAAGAGTCGAAAGGTTATTGTTCCTGTTCTTGCATCAGTTATTTCGACATTGGTCTTGCTAACCATTGTGGGTTTTCTACTTCTAAAATTTACTCAAAGGAGGAGACAAAGAGGTAATATTGCCATTTCTGCAATGTTTTTTTCAATTTTGACTAGCTATCTTTAGATCTCTATATTGTAAATTCTAACTTAACAACAATATCTCATACTTGATCTTTCAGTGAATTAGACGTTTATTTATTTTGAGTGGTAGTGAATTAAGTTCAGAAGGTTCATCTTACATATCATAAACATTTTTATGCAGATCACATAGTCAAAAAGAATAATCAATATGCAGAAATTGGTTCCTTGCCCTATGAGAATAGACAGTTTACGTACGCCGAAGTTCTCATTATAACCAACAATTTCCAGAGGCCCATTGGCAAAGGAGGGTTTGGGACAGTTTACCACGGCCAGATGACTAATGGCACTCAAGTTGCAGTGAAGATGCTCCCTCTACGATCCATCAAGTCCTCTTGTAAATGCTCTAAAGAATTTCAAAATGAGGTGAGACTAAACCATTGCTTATTCCAATCAAGTTATATTAGGCTGCAAATAGAAATGCTTAATCATCAACTTTTCCTGGATAAATGTCTGTTGAGTAGATATCAAATTATCTAACCCCTATTTCATATTGGACCCACAACGTGAATGATCTTTTCTGTTTGATGTAAGATTGATGCATGCATATGAACGATCCATTAGTGTTGCTGCTGAAGTTTGGCATATGGTTGGGATCTGTGCTGCAGGTTCACCTCTTAATGAGAGTTCAACATAGAAATGTGGTCCCTTTTTTTGGTTATTGTCACGAGGATGGTAACATGGCCCTAATATACGAGTACATGGCCCAAGGACAGTTAGGAAGCCATCTATCAGGTATCTATATCCTTCATATTTTATCCATTTTCCTAATATTAGGAAATATTATATGTACTCCACCCCACCCCCACCCCCACCCCCCAAATTGATCATTCAAATTCTGCATTAAATTAGGGAATATCTAAGGGTTAGAATTTGACCAGTTTGAGGCCCTAAACATAATATCTCGCTGGATAGGAACGTTCCTTTTTTTTTTCTTTCTATTTTTTTTTTTTTGAACAGGTGAATAATAGGAAGACCCTTCGATCCTTATCCATCAATGATTGTCATGCTTCCAAGTGGACCCCACTGGCTGGACCGTATCTTGTAGAGGAATGGCTAGACCATTCCTACAGGGTCCTTACCCATCAATGATTGTCATGCTTCTAAGTGGACCCCACTTGCTGGACCGTATCTTATAGAGGAATGGCTAGACCATTCCTACAGGATGTGTGTGTGTGTGTGTGTGTGTGTGTGAGAGAGAGAGAGAGAGAGAGAGAGAGAGAGAGAGAGATATGGTTTTTGATATATGCAAAATAATAATGGATTGTTGTTGTCACATGTCACAGATAGCAATTCAAATGCATTAAGTTGGGACCGACGCCTACTTATTGCACTGGATGTTGCACAAGGTGAATGTGACTTGAATTTATCTGTTTTTGTTTGTCTCGATTGTTATTATTTTCCTTCGATACTAATGTCTTTAATGGTTGGTTGAATTTATACATAGGATTGGAGTATTTGCATAATGGTTGTAAACCACCAATAATTCACAGAGATGTGAAGACGGCCAACATCCTACTAAATGGAAGATTAGATGCCAAGATAGGAGACTTTGGGTTATCCAAAGTTTTCAGTGATGAATTCTCTCATGTTTCAACAGCAGTAAAGGGAACCATCGGATATCTTGACCCAGAGTAAGTTTCCGCTCACAGATGAATTTACTCTGGTTTACCTTGCAAGTGAAACCTTGTTAATTTTCTTTGAGGTCATGCATTGCTACATGGACTGCCCATGGCTGAAATCGAAATTTAACCTTTCATGGTGTGAATGTCCATTTCATAGCCTTAACTCATACGGCAAATGAAAACATATTCTCTACCTTTTTTTTGGATGGCTACATCCAAAAGCCCGCACGTATTTGATAGTTTATGGGCACTACAAAGTTTGCTTTTATATCATCCTCAGTAAAGGAGAGGCCGGTTCCATGCTATTATGAGAACAACCATAGAACATGACCGAAAAAGGAAGAAACCAAGTATAACAGATTCTGGCCATTGATTTATTTGCTCCCTTTTCGTATTGAAAATGAACTGTTTAATTTCCTACATGGGGAGATATTGTGGGTCATACCTTACCAACAGCAGGTCCCCAGGGACAACAACATGGATAAGTGATCGATGGGCCTGCTTCTTGGTAATCACCGGTACAATCAAGGATTCTTCACTTGTAGCTGATTTGGGTCTGTTTGGATGGGAAGAAACCTGGAGAAAATAGAGGCAGAGAAAACTGTCTGCTGTTTCAAATCGTACCATATAAAATTTACACCACATTCAAATCTGTAATTCTTTCTCACATCACCTGAGATTTTCTCAGAGTTAGCATGCACGGATGATAATGTTTTTCTATATAGGTATTGCAATTCCAGCAATTTGACAGAGAAAAGCGATGTCTATAGCTTTGGAGTTGTTCTGTTGCAACTGATCACAGGCAAGCCTGCAGTAGTGCGGATCTCAGGTTCCGAGCAGAGAAGCTTAATTGATTGGGCAATTCCTATTGTTGTGGGAGGGGACACAAATGTGATTGACCCGAAGTTAGAAGGCAACTATGACATCAACTCCATTCAGAAAGTTATAGAAATTGCACGTGCATGCACTTCACAAAAATCCGTAGAGAGACCGACCATGAAAGACATTGTAGCTGAGTTGAAGGAGTGTCTGGGAAATGAGAAATCCCTTGAAAATGCACCTGAAAGTGGTGTGTTCATGCACAGTGGTCCAGGACAAACTCCCTCTGAGATTTTATCGTATCTATCCGCAAGGTAGTGATTTATCATCGTATAGAATTGTAGATAATTAAATGAATTTCGAATGGTTCTTTAGGGGTGTTAGGATCCATGCTTGAAGAATGTGCTGGCGCCATGTAAGTATCATTCTTGCATTGATGCAGTAATAGACTTGGTTCTGTTTGGTATTTAGTTAGATTTGTGAGGTTTCCAGTGCATTCGCTGAGAGAATCACTTCTCACGTGAATGGGGATATGTTTTCATGCTATTAATTAGCAGTTGTGTAGCTCATAGAGTCAAGAAACAACTTAATTATCCATTGCAAGGAAAAAGATGGATTCCGTGTGCAATTCAACATCATTTCAGTGTATACATTTCACAGCATTGCAGAGTTTATAAAGGAATGTACTTGTACACAGATGAAAGGCAGCTGTTACCTTTCAAAATAAATAAATAAATAAAAAGTAATAGCAAACCCATAATTTCTGCGTTCCCTTAAAACATTACATGTCTTCAAACTCAGAGTCCCTGTTTTCATTTACTATTTCATCAATTCCACATTCGCAACCTATATAAAATCTTATGCATGAAACAGGGGATTAGATGAAACATTATTTCCTTGTTTCTACGAAACAGGGGGCTCCAGACTCACTCAAACAGAGTAGAAAGTCAACAATGTAGCCCAGTTTATGCCTCCTAATTCCTATTAAGTTATTACTGACCTAATACCATGTGTATCCCACTTCTTCCTGTTTTCCTCTGCTACGGAGAAGATGACAAGTTGGACAAGTTGAAAATATAAAGTTCATGTGTTTTGCATGTCAGGGCCCCCTTTCTCAAATATGTAAATACATTGTAATCAATTTCAATCTAAAACATTGAAATCATCGTGGAGTACAAGTCTTTAAATACTAATAAAACATTGCTAAATAAATATATAATAATAATTTTTTTTTTTTAAGTTTCGTTTGCATTTCAATTGAAATTAAGAAAAAATCACAAAAATGGTTAAAGCTCATTGGGCAAACATCCACTCAACTCAAATTAAAATGGGGCCAAATATTAGATACAAACTTAATTTCTCCATTTGAGTTCTTTTTGTAATATTTGAGGGCACTATTCACCATGCCAATTAAAAAGTACCTCTTTGTGGTTTTTTTTTAAATAAACTTTTTTAGGTTGATGTAATGTGTCCGAACTTGGTCTAATACTCAAACTTATTCTTATTCAAAAGAAAATCCGATTTCTCTTAATTTCAAAAATTGAATTTTGTTCAATTCACATAAAATTAAAAATATTAAATATAAATCCTAATCCCTCTTGTTAAAAATAATCAATGATTAATATTCTTTTATCCATATATGATTACCCAATATGCGCTCAATATTATTGAGTGTTGTGATTTCAGCATGAAAATACAAGCTTATATTTGCCCTTCTCCCTCTATATATCTTATGAATCCATTAGCTTAGCTGGGAGATAATCATTCATTAATTATAAATATGTAAGTTACGAAAATTCATAAAATCATATTTATGTCCAATATTTGGCCCATTTTCATTTTTGTTATGTGATTTGAAGAAAGCCAGTTTGAATTTGAATAAAAACTGAACTTTGAGATTGAGAAATTAGATCATGTCCGAAGGTGTTTTAATTCGAGTTATGTCATCTATATAAACAAATTTGAACTTAAAAATAATTAAGCTTGACTTTGTGTCAAATGACTAATTATAAATAATTGGAATAGAGAACAGTTCGGATGGCAATGGATTACACAGGGGACTTCAATCTATTCATCATGCAAATTTAGCACCAAATGCATCTTGTACACCTTTAAAACAAGTTTGATGACTTACTCTGACATAAATTCTTAAAGTTCAATAATCAGGCCAACATTAAAATGCATCAACTAGAATCAATTGCTTTATTCATTGTAAAGGGAAAATAACATCAATCTCTTCTGTTTCAGGGATGTTTCAATCAATAGGTTGACAGGTCCTGTGCCCAATTTTCTTACAGAACTAACATCCCTAAAGTTCTTGTAAGTAGTGTGCCTTTGGCACTACAATTAAACATATTTTTACAAAAGAAAATCATTTAAGAAATGCCGATATTTTTGCAGAAACTTGTCAAACAACAACCTCACAGGAACAATTCCTACAGTTCTTCAAGAAAGGTCAAATAATGGATCACTTGCATTGAGGTTAGATTATGATATTGCAAAACCATGGAACTCACTTAATTCCTATTAGATACCAAGTAGCACTATTAGATATATGGCTTAAATTGTTCCAAGGCAGGCATCTCTGAAATGAGGGTGGACTAACCGGTGAGTTTATTTCTGTTGCAGAGAACAAGAATCGAATGTAGATGTTTAGATTAAGTTGTCCATGGTGCTATGATCCATTATGATAAACAATCTTGTAGGTAAAAAGCCTTGAAACAAAACTGGGCATGAATAAAATATACGAAATAGCTACCTAAAACGGATGTCAATAATGGAAAATTGGATGCCTTCAGGCTCCAATAATATGGGTTGGGCCTGCAGGAGCCCTAGTGTGGGTCAATCTGTACACTTCGCTGCATCATTCTACTCTCTCTAGAGAAGAATTTATCCTCGAAGTTAAAGTATAGGGCAGTGCATGAGGAGTTTTTTTTTTCCTAAAACTGTGAAAGCCACAAGTCTGCAGGGTCTCCTTATGATTTCATCCAATTCGTTCTATAGTGATCAATCTAATGAGCCTTAAGCAAATCTTTAACGTATTAGAGAGGCTGGTTACTAGGGTACCTTGGATTGAATGGATCCTTGAAGTACTGTTCTGACCCAAAAGCATAATCTTCTACTTTCTTCTGACCCAAAAGCATAATCTTCTACTTTCTTTGATCATGACCTTTTCTTGTAGTTCCACAAAATATAGGTGGACAACATGACAAGGCCTTTTGCATTTGGATGTTGTGATCATATTTCTTCATATTATCATCTCTACAAAATTCTGGGGTAATGCACCTTGTAGGAAATCTTTCTTCAGGCAAAATTTAAAATGTGAGCTCCAATCAAGGCTTGTGGATCCTTTTCCGTACTTGAACAGGGATAGTTGCTTTGATCACCATCTGTTCTTATCATCCACTCATTAAACTTGTGAAACAATCAGTCTATTTTGAGGTGATTATGATTTGTTTTCCTAATCTTTATAAGTCCCAAGGTCGTATCCACCAGTTTATTTGGACGAGAAACTGAGAGGGGCTCAATGTAATCTTGGTAAAATTTGGGCTCAATTCAATCCCTTCTAAATATATATATAAAGCTATGAAGGTTGGAGCGCACAACCACTTGGGACTTGATTTGACTTTCGAAGGCAGACATCATTGGATCTAATGCGTTACCAAGCTAGGAGAATACATGGGCCTATGTATGGTTTTTATTTGGAAGTGTGCTTAGATAAAAGAGTCCTAGAAAACAGGAGGTTGGATGTGAAATTTCCAATCATTTTCAAATGTGGGAGAGGGGATGGAACAAGCACCTAAACTGAGGGAGTCTCAATCCTCTTTAAAGCTTTGACTTAGAGAAATCATGAGTTCAAGGTGTGGAAACTACAATGGGACCCACCCATGGAAAAGAAATGCCTTCCGGCCTATGGTGTATCCCAAGATTTTACCCCAACGAGTTGGTCAACGCTGTAGGAATGACCGTCTAGTTTTTTTATTAGTTTTCTCTTACCATTTGATAAAAACATGATTAATGAATAATGCATGAGATTTTGTTATCACATTTATTATAAAAAATTCAATCCTACAGCGGAACCAACCTCTATCGTTTACAATCCAGGGATATTCCTAGCTTTGGAAGGGCCTTTATAATAAAAACTATGCACTTTGGTTTATACATGTAGCCCGCTTATGATAAATCAAATCCCGTGCATACTTCTGCTCTCTTTCGAACTAGTAATCGTCCTACATTGACACTAATCCGGTCATATAACCATTGAATTTATCATATCAAATCTTCATGATATGTAGTGATCGGTTAAAATCATTTTGATATTTAACTTTTAATTATGGTCAAGTGGAGATTACTAATGTTTTGAGGAGAGAGTCACATATTTTACAATTCCCTCATTATGATTTATTTTCACTAACATGATATTTGACCATGCTTGTTTGCCCGATTTGATAATAATCCACATCTCGTTGGCTCTTCCATTGTCACTGTCAACACTTACATAAGTCCATGTGAAGGTGGTTCATGCAAAAAGCGTCGAAAGATGATGTTTCTGTACTTGCATCAGTTGTTCCAGCGATGTTGGTCATACTTGCCATTGCAGCTTTCGTACATTTACTCTCTAAATTGTAAATTCTAACTCAAGAACAATCAATCTCTTAGACCTGAATATTCATTGAGTTAAGACCTTTTTCTTTTGCTCATCCATGACTCAGAATGAAAAATGATAGGGCACTTTGTGTAGGGCACAATATTGGATGAATTTCCTAAAATAAAGATGCTACATTTTCAACCTAATTATCCCCGAGTGCAATAGTCTCCACTTTTCCTGCGGTGTTTTGAGCTCGAGACCACTGGCTCTCGGATAGTGTTGCAAGTCAATAATCCCAAAACTAATTGATAATAGTCACAAACAAGTATTTAACATCCATTGCTTTGTCTTTCAATCAAACTTAGAACTAGATTGCCTGAAGCTCAATTCACTACTTTGGCACAGCCATCCATTTGAGTGTGGTATGCACAGAAATAGCACAAATTAGAGTCAAAATTTCCAGAAATAGCTGAGAAATTTGGGGTTCCTGTCTGGTACGCTGTTTACAGAAGACCCCGCTATTACTTGGACCGGGTTTGGGTCCACTGGATAGATCCAAATAGAATTCGGGCCCCGTTCAGATCCACTGCATCGATCCACAGAATTTGAGCCAGACCAGGTTTAAGGTTCATAGATTTCATAACCAAGGAACCAAATTTTCGATGCCATGACCATATTTTACACACATGCAGGCGCAATTAAGTATATAGAAGTATATTATATTAGTATATAACTAATTTGCCCCTAATTTGAGCGTGGATCTAGAGCTTTATTTGAGTGTAGACATTCAGGTGTATATATAACTTAAATTGGGGTACAGGTATGTCCCGTAACCAGAAGCCTATTCCCATCCATGCTCAGGGAATGCTCTGATCCGGGTACGATATGGGCGAATTCCTAGCCCATTTGACACTTTATTAGAATAGTAAAAGTCAAGTAAAGCCTGTATTTTTTAAACAAGATGTCACACCAAAAGCACTTTAATTCAAAATTCCCTCCATCTTTATAAAAAAATAAAAATAAAAAAGCAACAATCTCTCTACTAAAAGACAAAAAACTTTACTTTTTTTATTAAAAAAGTCAATAAGATTTCATACCAATTATCTCTTGATTTGATGCTTTACTTCCCTTCATTTCACTTGATTTTAAAAGCAAAATTACCATATGGGCCCTAAACCAAACCTGATTTCATGCCCATTGTTGAGTGGAAGTATACTAAGAACATGAAATTCATTTTACATTTTCATGAACATTTTTATGCAGTTCTTACTGTGGAGGCCAATAGAAAGATCGATTTGCAGCTTTCTGAGAATCGACAGCTTAGTGGCTTACAATCACAGAAGGTATGTCTTGTAATCAGGAACCCATTCCGGTCCAGGTTCGAGTAGTGTTCTGATCTGGATACAATATGGGCCTGTCATAAACCAGACTCATTTTCATCCCCATAGTTTAATAGCACTAGTATATTGAACAGGAAGTTCATATTACATCTCACGAAATTTTTTTGTGCAGATCCTGTTGTCGAGGCCATTACAACGGGCGGTTTGTCGCACTCTGAGACTCGATGGTTTACAGCCGCTGAAGGCATGTCCTGTAACCAGGCACTCATTTCGGTCCAGGTTCGGGTAGTATTCTGCGCAGGGTACTATATGGGCTCGTCCTAAAGCAGACCCGCTTTCATCACCATCTTTGAGTGGCAGTGTATTAAGAACAGGAAGTTCACCTTACAATTCATGAAATTTTTGTGCAGATCCTGTTGTCCAGGCCAATGGAACAGGCAGTTCGCTGCTCCCTGAGAGTCAATGGTTTACGTCTGATGAAGGTATATATGTCCAGTAAGCAGGAACCTAGCTATTTTGGTCTAGGTTCGGGTAGTATTTGTTAAACTTGAGTGGTCCTCATGACCATATGTGCAACACTGAGGACACTAATTTAAGTTACTTTCTCCTTTTGGTTTTTTGGTTTTACTAAGTTTATCTTGGATTCAATTTTAGTAAGCCCAATCAAATAGGACTCTTGTTGGCTAATTTGAGGGAATTAAGGAAACTTACCTTTATTAGATTTCTTTAATGGGAAGAAATCCCTCTAGGATTTATCTATATATATGGTTTTCCGGTCCTCTCCCTTAACCTACGAGATTTGAAAAGTACCCATCTGCTTCATACATATTGGAGTGGGTGATAAGGGAGATGAGAGAAAACCCTATTTGAGTGAAGAGATTTGCTCATCATCAAAATTATAGTGCAAAGTATGCTTTTATATTATTTGAGATCATATATTGTTTAATGCACAAATCTAGATCCATAGGTTTGATTTGTATTACAAACCACATCAGATATTATAATTGATATCAGAGCTGATATATGCATTCAACAATCTTAGTTGGCAATAATCAACTTTTATTGGCCATAATCTCAGTCCATTTTTTTTTTTGTTTACATGCAAGATCCATAGATCTGATGTACTGCGATCATATTAATGCAAGAGCATCTCTCTCTCTCTCTCTCTCTCTCTCTCTCTCTCTCTCTGTTTACCCCACTGAGATCAAGACCATAAATCTGATAGTAGACACAGGTGCGACTCCATTGATGCAGGTCCCACATGAAGTGAACCCCGTTTGACTGCCATCGTGTGTTTACCATCTGGAGGCGTGAGTTGGGTTGAGAAGGAAATAACAGTTTGGGATATAGGTGATGGTGGGACCCACTGGACGATCTGATCCCAGATCTCGTCCGTTCATCGGGCCGGACATGGCGGGGCGACGTTAGGGATGTGGACTCATGTGAGGTGGGCCCCGTTTGGTCCACCATCCAGCAACCCAAAGGAGGGCTGACGGCCTTGAAAAGGAAAAGGTTCCCCCCCTCTTTTTTTAGATTGTGGGGCCTAAGTGGGCCATCGATTGTAGATCAAGTCCTTACATCTTGAAGAGGGGGCTTGGGCGACCCTGTTGGTGGGGTCTGATCTTGGATCTTGATCAATGGAGCCCTTGATTTTAGCAACCCTTATATCCCGAGCGAGAAGCTCTTGCTTCTTGTAACGTTCTGTACAGAACGTGTACTGATGGGGAAAAAGAGAAGAAGGGATTCGGTGGTCTAGGGGTACATGGAAAGTGTAGACCTTTTGACATGGGCACGGTTTTTAATGAGGGAATCAACATGTTTACAAAAGTTAACTTAATGTTAGAATACTTACTTTGCCCCATTATTTTTGTGAATTAGAAAAGAGACCAGGTTATTTTATACACTCTATTTAGACCCTTTCACTCATTAAGAATGTGATTATGAAGTTTGTTTGTTATAATTTTACCGTGAATTTATTATTCCAATTATTTTAGTGGTTTTGATTCTTTATCTAGATTGGATATTTATTTTTTATGTCACTTTTGCCGTTCCTTGTTTACGTTGGGTCATTTGTTATTAGATTCTACCATTTTGTTTAAATACATTCTAAATGTCCATGAATATTTGGGAACCATGACAAAATAAGAAAATATTTAGTAATTGTTTGTTTATTTCATGGACCTAATAAACTATTATGAGATTAGAAAAATATGGATCGATTTTGGAGATATAATGGCCCAACATCTTTTTTTTCACCACTAGTGACATAATAACCAATCTTAATTAGACCCCCTTTTATCAATGGTATTAACTCAATTGAAACCCATTGGTTTTAGTAGTGTGGTTGTCACCAAAGTGGCCCAATTATAAAAACTTATAGGCATCAATTGTAATTTAAGACCCGTAACACTATTTCTTGTGTAAGGATAATAGCATTAGACTTGCGATCATAAATTATGAGAGTGAGGATCGGCCCAAAGGTTCGATCGCCACTCAAATAATTATAAGACATAATTAGGGTAATTTGATATATGTACCCAATTGTTTTTGGTTCCTATACCAAAAGGTATAAAGCCTCGTGAATTGCGTTAATACTGTCTCATTAGCCCTATGGATGGATAGGATTCCTCTGCGAGCGATCCTATTGCATGTTGTAGTTTCGACCTAAAGGAGAAATGGACTACGAATGAGTTGGTCTCTATGTGTGTGTAAGACCCCGCCCCGAGTTAATCAAGATTAACTCTAATTAATTGAAGTTAATGCTAATTAATCACTTTTAATGAGGCTAATGATGGCTAATGACTAAGCTCGATGAGATTAGTCTCAAATGATTGAATTAAGCTTAATGAAATGATAATGGAGGAGATTGAATGAATTGAATGAGTTTTAAGTCTAAACTAAGAGGACAAGACCTTTTTCGTAAATACGGATTTATACGTATTTTGTCGAATACGGAAACTCTTGATACCAACACGTGTATCTCGACGAGTACGTTAACTTTCATAATAGGCTCGAAGTCATCCGACGAGTATTGACTCAAGTGAGCCTCCATTTGACTCGAATTGAAAATAAGAAAGAAAGAGAGGGTCTAGTTGCAAAATGCCCTTATAAACATTGAAATGAACCCTTGGGTTCATTCCACTTCATTTCATTCAAGAAACCCTAGGCAACTTCTCTTCTTCCCTCTTCATTCTCCTCCCATTCCTTCCCATCTAGAGTGGAGATTGAAGGCTTGTCAAGTGGTTGTAAGGAGGTTTCTTCTTCCTCATCTTCTTCCTCAACTGTTTCTTCCATTGGAGTGTTTGGAGCTTGGGAGAAGAGCTCAAGGATTCCTTTCCTTAGAACTACAAGTAAGTAGATGATCATTTTAGTGAGTTTCCAAGTTATAATGAGTGATTAGATATGGTTTCTAGCCAATTAGCTCATAGGGTAGTATTTCTTGTGTTTTATGGAAATAGGGTTTGGATTTGGGGATTTCCCACCTTAAAGTCAAGCTATTAAGGGATTTCTTGCTAATAGGCTTTAAGAGGCAAGTATAAATGCTTTCTTATGATCAAATATGCTAATCTTCAAGTCCTCTTGAGTTATTAGAGATGGGTTCTCAAAACCCCCTTTTTTTCTTATGAAATGGAGATTAGGTTGAATGTGATTTGTATGGTTTTATGATGTGTTAATGATGGAATAGAAGTGTTAAATGTGTATTAAATGATGAATGAGGGGAGGATTGAAGATCCTTAAATGTGTATGCAAATGGTGGTTGAAATGAATGAATGAAGGAGTGAAGTTCGGAGTTCCAGAAATGGAGTTCTGGACAGTTCGCTCGAGCGAACCAGTTACTGTCTGACGCGAAAAAGTGTCCGCATGAGCGAACTTTAGGTGCGCTCGTGCGATGAATGTTCTGTTTGGGTCCGTTCGAGCGAACTTGGATCCGCTCGAGCGAACCTGATACTGGCCCAAACATGAAATTGTAAGCAAAAATTTGTCAGTTTGAGTCCAGTGGATTTTGATATTGTGGGTGGAAAATTTTTGGGGACTAAATGCACATATTAAATGAAAATGTGATGTCCATCGAAAATAACACGTGCATTTAGTTACTAATAATTACACCTATAAATTGTCTAAATTTGGGATATAGACAAGTAGGACCGCGAATTATTAAAGAATCATCTAATCCCATTGAGTCTATCACGACTGCATACAATGAACCACTGAATACTGAATAAATGTAATGAACCATTGAATAATGAACAAATGAATAAATGCAATGAATAATGCATAACCCTGCTGCAGCAGATGATTGGGGTGTTCCGGAGCTCCGTGGTGATGCCAGTGATCTCTGATCAAGACACTGGTAGATCCCACATATAGACTGAAAAGTCAATGAATTGATAAGCCATGTAAGGAAAACTGAAACAATACTGAAGCCTCGGCCATGAATGGTTCGCCCTTCCGCCTTGTGCTTAATTAAATTGATTAAACGAAAGTGAAATAGAGCCAGGCCATGAACGGTTAGCCCTTCCGCCTTGTGCTTAAGTTTCTTCCGTTGGAAGACACGAAATGAAACGAAATGACATGAAATAAATGAAATGAACTGAATGATAGTAATACTATTGTAATTGAAAATTTAGCCATTGAGTATCAATGAGCTACACTGTACATGATATTGCATTAACCTAGATGTAATTGTCTAGAGTTGTTATATTGATAATGGACAAGTTAGCATGTGTTATCATAAATGTGTTTATACATTGTTGAACCGTCGTGTTCATAGTGTTATTGATGGCATTACAGGCTCAGTTGCCCATCCCGGCCTTGCAGAGGCCGCGCCGCGTGCGGAGGAGGCCCATCCGATACCTCCAGGAGGTTTAGCGGAGTGGACATAGTTCGGAGGGCGATGGTTTTGGATACTTTGGATTATTTTGGAGATTGTTTTGTGAATCATTTGATAGACATTTGGTATATCATTTTGAAATGTAATTAGATGTCCCCTGCATTGTATTGTGAATATGCAGTGGTGGACTTCATTGGATTATATTTTTGGAGATGGTAACTTTACTTGTAATGTAAAGTCAATTATTGTCAATGTACGTATATGTTTCTGTAAAAATGTACATTTGACAGGTATGTATGTTAGATCCCTTGTGAGTCTTCGTCTTAACTTCGGTTAATTCGAGATTTGCGGGAGTAAGTATGATGGCATCACGATCCGGGTTAGGCCCCGATTAGTCCGATCTCGGGCCCGGGTCGTGACAGTGTGTCCAAGAAGAAGGAAGACTTAGGCAGGTTGGACAGTTACACAAAATAAATTTCATCTCTAACACCCCTTCGAATAAGAAAACATATCCCAAGGGAAAGAAGGTCTGAAAAAGAAAGGCAAGAAACCTGCTTCGACTGACCAAGTCGGGAAGAAAGGTAGTGAACCAAGATGCTTCTTCTGCCACAAAAAGGGACATATGAAGAAAGACTGCTTAAAGAGACAGAAATGGTTTGAATCTAGAGGTATATATGAAACAACCAAAAGGATTTGAGGAAAAAGGCAAAGAAAAACTAGTTTGTAGATTAAAGAAATCTATATATGGACTTAAATAAGCTTCAAGGCAATGGTATATTAAGTTCCATGATACCATTACCTCCTTTGGGTTTGAGAAAAACATTGTTGATCAATGTATATACCTGAAGATCAGTAAGAGCAAGTTCATTATTTTAGTCCTAAATGTAGATGACATTCTACTTTCTAGTAGTGATCTTGGCCTACTACATGCAACAAAAGAACACCTCACAGAAAATTTTGAAATGAAAGATATGGGTGAAGCATCCTTTGTGCTTGGAATCGAGATTATTTAGAAAGAGATCTTGAGGACTACTAGGACTTTCACAGAAAGCTTATATCAATAGAGTTCTTGAAAGATTCAATATGCAGAATTGTTCTGGAAGAAAAGCACCTATATCAAAAGGTGATCTATTCTCCAAAGATCAATGTTCAAGAAATGACATCGAGAGAAAACAGATGCAAAATATTCTATATGCTTCTGTTGTAGGAAGTCTTTTATATGCTCAGCGTTGTACCCGTCTAGACATCAGTTTTGCAGTTAGCATGTTAGGAAGGTATCAGTCTAACCCTGGCATGGTACATTGGAAAGCAGCAAAGAAGGTCATGCGATATTTACAAGGGACTAAAGAACACATGTTTACTTATAGAAAACCTGATCACTTGGAAGTGATTGGATATTCAGACTCAGATTTTCCTGGGTGCCTCGACACAAGGAGATCTACATCAGAATATATTTTTCTCCTTGCTGGTGGGCTGTTTCGTGGAAAAGTGTTAAACAGACTACAACTGTTTCTTCCGCATTTCAAGCAGAATTTGTGACATGCTTTGAGGCCACTAATCAAGATATATGGCTGCGAAATTTTATTTCAGGGCTTCGAATCATGGATTCCATTTCTAAACCACTGAAAATTTATTGTGATAATACCTCATTTGTTCGCTTCTCTAACAACGACAAGAGTACTAGCGCTGCAAAACATTTTTAGATAAAATATCTTGCTGTTAAAGAGAAGGTTCGGGATGGTTTAGTGTCTATAGAGCAAATCGGTATAAAGCTCATGATTGCAGATTCTATGATCAAAGTATTACCGGCAGAGGCCTATAATGATCATGTTAAAGCAATGGGTCTTATTGTGTTAGCTTAATGTATGTGGTTGAAAGGATTTATGCTATTTACTTAGACATTTTTGTGGATTAGTTTTCATTAATAATGATTATGTTCTCTTGCTTAATTTTTGTGTGCACAATTAATTCATTATTGGAAAGCAAGATAAATTCCAGTTGGACCAATGAATAGGAATTTTTAGTCCACTCCTATTATTTTCCTCGATTTATGACTTGACCAAATAGAATTAGTAATATTGTGTTATATGGAAGGAATTATGTCGCAAAATTGATGTTTGACTGCCATGACTCGCATTATTGGTTTTATTTAGTTACAGTATATAAGAATTAGCTTAAACAAGAATGATTGAGTTGTTTTTACAAATGAGTGGCCACTCATCGGGATTTTAAAATCTGTTGAATCCAAGTTGAGTCATTTTATAAAACATAGTTTTCAAAATAAAAATAAAAATAGAAGGTGAATTGAATATTGGTGGTTATCATGACCAAGTGGGAGATCACATATTGGTGGTCATTCAGACCAAGTGGGAGATTGTTAGACATGAATGGTACTCATGACTACATGTGCAACACTGTTGGGACCCACGGTTTGAGCGCACTAATTTAAGTTACTTTCCCCTTTTGGTTTTTTTTATTTTACTAAGTTTATCTTGGATTCAATTTTAGTAAGCCCAATCAAATAAGACTCTTGTTGGCTAATTTGAGGGAATTAAGGAAACTTACCTTTATTAGATTTCTTTGATGGGAAGAAATCCCTCTAGGGCTTATATATATATATATATATATATGGTTTTCCGGTCCTATCTTTTAACCTACGAAATCTGAAAAGTACCCATCAGCTTCACACA
This sequence comes from Umbellularia californica, assembly GCA_028538565.1. NCBI lineage: Eukaryota > Viridiplantae > Streptophyta > Magnoliopsida > Laurales > Lauraceae > Umbellularia > Umbellularia californica. Next base: position 3,105,385 of record JAPQWN010000003.1, on the reverse strand, counting down.
TATTGAAGTGGGTGATAAAGGAGATAGGAGAAAACCCTTCTTGAGTGAAGAGATCTGCTCATCATCAAGATTATGGCGCAAGGTACGTTTTTATTTTATTTGAGGTCATATATTGTTTAATGCATAAATCTAGATCCATAGGTTTGATTTGTATTACAAACCATATTAGATTTTATAGTATTCTTATTCAGGTACCATATGGGCCCGTTGTATACTGCACCATTTTCATGCCAATTGTTCAGTGGCTGTGTGTTAGGTACAGAAGCTCATCTTAAGTTTCATAAATATTTTTTTGTAGATCCTGTTGTTGATGCCAGTAATACGGTTGGTTCGTTGTCCCTCGAAAATCGACAGTATACATACGCTGAAGTCGCTGATATAACAAAAAATTTCAAGAGGTTCATTGGCAAAGGAGGGTTTAAGATGGTTTACTACGGCCAAAAGAGTGATGGCACCGAACTTGCAGTGAAGATGCTCTCTCCACAATCGGCCAAGTCGCTCTCTGAAGTTTCTAATCAATTTAAGACCGAGGTTAGATAAACCATAGCTGTATTAGTATATACCAATTACTAGTAGCAAAGCCCTGTGCGTAGCCCGAGGCCAAAATTGAAGATATATAAAAATTTAAGAGTTTTTGAATATAATTAATGAAAAGTAAATCTAAAATAATATATTAAAAAGAATAGATGAAAGGAATTATATTATGATGGACTATAAAATCCATTAGAAATAATATCTTTATTTTTTAAAAAGAAAATCCATAGAAACAGAAAGAAAAACCATATGCTAGTGGATTTGGAAAAAAAAACTAACAAATTAATAAAAATAAGATCTTGCTCTCCTTTGAAAAAATATAATGTATAAAAAACCCCAATGAAATTCACAAAATGTGATTATAATCTCTTTGAAAAAAAAAATCCAAAAAACTCAAAGAAATGAAAATGCCCAATATAATGGATAATAATATGATTTTCACGTCTTAGAAAAAAAAAATAACAAAGCCCACAAACATTATATGAGATCTTACGTACAATTTCAGTTGTATTGTACTCACCATGGATTGAATTTTGATTCGTACATAATAATTAGTTGCGATGATTTGATTAGACTTCTTTGACCCTTAATTTCTACTTATAAATTCAAAATTTGTTCGAATATGTAGTAGCAAACATTTATTGAATTTTATATTCATTAGTGTACCTTTGCATGTGTATTGGTGTGGGTGGCGTGAGAGTTGCTTGGCATCACCCAACATCTTAATACAAAAGAGGGTATTTAGGCATCGCTTGGTGGGCTCCTCAGCTTGATATCCAATCCAAGCTTCTTGTTTTGATAGCTCCATTCCTTCTTGTGAGAGTAGACTACACAAAATCAATATTTTTATCGAATGTTCCTAAAAACTCAGACATGGGTGTCAGAAACTCTTGCATGAATTGTGAAGAAACATTAAAACGAAGAATCCAAAAAATAAAAAATGAATAACTTACCAATAGAGTGATGGACTACTTGTATATGATTTTTCAAATGGTTTCACTCTCTTTTCTTCGAACACAAACCATTTACATGTCCCACCATGTTCTCTGGTGTGATGTGATTAGGTTTATAGTAGTAATTTCTAATGTTGATATGCTTCCAAGGGTTTAAAAAGTTTGTTGAGAACTTCCAACCCAAGTGTCTCTTGCTATGATTTGATTGATAGTTACCACCACACCCTTCAAATTGTTGCAAACACAACCCGCCTCGTCCCGCCAAGTCGATGCAATTGTAAAGCCCTAGCAAGGAAATTTAAAATGGTTTGGATGGGACCCTTTTAATTTGAGAAGTGGGTCTCGTTTACATTTCATGTTTAATCCTCTGACCTGGCTTTTTTTTAAGGCATTTTTTACCATCAAAGTGAGATCGTTTGAAATTTCATCTATTATTCAATCCTATCCATAGGATGCTTACCCAAATCGTAGAGATTTTAGGGATAGAGATGATTAAGAGAAAAGTTAGAAAAATATAGATGGAGTGATAAGGTTTCACAACTATTGAGATATGGGCCCTATTGAGTAGTTATTCAATCCAACTAAGAGGATGAGAGATTTTAGGAGGATGAGAGATTTCAGGAAGTATTAGAATGAGAGATTTTAGGAGGATGAGAGATTTTATGGAAGTATTATAGGGAGAGATTTGGAGTGGCCCACATTAAAACCGAAGATCTGTGTGATTTTCTAAGTGATTTTTCTAAAAGGAGAATGATTGGGTGCTGAGGTGGCACCCCTCACAGCCCACCTCCCCCTTTGCTTTAATATATATAACTAGCAATAAAGTCCCATGCTAAGCTCGAGTGAAAAATGAAAATATGTTAAAATTTAAGAATTTTTTTGAAATATTGTTAAGATAAAATAAATATAAAATAAAATAAATTTACATAATATGATGACCCCTTGAATTTAAAGGCATTTTCCATTACAACCATCTCATTTATGGATATATTATACCATTGATGATTGAAAATATAAGAAAAAGAAAACAAACCGGATGGATCTATATTTACTAAAAAGAACCAAAAGAAAGAGATAAAAAAATTAACGTGTTTGATCCATTAGTGGGGGCCACCCTTGAAATGTTTTTAACGTGTGGGATTCACTGATGGTTCTTCATCCAAAGAAGAAAAAATGGAGGACAAGAAGAAAGGAAATAGAAATCAAATAATTTCATCCTCAATGGGCCACACACCACATTTGGATTTATGGTGATCGAATAGTTGGCCCCCATAAATGATTGATAGTATAAGAAAAAAAATTTGAAAGAGGGGGGCCGAACAAGTGTAAGAGAAGAAAAAAAACCTAAAAGATGTACATTGAATGGGATGAGTGTACGTGGATATGGGCATGAGTCATCATAGTATGTTTCTAATAGTTATAACTCATGCACACTCATCACTTCCTAACAATTATCAAAGAAATTAAGCTTGTCTATGATACAGTCTGATCTGATTGCCCGCTACCGATACATATTGACCTAGAAAACTAATATCTATGCATAATTCATGAGTGGGTCCCACTATAGAAATAAGTTAAATGTGTGTGGCCCACTAATTGATATGCATCCATTAAGAAACCAGACAACGGCCAACAGGCTTGCCTCCCTCCATTAGTGGGGCCCCACTATTAGAAAAAAGGGGTTAAGAAAAGGCCATTGGGATTTCATCAAATACTAAAGTCCAATATTGAAATATATTTAATACGATTGGTGCCCACTACTGGATCCATTCATTTAGGGAAAAAAAACTGAAAGTAGAGTAAATTAGCAACAGTTTGGATTTCATTCATTGGTAGGGCCCACAAAACATATTTAATATGGGATCCATCGATGATTGAAGATCTAAGGAAAAGAAAACAAACCGACTATAAAGACTTGCTTATAATTTGGATAATGGCAAGAAATATGACTCAAATTCAAACATTCATAAAAATCTCTTATGAGAGAGGTTTTAGGAGAGAGAGTAACCTAAAGTGAGGTTGCACCTTAAAATAATGTGGGTTTTTTGTGCATATTTCTTTGAAATGAGAGACTTTTTAGGGATGAGGTGGCACCCCTCATAGCCCACCTCCTTATTTGCTTTAATATATATAATGTGATCATTGCTCCCTTGGGGACCTATGTTTAATCTTGGCCATCAATTACTAGGCTGAGAAAAGAAATAGGCACCACTTGAACGATGTTTTGTTTTGGCATAGAACGAGGTTGATATGTGCATTGCAGGCCCGGCTCTTGATGAAAGTTCATCATAGAAACTTGGTCCATTTTAAAGGCTATTGTCAAGAAGGTGAGAAAATGGCCCTCATATACAAGTACATGGCCCAAGGAGACTTAAAAAACCATCTGCTAGGTACCTACATCCGGAGCGTCTTACCCTATTTCCTGATACTAACGAAGTTAATGGATGCAATGATAATAAAATAATGGGTTGTTTGTAACAGACCCCAACAGCGAACAAAATGCTCTGAACTGTGCCCAGGAACGATACTGTACTGAAATAATGCAATTTTGTTGGACCATTTCACTTTCTTATAATACTTTCATTTTCTATTAATTTGTTTGATGGTTCACTTGAGTCTTGACTGTAGGTTTGGAGTATTTGCATAATGATTGCGTTCCACCCATAATCACATAGACATAAAGACGACCAACATCCTATTGAATGAAAGACTAGAGGCTAAGCTAGGGGACTTTGGGTTGTCCAAGGACTTCCTGATGGTTGATGAACAATCTCACATTTCAACACTAGTCAAGGGAACCCCCGGATACTTCCATCCAGAGTACGTTCCCAGTTACTCACACATGAATTTGCTTTCATATTACCTTGCAAGCGAACCCCTGCTGTTTTTTCATTCAAGGACATGAGTATATACATGGCTGGCCATTCTTGCCCCAAGACTATTGGTCTTGTGGGACTAACCATGACCCAATAAATAACCTGGCCATTAAATATTTGCTTGTTTTAAGGTTGAATGTGAAATATTGTATTATTTCCTCCTCCTTGAAGGGACTGGATTGGCACAGGAAGCCTGCTTGAATATTTCCTCCTCTGTTTCAAGACCTTGTTGCATATTTATTGCCGTCTTCATCATCATCTAAAGCCTTTGCATTGTAACTCGTTCAGAACTAAGTAATTTATGTAATAATGATTTCCTTTTAGGTACCGTGCTACCAGGCATTTGACAAAGAAAAGTGATGTCTATAGCTTTGGAGTTGTCCTGTTACAGCTAATCACAGGCAAGCCCGCATTTATCCAAAGAGGCAGTAATGATTCTCAAAAGATGGATTTAGTTGATTGGGCAAGCCCTATAATTGCAGGGGGTTGACATACAAGCTCTGGTTGACTCAAGGTTGGAAGGTGACTACAGCACTAGTTCCCTTGCGAAAGCACTAGAAACCGCGCGAGCGTGCACTTCAGCAATATCCAAAGAAAGGCCGAACATGAGCGACGTTGTAGCCAAGTTGAAGGATTGTCGTTAAACTGAGGGAACCAGGAGCTTAAAATCAAACAATCAGTGGAATGTTCTTATTGAATTCTGAATTTATAGTTATATTATGTTGTTTGTTTTCTGCGTCTTCATTGTTCAAAAAAAGGAACGCTATTTTCTAATATCTTGTATGCATGATCAATGTTACGTTGGGCATAAAACATGTTGGAATGGAATGTTTTTTCATATCACATACAATATAGAGAGGCATTTATTATGAGTGATTCATATTTTATATAGCAAGGCCCGTTGTGGATGAAAGAAATGATTTTTTATAATATTTTATTCAGGTACACTATAAATGATCAATCATTATACCTCGATTCCAAAAGATATCAAAGTGAAATTTTGCAATATCTATATAAGAGAGGCATTTATTTTGAGTGGTTAACATGTATATATATATAATATGAAAAGCAGTCATCATTAACTTGTGGGGTTTATATATGTCCCTAGTGAACGAAATAGATCTATGGTATGTACCACCACATCGAGCATGACATATTCCTCCTTCGGTCTTGGATCAACCATGGTTGTTATTTTACCTCTAGCCGTCAAAGGACTAACCCACAGACGTATAATCAGGTGCGAACCCACGTTGTTAGTACATTGGGCGACCGCCCCAGGTGGGATCATGCTTCATTGGATATCATCCACATTTAATGCAGCATTTGTCATTATATCTATAAAAAAAAAAGCCTCTTTTCTAATTCGCCAATGCACATTATGTTCTACAATTCCCTATCCAATCTTGTCCTAAAATCTCTCTCGTCTTACCTCTTCCTACTATTTCTCTCTAAATTTATATGATTACATTCTATTCTACAATCTCAAACAATATAAAATACCTATTAAGGCCACAATAAAACTAATGCAGGTACAACCATTCACTATCTTTGGGGGACCCTTTATATAAATTGTTTTTCCCATCCACCCATATAAATAATCCTCTTGTGGGACCCAATATATGAAGATATTATCGCTTTGCATTACTTAAATAAATAAATGATAATCATTAGTCAGTACCCTTGCATGATGGGCCTGGCAATCAAATCCTATTCACATGCATCTATTGAGAATCTGGAATTAAATTAAGCATTACATTTTTAAAATCTTTTTCTTGAATCTGGACAATTGCTACATGTTTCCTCGATCATATGTGTTAGAAATATATGGCATTCTGAAATGGAATAAATTACATAGATTGATTTTTGGAAGCAAATCCCATTTCCAAGTACCCTTGAAAATCTAAAATTGAATGATTACTTCCCAAAAGGCTCATGCTTAATTTGCATATTGTGATGTGGCATATATAATGTGAGGTGACATTATTTCATTGGACAAGACAAAACCGACAAAAACACCCCTTTTAAAAGGGGGAGTTTTTAAGAGTTCCTTATATTTAATGGATGACACGCCTACCACCTCTGATTTTCACGTTAGAAGCTCTTATTTAGATATGCATTAATAGAATTCTTGCACTAAAATTGTAGCAGACTAAGTCCTCTATGATGTAATGACAAACTGTGGTGAGGTCTTAGTAACGACAAATTACGGTAAGAATATTTGTAATCACATTTACCGGGCATACCTCCTCTATTGGCTGTTGTAGTTAAATAGCTTCTATGAGAATTGAGCTATTTATCCTTAATTTGTTAAAAAATAAATAAAAATAAAAATTACGTCTTTAAACCATGTAATTTTTGGAGATTAATTATTCGTCGTTGGTGTTGATCATTAGTAGTTGGTGATGATTTTAACTTTTTCAATTGAACATTCTCCGCGCGCCCACTCAAATGAAAATCTTGGTCCGCCGCTATAGGTACGTGCATCAGTTCTTAGGTCTTGATTATAGCAGGTTTGCCTGTGATTCAACTCTAAAAGAGAACAATCCAAAAGCTAAAGACGTCTCTCTTCTCTCATTCAACTGGTTGGAAATGTATTGCCCGTATTAAAACTTGAAGTAAATTGAAGTTAGCATCGTCCAAATCAGTTTCTAAGTAAGAAAAGAAAAAGGCTGTTGTATTTGTATTAAGAGGTCATTTGACCACACTTAATCCCAGTAAATCTAGCAATAAAGCCCAAATAAGAAAGTGAAAAGATATGATTAAAGTGAAATTCCACCGACATGCTTTAACAAAAAGAAAAAAAGAAAAAATGGGCCAACACTTTCCCCCGAAGACTGAAGCTTGGTCAATACAAAATGGACGTATACCTTTAACCTTCCTATTATAAAAGATCTGCCTTTTCGAACCGATCAGGCCAAAGTTAAAAAGGAGCAACACGCGGTGTCCGCGTCTTCTGGCTTTTCCTCGTGCTTCGCAATTTTGCTATGGAATGAAACCCAATTAAGAGTCCACACACAAGTGGGAAAACAGCCCGTCCAAGTACTCAAGTGCTGCTGGAGAGCGGGGCATCTGATCTCTTAACAGAAAAACCTTTGATTTTTTCAAAGAAGACAACATGACGGGACACAATAATCTTCTTTGAAGACAAATCAAAAACTTAAAAACCTTTATGACCAGCTGGATATCCAAGAAAGACACAAGCAGAGGCATTGGAATCTAACTTATTTCTCATATGACAATGAAGATGCACAAAACACAAACATCCAAAAACAGGCTGCACGAAGGGTTTACTTTTTATTCTCTTGAAAAAAAACTGATTAGATAGCTAATTCATAACAGATTATTGTATATAGATTATTACATCACAGCTCCCACTCCTATAAACCTTGTCAGGGATCAATCCCTCGCAGAGTGGTTTACAATCTCCTCTCCTGGCCACTGGACCAACTCAGTAAAAAAAAAATAAAAAAAACAGATTAATAACCCGTCCGGTTTTTCCCATGGTGAGATTCTCCCCAGCCCTTGTAAATGTGAGTACGATCCATTGGGAGGGGGCTTTACTGATGCTGTCTAAAAGAAGGGGCTCTTTTCTGATCCATGGGGCACTATATGTTTATATATTTGTAGGCATAATAGAACTTTAGGGTAACCCGAGTATATAATTAATATTATGTAGTTAATAATAATAGATTATATGCATCCATGCAAGTTTACCAATTGAAAGAGGGCAAATAGAAAGCTCTCCTCATGGAAAGGGGGATCCAAAAAATCAGCCCAACTAAATTAGCCTAGCCCTCAATTTTAAAGCCTTAAAATTAACAACATCTTGACCGTAGATTTTCTTGAGATTTAATCCATCGGTGAATGAAGGCTCGGTGAGTGTAAAATTAGGCCCATTGTCAGATCATGGGATGACAATAGTATTGAAGGAGCTGCATTAATGAAAGGTGGGGCCGGGTGAGCCCCACAGTCTTTTATTGCACTTGCAGTTGCTTGTATATAACCGCTATGGAGTCTAGTTCGTGGGTACCACTTAAAATGGCTTCTTATTAGTGGGGTGGGGTACACGGAAATGTCTCATGGATAAGGGCAACAAAAATATCAACCCTTTAAGATAATCCTAGCCTTTGATTTAATAACCTTAATATTTAGTGTTATTTCAATTATAGATTTCTTTGAGATTCAACCCAATAGGGGATAAATGTTTCATGATAGTGAAATCTGAGGGTGCGAAAGGCCTTCACCGATTAAAGGTGTGCCCAAATGGGCCCCATAGAACTAGTCTGCATAAGCAGCTTGTTGGAGAATATTTCTCTAATATATCATATAAAAGAATGTATATATTACATGTTAGTGAAATGTTCCCCTACGAGCAACTATACATACCATCCAAACTCGTGGAGCCCACTCGGGGCCACCTTTAATTAGTGCAAGCCCTTCCACACTCTCATCCCCCATGATCTAGAACTGACCCCACTTTCACTCTCATCAACCCATTATCCATCCATCATTGGATTGAATATCAAAGAAACCTATGATTAAAAGACAACTAAAATTAACTTATGGCTATTAAATCACGTACTAGGATGACTCAAAGGGGTTGTTTTTTCTTTCTAACTCTTTTTCATATGAGAAAGTCTACATGGACAAACTGGTGGACAGAATTTGGGACAAACTGTATAGAACAATGCATTCTACTTTTGAGAGAGCGGGAAAAAGTAAAAGAAAGCCTATACAGTTTGTCCCAAATTCTGTCCACTAATTTGTCCATATACACTCTCTTTTCATAAAGAGACCTTTCCATATACCTCACCTTGCAACTGATAAGTAGAAATCTAAGTGGGCCCTCATTAGCTGAATTGCAAAGGGAAACATTGCCCGTACATGTTAATAATATATTAAATTAATCCGATGAGAATTGTCTACATAATTTCAATGTGGTCTTGCCTATTTTTAAGGCCACCTACGCCACCTTTAATCAACCCTCTCCAACTCACCATCTCTGGCACTGTACTTTGAGAGATGCCATATGTCCAAATATAAAACTCATCCAATGATTAGTTGTTATTAGATTGAAATTACTAATAATAACAATATAATGCTAACGATAAAAAAAATAACAATATAATGCTAATAATAATAAGAACAATAATAATATCATTATCTTTAGATACTATTAAACTTTGAAAATCATGTATCAAGAGCTTAAGATATTCTAATGGAGTTAATATTTTGCACAATCCAAAAGAGGCTTGCGGTCCGCACAATGACAGTTCACACAAAAATAGAAGTGATGTTAATAAACTCATTTCTGTGTTGAATCCTGTTTGGCTCCAGAATATTTTCTTAAGAAACATTAATTGTGGCTGCACTCGACTTCAATTGTTTAATACATATATACTAGCACAATAACCCGTGCTGATCACGGGTACGTCCATATAATGCAATTTAAATATTTACTCATATAATGCAAATAAAATATTCATGCATAGCATTGATTTTTTAGAAAGAAAAAAAAATACGACTGAGAGTAGAAAGGGAATATGAGAAGTGAGGTAAAACAAAGTATACATAGAAACGGAATCAAAGATGCAGGCAAAATGGTAATTTTGTAGAAATTAAAAGTAGAAAAGAAAAGGTAATGGGTAGTTATAAGAAGAGGGCAGTGGTTATAAGTAGTGAGAAATTATATTTCAGTTAGGGTCAAAATCAAATTAAGTGGTCAAAATTATCTAAAAAACCTATAGCTTAATATATAATAATATGAGATCCTGGGTTGAATATAGATTTAGGTGCTTCCGCAGTGTATGCTGTTAGTCGCAGAAAGTACAGAGAAATTGCAAGCCTTATTATGTATGAAGATGCGAAGCTGGAGAGAGGGTTCGGGTACTTGTGGAAGAATCTTCCCACCCAGCGGTGGGGCATCTCTTCTTTCCCAAAGGCCGTTCTTTTAATTTGAGAAGACTTTACTCACATTTGGGAAAGCTGTGCATGTGCTCTGAAGGAGATATACATGGCATTGGTATGGTGTTTTGTGGCAAACTTATTGACGTTTGCAGTGTTGTTACATGCCCAACCAGGTTAGCAGCAATCTTATCTACCTCTATATTAATTCTTTACTGCTTTTCTTCAAAGTTCCTGCAAAAGCTTATCAGGTAGAGTTTCCCTTGTTAGTAAAGTTTACAAATGTCTGAATGGCTATTCATGCTTAATTAGAAAATCAATACAACAATGATATATCTGGCCGCTGCTGAAGGGTTTTTTTTTTTATTCTCTATCTCATAAGCTAAACTCACCCTAGAATCAGCTTGACTCTATTGGTAGAGTTGCCCATAGAAAATAGAGACTATAGTCTACCCATATAAGATAAATATAATGTAGTCTTTAAAAGAAATTATTAAAGTTTAAGAGTTGTAAATCAAGAGATTAAGATGTTCCCGCAGTGTATGCTACCTATCGTCAGAAGTCTATGCGGGCTCAGGTCAATCTGTTTTCTACCACCACCTCCTTCTATGTGTTGAAGAGCCTCCTGAGGTCTCTCATTTCGGGTAAGAAGATCCAGACATTTGGAAGAGGCTGTTCTGAGAGAGAGAGAGAGAGAGAGAGAGAGAGAGAGAGAGAGAGAGAGAGAGAGAGATGACATTGGTATGGAGTTGCTTTTGGTTCATGGCGAGCTTATTGACATTGGCGCTTTTGGTTCATGGCCAGCCAGGTTAGGCAGCAACCTTATAGTTTTCAACTACTTCTTTTAGAAATTTCCGGCAAAGGCATTTTTGGTCAGATTTCACTTGTTTAAAATGTCTGGATGGCCATTCATGCTCAACACAATGATAATAGGCACATCAACATTTCTAGCTGGCTCCGATCCCCAAGGCAGATCAGCTCGGCTTAAGGAGGCTCCAACTCAAGGTTGGATTGCTATCTCATAAGCCAAGCTCACCCTGGATTCAACTTGGGGCAGCTCAGCACAGTTCGTTAAGAGGCTCGACTACACGCACTTGACTGATGCCTAGCTAGTTAAGTGGCTGTTAGTTAACTAATGAGAGGTCTGCATAGCAAGATGGAACTAGATTTTAAATCCCTATCATCAATAGAAGTTGAAGCCTTACATATTTGGGTTTTTTTTTTTTATGGATTAATCCCTTTTAAACTCAGGTTGGACGGAGGATAATGATAAAAGTCTCCAGAATGTTAGTAGAGTCCCTTGACTTTGGGCTTTTTTTTTTTTTTTTTTTTTTTTTGACAATTTCCCCTAAATCTCATGGTGTCATGAGTCACGCTATCATTGATTTTCCAATGATATTCAACAAGGAGAATTCAGTTTTTTCTTTCACCATATATTGAGATCTTATAATATGTAATAATTCAGTAAGAGCTAGAAATCTAAACTTTTTTTCCTCCAAATCCTGTAAAAATAAAAACCCATGATATCATGAGATAATCCCATCATTACTCGTGCAATTTATAAGTACTTTGAAAATATAGAAACTTTAATCAGCAAGGAAAATCCATATTTTTTTTAACCTTTCACTATATATTGAGTCCTGAGAAAAAAATTCATAATTGGTGGTTATTCAGCAAGAGGTAAGAATTCACAATATTTCCTCTAAATGGTGCAAAACCCCACCATACGATGGGATAATAATTCCACGGTACTGTAGGATTCATTAGCATCTTTAAATAGCGATTGTATAAGTGAAAACCCTATGATATCGTGCCTTGCTTCCAATGTAATGGGATTTGGCAAAAATAGCCAATTTAATATTTTTTTTTATCAAAGTCAAGCAAGCAACTATATTTATTAGTCTTTGTGGACTTTTATCATTATCTCGTGGACTCCAAGTTTAAAAGGGATTAATCCATAAATATGCCTATAGATTATTTGGAGCAGATTTTACAATATTATTATTTTAAACAAACTTTTAGGAACACGCAAACGGTTGGCAGCTGCATTCTAGCCTGAAAGGTTTGCCGCTTTTCCCCTACTATCAATCTATGCCTCTGAACGTATATGCACCCAGGTTTGGCAATCACCCAAGTTGTCCAAGCCCTTCAAATTTTGGCATCCGCCCCACTTTGTCAAATGGATAGTATATGTACATCTTTAAAGTCCTCATGAAAGTACCATCCTTTTCTAATTAGTTCTCATCTTTCAGGCATAGGTGGTCGATCGGTGGAAGGCCTTCCAAACCCCTAAATCTTACTTGATTCTCATGCTTTTAGGTGCGCCCCAGATGCTAGACCATTCCTAACATCCGCTCCTAAAAATGTATTTAATTTAAGTTTTGAAAAAAGAAATCAATTAATAGAGTTTAATATAAAAAAAATTTAAGACTATATTTAAGTTCATTTACACTTTTTTTTTTTCTAAAAAAGCAACTCAATTAGGTGTGCCCCATGCGCGGGGTGGGGCCCACCTGGGGGTCTATTCGAGTGGACCAAAATTTTTTCTTATTTATATAAGTCCCACTGAATTTGTACCCATCCAAATGGATTGTACACCATTAGCTCGATTATACACCAATCAAGTGGATAAAACTTGTGGACCCTAAATGATAAGGTTAGAATGACTGGATGGGAATGATTTTTGTTTTTTGTTTTTATAGAGAGGAGGGGCTTAGGCGGATCATTAAATCCACCAAGGTTCTAGCCCCAGGCGGGGCCCCATAGCCTTGCGTGCATGGAGCTCCAGCACGTAAGTCACGCACTGGATGACTACTCAGTCATCTAGTGTGCGACGCGCTGTGGGGCCCTGCCTACGATTGGGACCGAGGGGATTTGAAAATGTAGGCAGTACCTACCTTACTAAATTTTCGGCCCATTCGATCATCCTATCATCTTCAATTTGGGCCGCATAAATTTTATAGTCCGTTCAAATCGGTGCACAATTGATTTGTGGGTCCAGTCCATTCGGATAGGTGTTAAACACATGGGACCAGTGTAATTTAGGGGGCTTGCATTTTTTGTCCATTTGGATGGACCAATAGTGGGCCCCAGTTGGCACGGTGCTCACTTAATATGTAGGCCGGATCCCTAACAAGCCCTTGTGTTGCGTTTCGTGCGCACGTCGTTGTATAATTTCAAGCGCATTCAAATTGGTGTGAAAAAAATGGAATCCGTAACATTCTAGGGAGTGGTTGTGTGTGACACTTAAATGGGTGATTAGGTGGGCCTGCTACGTGGTGTGCACCATAAGATCCATGTGCACCTCGTTAGTCGATCATGTTACTTATATACCTTACTAACAACTTGTGGGACTCCTCGTGATCAATCCAACAGAGTCACAGTCACTATGCTCCCCATGAAGTGACCAAGTCCAAATTTGATGCCTGCATTAATCCATATAGTACTCTCGTTGGATTGGAATCCTGAAAAACGTGATGCCTTTTAAATTATTAAGCTTGATCAGGTCCATGGATAACACGGGTTAAGATGATCCAAGGGACTTGAGATTTCACCCACAAGTAGTTCTGATCGAGATCTTTGGATCTGACCACCTCTCTGATGATTGCGGTTGGGGTTGGCCCAGGTGGGCCCCATCAGTTGGTCTGGATCATTAAACCATGTGCTCTAACTGTATGGAATTGGGAGATTCTACAACACTATTGATATATATGGGGTTGCATCAATGTTAGTGCCAACCATTTAAATTTGATTGATCTGAGTTCTAGCATTGATAATATTCTCCATTTCTTGCAGGCTTCCTCAGCATAGACTGCGGCATCCCTGATGGTCTCAACTACACTGATGAAACAACTCAGATGGTTTACACTTCAGATTCTAAATACATCGACACTGGAATAAATCAGGAGATCTCAGCCGCCACATACAAGACGCTAACAGACGTACCACAACAGTACCGGAACCTAAGAAACTTTCCTGATGGAACTCGCAACTGTTACACATTAACACCTGTGAACAAAAGCAGCAGGTATTTGCTTAGAGCTTCCTTCATGTATGGAGACTACGATGGTCTAAATAACCCGCCCCAGTTCGATGTCTATGTTGGTGTTAATCTCTGGTACGTCAATCTGCCTTCGACTGCAGATGTTTACGAGAGGAACGAGATTATATTTTATGCAACGACGGATTATATATCAGTTTGTCTGGTGAATATAGGCCATGGAATACCTTACATATCCACTCTTGAGCTGAGGCTTTTAGATAATTCGATATACCAGGCAGCAAATGAGTCTCAGTTCCTTCAAGTTTACAACAGGAATCACTTCCGACCAAGTGGGCTAATCAGGTTAGTAGGGTTCATATATCTATCTACAATAAGGACAATGTATAGACTATAGACCCCTCAAAAGTGGAGGAAATTTCTACATAAATTTGCTCCATCATATAGAGTAACATTTTATTAGACATGCAAGGACAACAATCCTACGTACTTGATTGTAGGCGACTAACTAATTGATTGCATCGCTCTGTTCTTCCATCAGTAGGACTCCCTAGTGATACTAATTAATGGATCCCTTCCAGGTTCCCGGATGATGCTTATGATCGCATATGGTATCCCTGGGGGGTAAATCCTTGGACACTGATCAACACTTCTTCACCTATCAATCTCAAGGAGGACATTAGCTACCAACCACCATGGTGGGTTATGAATACTGCAGTCATACCATCTGAATCTATTGAGAACTTCACGTTTCACTTTTCAAAAGTAGACCTGAATAAAAGCTTCCAATATCAAATATTCATGCACTTTGCTGAACTGGAACAACTCCGAAGCAATGAGTTCAGACAATTTAACATCTTTATAGATGGTGTCTTCGCACACGGCCCTTTCTCGCCTGTGTTCCTGTCTGCAGATACCATATTTATTTATTCAGCTTTGAATGGACTGAATAAACATGTGATTGATTTCCGGAAGACAACGACTTCTAGCGTTCCTCCTATACTAAACGCTGTGGAGACTTTTATCCTTCAACCGCTCTCAGCACCTCCCACAGACAGTAGAGATGGTAGGTTATTGTCTAGTACATTTTCATTCAACATGAATTTTCAGAGACATTCCATCTTCTTCTTTTTTTTTTTTTTTTTGCTAATCGGTAAAATTGTATTAGAAGGAAAGAAAGGGCAAAAGGCCCCAGGACAAGGAGGACAAAGAATACACCATAAGAAAACAAGCAGAGAAAGAGCAGCACTCCCCTAAACATGTGGGTCACTGGCCTGCTCGAACCAACAAGCTGGGAACAAACCCAACAAGAAACAAGCCCAGCAACCAAAATCAGAGCCCAAAGCTACTTCTTCAACAAGCCCAACAACCAAAGACCAGCCCAACAATAAAAAACAGAGCACCATGTACCATCTGAACTGAATATTCACAACACAATTGTGTGAGATGTGGTAGAATAGGGCTGCTCTGCGAAATACATGTACCTTGAATTTGGACCCTTACAAACAATACAATACATTTTCGCAATTCAAGTGCATCCCTTATAGCGAGTGGACCTTTTTTTTTTTTGCCCTCCATTGGTTGCTCTCTTCCTGTCCTGGGCTTATTTGCAGTTACCCACCCGACCATTAGCCAGTATCTTCCTTACATCCGACGCTGTCATGTGCTGTGAGGAATAATTCTCTTCTTACCATTTCTCATTTTTTATTTATTATTTTCTTAAGCTAATTGATACCCGGTTCAGAGGATGAAGTATGGGTGAGTGATTACTAAACTGAAGCATGGAAATTGTTTCAGTGGATGCTATCATGAACATCAAAACAAGGTATAACATAGGGAGAAATTGGATGGGCGATCCATGTCTTCCAGCGAGTTTCCTTTGGGAAGGCTTGAATTGCAACTGCACTCACTCAAAACCTTCTTCCATAATTTCTCTGTGAGTCCAACCACAGAAAATTGCATGCGGATGATCTCATATTACTTTTTTTCCAACTGCTAATAAGAAAACACATGAATCAGACCACAATTTTACCATTTTGCAGAGATCTTTCTTCCAGTGGATTAACTGGTGAAGTTTCACCTTTGCTTTCCAATCTCACATCGCTTCAGTTATTGTAAGTGCCTGCATGCAAATTGAGATAATCTTACACAAAGGTTTGGTAGTGGCATTATCACCGTGCACTATATGATGTGATTTTAGGTCCTAAACACGACAATTTCACTGTCGTCACACAGGGCACTTCAATCTATTCATCATGCAAATTTCGCACCAAATGCATCTCGTACACCTTTAAAACAAGTTTGATGACTTACGGTGACAAAAAATCTTAAAGTTCAAAATCAGGACAACATTAAAATGCATCAACTAGAATCAATTGCTTTATTCATTGTAAAGGGAAAATAACATCAATCTCTTCTGTTTCAGGGATGTTTCAAACAATAGGTTGACAGGTCCTGTGCCCAATTTTCTTGCAGAACTAACATCCCTAAAGTTCTTGTAAGTGGTGTACCTTTGGCACTACAATTAAACGTATTTTTACTAAAGAACATCATTACGGAAATGACGATATTTTTGCAGGAACTTGTCAAACAACAACCTCACAGGAACAATTCCTACAGTTCTTCAAGAAAGGTCAAATAATGGATCACTTTCATTGAGGTTAGATTATAATGCGTTACCAAGCTAGGAGAATACATGGGCCTATGTATGATTATTATTTGAAGCGTGCTTAGATAAAAGAGTCTTAGAAAACAAGAGGTTGGATGTGAAATCTCCAATCATTTTCAAATGTGGGAGTGGGGATGGAACAAGCACCTAATCTGAGGGAGTCTCAATCCTCTTAAGGCTTTGACTTAGGGTACGTTTGGTAACCGGAGAGGAATCTGCATGGTTTAGGATTCCTCTCTTCCAAAGGAGAAGTAAATTCTTGCTAAGGATTTGCATAGCTAATGATTTCTTGCATTCCACGTTTGGTTGTTTGTGTGGAGACATTGAGGATTTAATCAATCCATGTTTGGTGTTGAACACCAAAATCCATGGACACTGGATAATAAGTAACACACCTGTTCATTTCAACTTTATAGTCAATCTTTTTTAAAGTTATTTCAATAGTAACGGCAGTATGTCTGTCTATACTCATAGGCCTTCTCTTTTTTGAATTTTTTTCGACTTGTGAATTTTTAAGTGCTATAAAATGTTTATTTTATCACTTACGTAGCTTAAAATCATTTCAAACCGAAATCCTGATATTAAATTTAAATAAATCCTATGCATTTTCATCTTATCTTTTCATTTTTATTTTGATCCCTTTATCTCTCCGGACATCCAATCTACCATGGCAATATGTGAGTTTACGAGAGAGGTCGAGATGGTAGGAAGTGGGGGTGAGATTTTGGCTTTTCTGCCCACCCATTTTGCACGCAGGATTTGCATACCCGATGGGGGGAGATCGGATTCTAAAATCATAATAATCGTAAATTTTAGGCGCAAGAAATCAACGATGATTTGCTGCTACCAAACTTGGATATAGCATACAATAGTGGAAAGAGAAAATGATTTTCCCACAGATTTTGTTACCAAACGTTCCCTTAGAGAAATCATGAGTTCAAGGTGTGGAAACTACAATGGGACCCACCCACTAAAAAGAAATGCCTTCCAGCCTATGGTGTATCCCAAAATTTTACCCTAGCGAGTTGGTCAATGCTATAGGAAAGACTTTCTGGTTTATTATTAGCTGTCTTTGACCATCTGATAAAAAAAAACATGATTAATTAATAATGCATTAGATTTTTGTTATCACATTTATTTTAAAAAAACTCAATCCTATAGTGGGACCAACCTCTATCGTTAAAAATCTAGGGATATTCCTGGCATTGGAAGGGCCTTTATAATAAAAACTATTGCACTTTGGTTTATACATGTAGCTCCGCTTATGATAAATCCAATCCCTTTCATACTTCTACTCTCATTCGAACCGGTAATATTCCTACATTGACACTAATCCAGACATGCATAACCATTGAATTTATCATATCAAATCTTCTTAATATGTACTGATCAGACTTTGAGAAGTTAAAATCATTTTGATATTTAACTTTTAATTACGGTCCACAAATGTAAGGATAAAATTAAGGTCAAGTGGTTCAGATTACTACTGACTTGAGGAGAGAGTCACATATTTTGCAACTCCCTCATTATGATTTATTTTCACTAACATGATATTTGACTTTGCCTATTGCCAGTATTGATAATAATCCTCATCTCGTTGACCCTTCCATTGTCCCTGTCAACAATACCATAATTCCATGTCAAGGTGGTTCATGCAAAAAGCGTCGAAAGACTGTCGTTCGTATAGTTGCACCAGTTATTTCGGCATTGATCATGCTAATCGTTATCGTTTATGTAATCCGAAGAATTAATCAGTGGAGGAGACAACGAGGTAAATTTTTTTTTTTTTTTTACATTGATTTACTCAAATAGAGGATTTTTCACTACTACTCTTTGCATCTTGACTAATTATTACTTGAGAATAATTAATGGGTTATATCCGCTGATGGTATGAATTGTAACCAGGAACGGAGGCGGAACTAGAGGGGGGCTGGCAGGGGCCATGTGGCCCCCCCTAAATTGCAAAAAAGGCCCTTTAGATTGATTAAAATTTCAATCCATTTTTGGCAATTAATGTCCCCCCACCCAATGTCAGAATTCTAGTCCCGCCCAGGAACCTCTACCTATAAAGTGTTTTTATTCTGGTTCAGGTTCAGGTAGTGTTTTAATTCAGTGTAATATGGGTCCCTCCTAAACCAAACTCATTCTTTTCAGTAGGGGTGTACAAAAAATCCGTCAATCCGTCAATCCGATCCGATCCGATCCGATCCGCGGATTTTAATCCGATCCGAAGGTAAACGGATTGGTGGCGGATTGAAAATCCTGTAATCCGTTAGCAACGGATCGGTGGCGGATTTCATCCTCAATCCGCGGATTTAATCCGATCCGATCCGTTGACATTAAATATATATAAAAAATAAAAATAAGGGGTCTAGATATAAATTAAGATGTCTAAATATAAAAAAAAAAGAAAAATTATAGGGGCTCAAATGTAATTATTCCCTATCACTATTTATCCCCAAAAGGCCAAAACCGGAAAACCCTACCCATTTTTCCATATAATACTTTCTCTACTCACTTTTTTTCCATATAATGTACAGTGACGGATTGAACGGATTAATCCGATCCGATCCGTTCATCCACGGATCGGATCGGATCGGATTTTAATACCTACGGATCGGTGACGGATTTCAAATCCGTCAATCCGTAGGTAACGGATTGGTGACGGATTTGGCCCAATCCGATCCAATCCGATCCATGTACACCCCTACTTTTCAGGTTCAGGTGGTGTTTTGAAATTTTATCCTTTTTATATGACCCTCATTCTTTTCTTATCTTTTAAAAGTAACCATTTATTTTGAATTCACTATATAAGTGAATTGCCAAATGGGCCCTTAATAGAATGGGATTCCAACTCAGCACTTCAATATCTTCTGATGATGCAAAAAATTGACTTCGCACACCACCAGTCAATTAATAGGTAATAAATGCAATAATTAAAAAGAGAGAGAGATTTATAGTGGTTCGGTCAGTGTGACCTACGTCCACTTCAGAAAGGCAGAGGATGCCGGATATGTTATTTCTCAAGTGTCCAGAGATTACAAATGTAGGAGAAGAGAGATGAAGGGAGAATATTGCTTGCCTCTCAAGTACCGAGAGGCTCTTTAATTTATAGTCTTCCCCTAACAGATGGGGACGACTTTACAGCACCGTTCACGAGGAGCCTTTGAGGTGTTCTCGACTGGCGAGGCAGTTGGGATATTCTCTGCAGGACTTGGTAAAAGCGGGACGTGGCTTGACTGCTTTCGAAGCGACCCGGACTGTTGTGACGTGGCCAGGCATCATGGATTTGGGCTCGGACTCCATTGGACCAAACGGATCTTCATTAATTTAAGCCTTGGCTCATCACAGACTGGGCCACTTGGGCCTGACTCATCATTTGCCCCTCAATGCCCTGTGTCCAATGGAACTTGGAGAGGAGGGCATTTGTTCGAATTTTCGGCTGAATCCGCAACTGCAAAAACTTGAGGAGGCCAAAACATCTGTTTCTAGGTCTTTTTTGGACTTTTAACAGCATCAGTCACGGCCAACGGCCGTAAGTCTTGTAGTGCTCGCCAAGAGCTTCGATTTGATATATAATACGCCTCATTCGGAGTTACGGACCAAAACTTACGGTTGAAATAGAGCAAGCAGCTTCGGGGCAAGCAGGTGGTACTGGGCGCCTGAGAGTTGCTGGGCGCCCGTGGTCTGCTGTGCAGTGTGCATCGACGGACAGCGCAGCGAGGATGCTGGAGGTCTGGGCGCCCATGGTCTGGTCTGGGCGCCCATGGGCCTGGGCGCCCATGGTCTGGTCTGGGCGCCCATGGGGCCTGGGTGCCCATGGTCTGAGCGCCGGGCGCAGCACGCGCAGGGGCGACGGGCGCTGGCGAGGCGGGAGATGCAGCGGTGTCGGCGCCCGTTCATCCACACCATTTTTTTTTTCATCAGTATCCTTTCTCTTTTTCTTTTTCTGTAAAGAATAGTTCTAGAACATGGATAATGTAGAATAAATTTTCTTTTTAAACAGACACATGTCATATTATTATTATTTTTTTTTCAAGTCCAAGCATTGTGAGGCTGGGCGCCCCTGGTCTGGGCGCCCCTGAGGTCTGGGCGCCCAGAGGCGTGGGCTTCGCTGCTGAGGGGCTGGCCGCTGTCTGCGTGGGCGAGCAGCTCGTGTGCTGTCCAGGAAGTTGATTTGGGCGGCCAAGCAGTGGTCACGGTGATCTAATGTAGTCCCTCGGGTTGCAGATGACCTGAGTTTCAAGATCCTATCTTTTGAGATCGAGCTTTTGGCGACCCGCGAGAGAGCCAGTAAGCTGGAGATAGGCTGCCTGCTTGAGAGCAGTGCATAGGCCAAGCTTTTTGGCGAGGAGATAGGCTGCCTGTTTGAGAGCAGTGCATAGGCCAAGCTTTTTGGCGACCCGTGAGAGGGACGCTAAGCTGGGAGATAGGCTGCCTGTTTGAGAACAGTGCAGAGGCCAACTTTTTAGCGAGGAGATAGGCTGCCTGTTTGAGAACATTGCAGAGGACAAGCTTTTTAACGACCCGCGAGAGGGACGCTAAGCTAGAGATAGGCTGCCTGTTTGAGAACAGTGCGCAGGTCAAGCTTTTGGCGATCCGTGAGATGATTCACCTCGCCTGGACCTGTTGATTTCCTCAGCGTTCATATATTTTTGAGCTTTCACCAATAGTTCTGGCATGCTCTTTGGTGGTCGCTTCATTACTGAAAAGAGGAAGTTTGATGACCGGAGGCCTCCTAGGAAGGCGGTCATGCTGACCTTATCATCGGGCTCCTCGACTTGAAGGACCTCCTCGTTAAAACGAGTGAGGTAGCTCCTCAAGCTCTCGTCTCGATCCTGTTTTATGTTGAGCAGATGGGTGGCAGGCTTTAGTTGGCGGCGTCCACCAATAAACTGTGCTACAAATGATCTGCTTAGTTCGGCGAAGGAGCCTATGGAGGCCGGGGTAAGACTGGCAAACCATTGTCGTGCGGGACCCTTCAAGGTAGTTGGGAATGCCCTACACATAATTTCGTCAGGGACGTTGTGCAGCTGCGTCAAGGTTTTAAAAGTTTCGAGGTGGTCCAGTGGATCCTTCGTACCGTCAAAAGTTTCGACGGATGGCATCTTGAATTTTTGAGGGAGTGGGTAGTTCTCCATGTCGGGCGTGAACGGTGTGTCCGTTCGCCTGACTAGGTAATCCACTGTCTCTGGTGCCTGCGCCTTCATGGCGTTGAAGACATCACCCAGCTGATTTTGCATTTCCCTGATCTTCTCGTCCCAGCAATTGGGGGCTTCCCTGGACGGATCATGGAAATAACTCCCATCCTCCGTGCTTTGGTTTTCACTTTCCCCCTCTTGG
The DNA here is from genome assembly GCA_028538565.1 of Umbellularia californica. Lineage (NCBI taxonomy): Eukaryota > Viridiplantae > Streptophyta > Magnoliopsida > Laurales > Lauraceae > Umbellularia > Umbellularia californica. The sequence continues at coordinate 3,083,107 of JAPQWN010000003.1, read as the reverse complement.
AAATGAGGATCCTCCCCATCAGAAGCAGAGGGAGGAGGTGGAAGTCCTCCGTGATTAGCTCCCCCCGGAGGTGGGAGTCCTCCAAACTGGGCTCCACCCGGAGGAGGAGGTCCCTGTTGATGGACACCACCCTGATGGGCGCCCAGGGGAACTCCATGAGGGGCGGCGCCCTGGGGAACTCCTTGGGCGCCCTGGGGATGGGCGCCCAGATGAGGAGCTCCCCGGCGTGGAGCTCCTGGATGTCCCGGGAGCGGTGGTCCTTGTGGTACTCCTCCAAATTGTGCTCCTCCCTGCCCTGCTGTGAGCATGAGCTGTAGGATCTGCTGGTTTTGGGTCACCAGCTGCTGCATAGTCTTCAACATTTGTTGAGGTGTGGGAGCAAGAGCATTTGGGGCAGGATTCGTCGGTGGAGGATCACCTTCCCCTTCTGATGGAACGCGCTCCGAATGCCGTGGGTGCTACCGGGGTCGGCGAACGTGGGAGTCCGTCGGGTCCGGCCCTTTCGCGCCCGGGGGGCATGAAGCTTGCATCAACATTTCTTTTGTGTGGGTGTGCCAGATTTTCTATTTTACTTGGAATTGCAAGTGGTAATCCGGAGATCAACCTTCGCAAGTAAAAAGGAAATCAACTTCTTTCAAGTTTTCCATTGCACAAATATTTAAGAAAAGAGACATTTTCTTGGTTTGCCGTGAAAGGCGATTTTGCTTGGCATTTATAGCCGATTTTGGCGTTTATAGCCGATTTTGGCGTTTATAGCCGATTTACAATTCTTATCAATAATGAAAGACAAGAGTTGTGATTTTTTTCAATGAAAAGCAAGAAAAGGAGGATCTAACTTCTCAGGAGATTGTGGGGGACTCGTTCAGATTGACGGTCGTAAGCCATGTATGGGCTTCGCCATCATCCATGCAGATGAGAACAGAGGATGCTCTTGATTCGCTTGGCTTGGCTATAACCTCAGATTTTTAGAGGACAAAGACCAAGAGAAGGTCCTATGTCCAATAAAAAGCTAAGTAGACGGGCTGAAAAACCACGTCTAAGCCATTGAAGGCAGCGGGAGAAGGCAAGGACCTTGGGGGGGGGGGTGCCCCCCAAGGGACTTTTGTCACCTTGTAGTGGTGGCCGGTGCAGAACTTCAGCAGAGTTTTTCTCTCTTTTTCTTTCTCTCAGATTTCTGGATCTGTGGTGCTTTGGAAGTGATCTCCGATTGATCGATCCCTCTCTTTTTTTTCTGATCTCTTTCTGATCTTTTTTCTCTGATCCCGATTTCAATGGAATGCTCTCCTATTTATAGGCTTTTGGTAGCCATTTAGGAGAGCTTTTATGGGCTTTAATGCTTTAATGGGAGGAGTTACAAGATTTATTTCTTGATTTTGTAACTCCTTTTTCTTTGAATCTGATTGGCCGATGGAGATTAAGGGCTTTTAATCACCTTAATTACCATAATGGGAAGAGTTTCATGGGTTAAATGCCATGAATCAATTGATTTGTAACTCCCAAATGCTTGCTTCTGATTGGGCCGTCCAAAGAAATGAATTAATGACTGCAATAAAGCTAGTCAATTAACCACATTAATTGGTTGCCGAGCAGTCGAAGAGTCGCGGGCCGTGCCGTGTCTTCTGGAATTCTTCTGGCGATGATCATCGATGGATCTTCATGCTGATCGACATCGGATGAACATGTAACTTCAGACAGTGATAGCTAAGAGCGGGCCGGTGACATCTGTCTTGTCGATTTCACGATCGGTCGGACAGAAAGTGCACTTTCTTGGTCAGCCGGTTGGCGATCTTGGAGCGATCAATGATGATTTTATGCTTTTGACGGCGGATCCGAGATGTCGTCGGATATGAGTCAATTTCAAGCACTAAAAATCACATTTTCAGGAAACCACAGGGGCCAAAACGCATAAAACGCGAAAAGGGACGGAAAAACGGGTCACCGGCCAAAAATCCGGTGACCCGGACTTCCATGGTCGCCGGCGACCATGGGCCAGGGTCGCCGGCGACCCTGGGCCATGGTCGCGGGCTGCGACCCTGGGGGTTTTCCCCTGTTTTTGGTCCGTTTTGTGGTCTTTTTCGTCACCGTTTTCTTCTGTATTTTTCCTGAAATTTCTTCTCATTTATTGGCTTGATTTCCCTGTCGAAAACCTGATGAGAATCCTTGCATTTTTAGAGTGCAAAGTTTCCAATTTTCCGGGAAAGCCGAAGACTTTGTCGCATAGAGCTGCTGATTTTCCGCCAGAAGCTGAAACTTGGTCAAACGATGTCGGAATGACCTGAAATTTGAGGTGGAGCCTCCTGAGCAATAAATAAGACCAACCATAGGCTTTTGTTTAAGTTTTGAAGCCGTTTGGGGTCCCGTCGATGCTTCACTTGATTTTGCTGCGGGGAAAATGCCGAGCTTTGATATGTGGCCAAACGATGTCCGATTGACCTGAAATTTGACGGGGAGCCTATTGGAGTCATTTTGAGACGTTCCATGGGCTCCGTTTTGGATGTCATGGTCTCGGGTTGCTCCACCGCCGGTAGGCTTGATTTTCTCTCGGAGCATCGAAACCTGGTCAAACGTTGTCGGAATGACCTGAAATTTGACGTGCAGCTTTTTGGAAGCATGTTGAAGCCACTCATGCACTTGGTTTGATGAGCGAAGGCTTCGGTGGTTCCCGCCGCCGGGAGGCTTGATTTTGCTGCTCGAGCATTGATGGAGGGTCAAACGTTGTCGGTTTGACTTGAAATTTGGCATGGAGCCCTTTTGAGACATGCTGGAGTCATCCGTAGGCTCTGATCGAAGTTTTGACGTCTCCGATGATGTCGCCGCCGGGAGCGCCATTTTAGCTGTCGGAGAAGCGAAGTTAGGCCAAATGATTCTGAAATGGCCCGAAACTTCATGTGTACTCTTCTCTTGGCTATCTTGAAGGATCTTGCAGTTTTTGTTTGATTCTGACAAGATTTGATTTTTTGGAGAAATTGCATTGCCTATTTATGGCAGGTTGCGACTTCATGCAGCTTTCTTGATGTTGAAGAGGCAAAGTGACATTTTTGGTGTCAACACCTTCTTGCGAGGGATTATCCTCTGGTCGTCTTGTAGATCTAGTTGTGATCATCATAATTTCGAAAGAGAAGGATTCTAACGTGAGAACTTTAGTCGGTTCCCACAGACGGCGCCAAACTGATGATGCAAAAAATTGACTTCGCACACCACCGGTCAATTAATAGGTAATAAATGCAATAATTAAAAGGAGAGAGAGATTTATAGTGGTTCGGTCAGTGTGACCTACGTCCACTTCAGAAAGGCAGAGGTTGCCGGATATGTTATTTCTCAAGTGTCTAGAGATTACAAATGTAGGAGAAGAGAGATGAAGGGAGAATATTGCTTGCCCCTCAAGTACCGAGAGGCTCTTTAATTTATAGTCTTCCCCTAACAGATGGGGACGACTTTACAGCACCGTTCACGAGGAGCCTTTGAGGTGTTCTCGACTGGCGAGGCAGTTGGGATATTCTCCGCAGGACTTGGTAAAAGCGGGCGTGGCTTGACTGCTTCCGAAGCGACCCGGACTGTTGTGACGTGGCCAGGCATCATGGATTTGGGCTCGGACTCCATTGGACCAAACGGATCTTCATTAATTTAAGCCTTGGCTCATCACAGACTGGGCCACTTGGGCCTGACTCATCATCTTCTCCCCAGAATAAGGAAACCAAAACTTAACTACTAAGGTAATATGGTAGGATTACTTGCCTTAATTGATGATAAAACTTCCTCAATAATGATGCCAAGATGATAGCTTTCTAAAGTTTCAAATCTCCTCCCAATTAACTACAAGCCTTCTCCTCGTTCTCTCTCCCTCTTTCTAGCTCTTTCTATGGTTGTAAGGTGAGAATGTACATTCTCAAGGCCAGAGAGGTACTTTTAAAGGCCTAGGTGTCAGTTTGAGGAGTTAAAAGTGTGATTAGAAAAGGAGCTTTAAAATTAGGCATGGCAATAAAAAATGGGGCGTTTGGTCGGAAGTCCCTCAAAGTGTTGCAAGCAGTCCAAAAACAACCAAAGATCCTCTAATACACTCTCATACTTGATATGTCTAATTTACTCTTTCTTTAAATCATATCCCATGATTGATGGGATATCCCATTAATAATGGTCAACTACAATTTAATTGGCCAAATAAATTTCAAATAATCTAAATAAAATTCAAAAGATCCAAATAAATTTCAAAAAATAAAAATAAATTTCAAAAAATATAAATTAAATTAAAAACGTAAATAAATTCAAAAAATACAAATAAATTCGAAATAATGCAAATAAATTTCAAAAGAACGCAGAGAGATTTAAAAAGATGCAAATAAATTTCAAAAGATCCAAATAAATTTCAAAAAATATAAATAAACTCCAAAAGATGAAAATAAATTTAAAAAGTTGCAAATAAATTTCAAAAGATATAAATAAATTTGAAAAGATGAAAATCAATTTGAAAAGATGAAAATCAATTTAAAAAGACGCAAATAAATGTCAAAAGATCCAAATAAATTTAAAAAATTTATAAATAAATTTCAAAAGATGAAAATCAATTTCAAAAGATCCAAATAAATTTAAAAAAATGAAAATACATTTACCACAAGCTCGGATAGAATTGTCCAGAACTCAAATAAATTTGTCCCAAAACTCAGATAAACTAGCCAAAAACTTAGATAGATTTGTCTAAAACTTAGAAAAAATTGTTTCAGAACTAAGATAACTTTTGCGCAAAACTCAAATAAATTTGACAAAAAATAGAAAACTCAGATAAATTTGTTAAAACTGAGATAAACTTGATAAAAACTTAGATAAATTTCACAATGGGCCCCACTTGATGACCCAAGGAAGAACGTGTGATCTTCTTCTTCTTCAACCATTATATTCTGCAACCAAACCAGAAGAACAGCCCTACTGTCTTCTCCTTCCATGGCAATAGCGCAGCGGCGACGGCGGACCTCCGATCCCTGTGAGGCAGCAGCGGTTGTAGCGGCGGCGATTCCGGTGTGCTGTCCTCGGCGATGTGGCGTCCAGCCGGGAACAAAACCCAACTCAATCTGTCTCTTCTCCGTTCTGTAACAAAGACAACAGAACTGTGGTCTCAATTTTGCTTCGGTGATGGGCACAAAATTAGGCGATGAAAACGACAAGAATCAAGAGTTCCGATCCTCTATTTCTTCTTATTTTATTGACGCGCAGAACCGCGAGCAAACAGAGACTTGCTGAAGATCCGATCACCCCTTCTCCGAAGGACCGATCACCGCTTCCGGCGTGTTGTCAGATCCGATCACCCCTTCTTCATCTATTGACGCGCAGACCTCTCGCTGTTCAGATGGTGCAGTGGTAGCCCAGGTAGCTCATGATCCTTGTGCAGCTTCATATGGTGCAGCGGTAGGCGATGATCGACTATCTTCTTCTTCCTATGGAGTTTTCCGAGACAATAGAAAATGAGAGAGAACGAACGAGGGGGAATGGGAGATTTGAATTTTTAAAATTCAAAATTTTATGCCTAAACAGTTGAAAGGGCAAATCAGTCATGAAAATGTATGGGGTAACGTATTTAAGGACCTCTCGGCATGAGGTGGCGTATCTAGGGACCTCTCGCTGAAATATGTCCAAGCTGCATGGACTACAGGCCTTAGAGAAAAAGTTAATGGACTGGAGGCCTTACAAGACCTCTACAAGGGACCTCTCGCTAATTTTCTCATAAAAAATAGGCACTTTACTAGCCATGCCCCAAGTGGGCAGTTAAGGCCTATTTTTTAGGGTGGTCAGCATGGGCAGTAGAGGTGTTTTCTGGCCCTTTTTTTTAAAACGGTTCTGTGGTCTCAGATGCACTTGCTGGGTCAAACACAGGTTCTTTCAGTGATGACAAAGGCCGTAAGTATCCTACAGATTTAAAGAGTCAAAATCCAATCTAGAATCTACTGGGCCAAAATACCATTTTACTGCCCTTCACATAGTGACAAGTGCCTCAGTCAGTTTTGATGGCCGTATTGGGTTCTGGCCCACTTTACCACTGATCTCATGGGTGGCAAAGTGGGTCCCTTAGGATTCTCAATTTGGTCAACTAAATGATACAAGAATGCAAACGAAACATTATTACGAACAACGAAATAATTAAGTAAACTCTCAAGGCAAGTGAAACCGTGTCCATCAAAGGTAAGGTCCCCTCAAGATAGATCGTATGGTCAAAATCAATATCATCTGGGTAATCAGGGATCAGGCCCTTACATTATGTCATCCCCTGAAGGTATGTCCTGTAATCAGGAACCTATTCGGGTCCATTTTTAGGTAGTGTTTATATCTATATACGGCATGGGTCTAACTTAAGACAGGCCCATTTTCATTCCCATTTCTGAGTGGCCGTGTATTGAGAACATGAAGTTCATCTTACATTTATGAACATATTTATGTAGATCCAGTGGTTGAGGCTAATAATACAGGCGGTCCATCGCTCTTTCCACATCAACAGATTACATCCTCCCAAGGTGAGTCCGGTAACTCGAAACCTATTGTGGACCATTTTTCAAATAGTGATAATATGGGTCCTTCCTAATCCAAATCCATTTTCATTGTTATTTTGAGTGGCACTATATTAAGAATAGGAATTCATCGATCTTACGTTTTATAAACATTTTTAAGCAAATCATGTTGTCGAGGCCCACAGAACAGGCAGCCCATTGCCCTTTGAGGTTCAACAGATTACAACCCCTGAAGGTATGTTTAACTGTAACCAAGAAACTATTCCGGTCCATGTTCATGGAGTGTTTTGGTCTGGGTACTATTCGGGTCTTTCCTAAACCAGACCCGCTTTCACCATGGACATGTCTATGCAGATCCAGTTGAGGAAACAAATAATACAGGCGACGCATTGCTCTCTGAGGGTCGACAGATTATATCTACTAATGGTATGTCCTGTTGGTAGGAGCCTATTCCAGTCCAAATTTAAATACTTTTCTATTTGGGTATAACATGGGACTGTCCTAAACCAAACCCGTTTACAACAGGTGGCTCATTTATTTATGAGGTTCCCCAGAATATAACTGCTGCACGTATGCCCCATAAGCAAGAACCTAATTCAGTCTAAGTTAAGGGATGTCAGGAATATATCTTTATTAGAATCTCTGATAAAAATTTTATATGTTGGATTTTTGTGGACATGATGTGACATTTCGTCCGCTCATATTTACAAATGGCATGGTTTACAAAAATTCTAAATTGTCATAGTGAAATTTGTAGAAATCCAGCACCTTTGTATTTTCTTTTTATTATTTTTTTTTGGCATTTCTAGATGCTAAAAAAAAAAAAAAGTACAATGGAAGGTTAAGGACTTCCACTATGCTCTAGATAGGATTAATTCCCTGAATCTGTAAAAGGAAAAGGCCCTAAGGTAGTGTTCTGATTTGGGTAAAATATGTGTCCATCCTGACCCAGACGGGTCTTCATCCCCATCTATTAGTGGCAACCTGTTATAGGAAGATGAATTCATCTTACATTTTATGAACATTTTTTATGCAGATACTGTTGCCGGGGCCAGTAAAATAGGCGGTTCGTTGCCCTCTGAGAGTCGACAAGTTACATCCGCTGAAGGTATGTCTCATAACCAGGAGCCCATTTCAGTCCATGTTCAGGTAGTGTTAGATCCAGGTACCGTACAGTATGTGTCCGTCTAAAGCCAGACCCATTTTCATCCCCTTTCCAAGTGGCAGTGTGTTAAGAACAGGAAACTCATCTTACATTTTATGAACATTTTTTTTTTACAGATCGTGTTGTCGATGCCAATAATATAACTGGCAGTCCATTGCTCCTTGAAGGTATGCCTGTGACCAGGAACCTATTACTGTGTCCATGTACATGTATTATTTTGATCCGGGTAAAATATGGGTCCATCCTAAGCCTAGGGTGAACCCAAGTATGGCATGTGGGTGCAGTTACACCCGTCAAATTGCGTTGCATTTCCAAAATATATACATGAAGGTTCTAGATCCACTTTAAAAAATCTAATATTAACTGTGGGTCCACTGTCAAAATCCACATAAAAATCCTCAATTTGTCCACAAAACCAAACTATCTATTAAGACTTCGCAACCACTGTTTCATCCCCATTTTCGAGTGGCAGTGTGTTAAGAACAGGAAATTCATCTTACATTATTTTACAGATCCTATTGTCCCGTTGCTCTCTAAGGATCGACAAATTACATCCCCTGAAGGTGTGTCTTGTAACTAGGAATCCATTCCAGTATCTGGTACTGCTTCACTCGAGGTTTTGGTAGGAGTTCGAGTCTCAGGAAAAAAACAGAAACAGAAAAATGCGTTAATGGTTAGCTAAGTAAACTTAATCGTGCTTTTATTTATCTACAATATTATTCGGGCCTAAGCTAGACCAATTTTACCTCCATTTTTTCTCGGCAGTGTACTAAAAACAGGAATTTCATCTTCTATTTTCTAATTGCCAAGTATATATTAACAAGGGCAACAAAGTCCCAGAGCAGGACTTTCATCTTACATTTTATGAATATTTTAAGCAGATCTTGTTGTCAATGAAACTGGCAGTTCGTTGATTTCTGAGGATCGATGGATTACATGCCCAGAAGGTATGTCCTATAACCAGAAACCTACTTCTGTCCAGGTTCATGTAATGTTCTGATAGGGTAATGTATTAAGAACCTTAGTTAAGCTTTTACACTTAATGAACATCTTTATGCAGATCCTGTTGTCAAGGCCAATAGAACGGGCAGTTCATTGCTCTCAAAAAATCGACCGTTTACATATGACGAAGTCATTGTTATAACCACTGGTTTCAAGAGATTCCTTGGCAAAGGAGCGTTTGGGATGGTTTTCCACGGCGAGATGACTGATGGCACTGAACTGGCCGTGAAGAGGCTCTTTCCACAATCGGTCAAGTTGCTCTCTGAACTCTCTAAACAATTTGAGAACGAGGTTAGGCTAAAACATTGCTTTATATTACCAATGATGTGATCATTGCATGCTTGGGGCCTACGTTTAATCTTGGCCATCAATTATAAGGATGAGAAGAATAAATGGACAACATGAAATGTCCATGGATAATGGGACCCATCACTTGAATGACGAGTTGGGATCCACAGTGGCTTTGACCCATGGTGACTGTGAGTGGACCAACACGGTACGCTATGTCATAGCGGACCATGTTGGTCCACTCATGATCATCATGGGTCAAAAGTCTTATAGGATCCCAATTCCTTGAACGACTGATTATTGGTTGTCGCGGCGAGAGTTTGACATACAATAAGGTTGGCATGTTCATTGCAGGCCCAGCTCTTGATGAGAGTTCATCATCGAAACTTGGTCCCTTTTATTGGCTATTGTCAAGAAGGTGACAACATGGCTCTCATATACGAGTACATGGCCGAAGGAGACTTAGGAAGCCATCTGTTAGGTACCCTACATACTTCAGCTTCTTACCCTATTTCCTACTGCTACTGCTAGTGAAGATAATATATGCAATGCTAATAATAATGGATAGTAACAGGCAAAAAGGGCAATTCAAAAGCTCTGAATTGGGACCAGCGACTACATATAGGATTGGATGTTGCACAAGGTTAACAAGACTGAAATGTTGTTTTTTCTTTTTGGCTTTCTTTTACTTTTGTTCTGTACTAATGGTACAATGGCTGGTTTTGAGTTTGTGTGCGTAGGATTGGAGTATTTGCATGATGGTTGCGACCCACCCATAATTCATAGAGATATAAAGACGGCCAACATCTTATTGAATGAAAGATTTGAGGCCAAGATAGGGGACTTTGGGTTGTCCAAGGTCTTTCTGAAGTACGATGAATCCAGCCACATTTCAACAGGAATCAAGGGAACCGAAGGATACATCGATCCAGAGTACGTTCCTAGTCCCTCGAAAATGAATTTGCCTTCACCTACCTTGCAACCGAAACTTCGTTGATTTCTTTATAGGCCATGTGTTTTTTGTACATGGTGTTGAGGGACTAACAAACGTTGATGAGAAGGAAACTACCCATTTGAAAAGTCAAGCACAAAAGGCTCTTTTGTTTTTCATTCACATGAGAGATTGTAACTCCATGAAGAATAAATAAGACTTAACAACCTACAAAATTCTCACCCATGCAAGATTTTGTCCTGGGGACCATCAGGACAATCACCAGAGGTAGGGCCCCCTAAATTTTAGGGGGTCTCGTATGACAAATGGCGCCGATACACACTGCACATTAGAAAATCGTCCAGTAGTAGCATTACTACTTTCCAAGTTGAATGTGAACTACAGTAGTAGTTCCTACATAACCAGAAACGACCTCCTCTGAGTGACTAGAATGGCACCAAGTCAACATATTTTTAGTCTCGGTCGTTAGTCTAACAAAATGAGATTTGGAATAGAATGTACTTCTCTTAAAATATATATATATATATATATATATATGAGCAAAGCTCTCCTAAGCTTAAGCTCAGAATAAAATCTATTTCTAGAGAGTCCTTGAAATCCCTCTCACTTCCATCCCCATGTGGGTACCCAGGTGGGCCCCACCACACACTTGAGCTTACTTTATCCTAAGCTTGAGCTTAGGAGAGCTGACCCCTCCAAATGGATTATTGACTATTAAACTTCTGTGCCCATACGGAGATGATAAAAATCATGGTTAAGACTGATTTTTTATAAAGAGAGATTTTAGGGGGTCCTTGAAATCCCTCTCACTCCCATCCCCATGTGAGTCCCCAGGTGTGCCCCACCACACACTTGAGCTTGCCATTTTTCAAAACTTGAGCTTTAGAGAGTTGGCCCTACATATATATATATATATATATATATATTTTAATGGTTCTCTTAATATTTTCTTTTCTATATGTTAAATTTACACTGTTGACAGAATGCTTTTATAAATACATCAGAGATGAGTCTAAATCTCCAAAGCTCCAGGTGCTCTTGACAGCACACCCATGAACAGTTTGTCTTGATGACTGGCTGCAAGAAGACTCGGTCATTCCGTTGCAGAGTTGGACAGCCCTTTACTGTTGTGACACGACTGGTGTGTGGACTGGGATTGATGGGTCAGTGAGCCCAACTACTCTACGGACCCATGGGATGAACAGCATGTGTCACTGAAAACTGGACCTGCTTGTAGATACTACAGGCTGTGCAGTTGAGGATTCTATATTTCCTCCTCTGTTTTTAGAGTACAATGTTTTTACTTTGTAGCCACCACTTGTTTTTACTTTGTAGCCATCACCATCTTCTTCATCATTAAGGCCTTTGCAATGTGATTTGTTCAGAACCAACTAGCTTATATGACGGTGTTTTTCTGTTTAGGTATGACACTTCCAAGCATTTGACAAAGAAAAGTGACGTCTATAGCTTTGGAGTTGTACTGTTTCAGCTAATCACAGCCCTGCCCGCAACTTTCCAAAGAGATGGCATTGACAAGATAGATTTAGTTGATTGGGCAAACCGTACAATCGCACTTGCGCCCATAGAAGGTGTGGTTGACCCAAAGTTGGAAGGAGTCCATGACGCTGATTCCCTCAAGAAAGCAGCCGAAATTGCCCGACTATGCACGTCAAAAAAATCCGAAGAGAGGCCGACCATGTGCGAAGTTGTAGCCAAGTTGAAGGATTGTCTAGAAACTGAGGCAACTGCTAAGAGAATCAGGGTCTTAGTTAATATCGAACAACAGGTGGAATGACCTGTTGTATTTGTTTCCAACTTTCAACAAGGTATTGGGACTTGGCATCACATGGAGTTCCAGGTCCACGTGACGAAATGGTTTTAAGATGCTCCTTTAGATGGCTTCAGTGAAGTAGAACATTTTCAGATATCCCATAAGCCATGATTTATTGTAACAGTGTGTTGTCTCCACTGTTTACCGGTTACTGCAAATTTTGACCATCACATCTGATTGTTTATGAATATTTAGATAGTTTGTGAACTGTGATGACTATTTCGTTTGGTTTTTTGCAGTACCATGTATTTCCTTGGTAGTGTGATGCTGGAAACATATTTTTGCATATAACATACTGTAACGGTTTTTAGTTGGCTAATTCATAGGTTTATGGACAAAAACGGGGTTTCCTAAAATTGTATTTTGATTAGGAAAGGACTGCTCAAGATCTTCTGATGAAAATTAGAAAGTCCGGAAACGTGCAAAGTTCGCTTGAGCGAATCGAACCCATCACAGAGGATACTTCGCTCGACCCATCTTTATATTCGCTCAAGCCATCACACTTCTGCGTTGATTGTCTAGAGTCAGAGAGCAGTTCGCTCGAGCGAACTCCATGACCGCTCAAGCTAACCCGTCACAGAAAGTTGATCGCTCGACCGCCCTTTGTTCCGCTCGACCCAAGAAGGTTCTGCGCTGAACGTCTGCAAACAGTGAGGAGTTCGCTCTTTCTGCTCGAGCGAACCTGGGAATTCTATTTTTGGCCGGATTTCATCTTCTAAATTCTCTCAAGGCAAATTTCCATTCTTAGAGTCTTGAGATACGAATTTTGGCTTATATATAGCCTCTCTCTCACTCTTCCAAAACACCATTGATCAAGAATACATCCCAGGAAAGAGTTTGAGAGATCCATTCAGTTCCCCTCAAGGCTTCAAGTCCTGTTGCGCTGAAGTTCAAGTTTTTGGAGTGATTCCATCCTACTTTCTTGAAGGCGGTTCTGCTCAAGCACGGTGAAGATTAATGACGGGTTGTCAACAAGATGTAAAGCAATCCTTAGGTTCAGTCAACAACTGGAAAATGGTTGTAAGTAGTCTTGTAATCTTCGTTTTTCATATAGTGCTTGGTTGTCTGTTGGCCTAGACAGTAAGGCCCGTGGCTTTTTCCCGAATAGGGTTTTCCATGTAAAAATCGTTTGTCCTTTTCTCTTTGTGGTTTGATTGATTTTTTAATTGGATTTAGGGTTAATCATTAGTTTAATCACATCAAATTGATATTTAATAGAGATTTGGTAATTGAAACCTCTGCGTGTGTTAAGGTAGAAATATTTTCACATACCTAAAATTTTCTACTCTGTATTTGTAGTAGTTATATTATGCTGGCTGTTTTCTGTCTTTATTAACAATAAGAGAATAAAAAATGGAAGTTAACAAAAAGAGAAGGCAGAAAAGAAGAGGAAGAAAGAAAGGATACGATTGCATGGCTGAAATGTCAATAAATGACCTCACCCCTACTTCTCACATGGGGCCGTCATTATCCCATTGGGAGATAGGCCCATTATATATCAGATCAATCATGCAATGAACACTTAATTTTTTTTATTTATAATATTTTTTTCAAGTGTGTTATACTTTGAATGTTTTTCATATCCCTCAAGCAAGGCAGAGGCGTTGGTTATGAGCAATTCAGATTTTAATTATGTAGGCCCGCTGTGAGTAAAATAAATGATTTTTTCAGAATATTTTATTCAGGCACATTATGAATGACGAATCATAAAATGGACTCTGGGCTTGTTTCGTTACTTAGATTTCCAAGAACTAATATCTAGAGAATTTCAAGTTCTCCAAAATTCGTCTCGTTCCAAAATCCTCTTCCTGATGGAGAGTATTTAAAATTCCAACAAAGTGCAAAGAGATTGGAATTCATAGATTTCTAAAAGGTTATTTGAAACCTTATAGGTGGCTGGGATTTAAAATTCTTGAAAAGAAAAAATTCATTTCAAAAGCCATCACACTGTGTCAAAAGAAAACCCAACATGCTGAATATTTGTCAGAAATTCTATTAAAAGAAAATGCTCATAAGAACCTATTTCTTTTTTTTGGAATTCAGAGAATGCATATTCATTGAATTTCAAAATTCTCAAATATATATGTAATTTCTGAATACTCCTTTGCACTAGAGCCTCCAAAAATTCCAACAAAAAGCAAAGGAACTAGAGTCCTATTTTTTCACTAGAATTTAGAGAAATCTTTTCTCCAAAATTTCCAAATGCCCCTGGAATTCCTAAATCCCTCATTTTACTTGAATATCCAAAATTTATACCAAAAGGCAAAGGGATTGAAATCTCAAAATTATAACAGATCATTTAAAACTTTTTAGATGGTCGGAATTTGAAATTTCTTATAAAGAGACGTGGCATTTGCAAATGATATAAGACAAACCATCACATCACGTTTAGAAGGGGAAAAAAATCAACACTTTAAGCTCTTGTTAAAATATCTAATTAGGGTAACTGGAATTTTAGAACTTGATGGAGAAACATGTCATTTATAAATGCCTGTGAACAAGCAGAACCGGTGGATTGAAACGGCTAATCGTCGTTTCTAATTAGATGCGGTATTAAACCGTGGACGGAGGAAAAACTGTCGGTTCTCTCAGGTGTCTTTCTCCTTCATCTGGTCTTTCTCTTGCGAACCAGATAGCATCCCTCGATTCTCTGGTCTTTCTCCTTCATCTTCTTGCTGTGCTTCTTAGCTTCATTTCCAAGGTCTTGGCTCGATTGATTCGTGGATGTATTCGTCGGGATTGGAAGAAAGATCCGTGGATTCTGGGAGAGAATGTAATGAATCCCTAGAAATGTGGAAAGTGCTGCACGCAATACATCTCCCCCAACGACCCCTATGTGTGTAGTCTCTCAAATTTCCTTCTACCAAGCTTTCTCCTTCCTCAAATCCTCCGAATTTTACACTCTCAAATCCTACATGCATATGTATATGTGTGTCAGTCATTTTCTTTCCAATCCATTCCATCTTTCTAAGCCCTAGATTACACACTAACTGAAACCAATCCTCTCAATCTGCCTCTGCATCCATGACTTCATCATCTTCGCCATATCCTTGTGCGCAGAGTCGCAATTCAACCCTTGTCAGCCATCGACAGGTGATTTTGGTTTTATCATCTTGTTCTCTTTCTATTCTCATCTTTCATACAGTAATGGTTTAGTATTTAAGAAACGGTTCCTCCCAATAGTTAAGCAAACTAACAACTAAACATAGTTATAGATTGTAATTTAGAAATGAAAAACTCACTCACTGTTTGATGGCAGAAAACAGAGTATTGTTGTTGAAGTTATGAAGTTCAGAAACTCACCGATGAAGTTTGATCAAGGCTAGTGTTTAACACTACGTCCTTAAGACAAATTTCGCCCCCCCAACGGTGCTAACGGACTTCAATATTAGTGTTTGTCTCCCATGGTACAATGATCAATCCACACAGTAGCAACACTACAAACTATGTGACAGGCGAACCAATTGTGCAGTAGAACTCTCTCTTGACTCAGTGTCACGACCCGGGCCCGAGATCGGACTAATCGGGGCCTAACCCGGATCTCGATGTCATCATACTTACTCCCGTAAATCTCGAATTAACCGAAGTTAAGACGAAGACTCACAAGGGATCTAACATACATACTTGTCAAATGTACATTTTTGCGGAAACATATATATATACATTGACAATAATTGACTTTACATTACACGTAAAGTCCCCATATACAAAATATAATCCAAAGGAGTCCACCACTGCATATTCACAATACAATGCAGGGGACATCTAATTACATTTCAAAATGATATACAAAAGTATCTATCCAAAACAATTCCCAAAATAATCCAAAGTATCCAAAACCATCGCCCTCCGAACTATGCCCACTCCGCTAAACCTCCTGGAGGTAACAGACGAGCTTCCTCCGCAAGCGGCGCGGCCTTTGCAAGGTCGGGATGGGCAACTGGGCCTGTAATGCCATCAATAACACTATGAACACGACGGTTCAACAAGGTATAAACACATTTATGATAACTCATGCTAATCTTGTCCATTGTCAATATAAGGACTCTAGACAATTGAATCTAGGTTCATGCAATATTTTGAACAGTGCAGTCAACTGATAATCAATGACTAGATTACAAGTACAATAATATTATCGTTATTCAGTTCAGTGTCTTCCAAAGGAAGCATTAGTCAATTCATTTCATTCATTTCATGTCATTCGTATTACATTGAGCATTTATTAGATGGCTTTTGGGACTTTTCAGTCCAATACATTTTTCATTCAATACATATTTCATTACATGGCTTGTACATGGATTTTCATTGACTTTTCAGTCTATATGTGGGATCTACCAGTGTCTTGATCAGAGGTCACTGGCATCACCACGGAGCTCCGGAACACCCCAATCATCTGCTGCAGCAGGATTATTCATTATTCATTGCATTTATTCATTATTCAATGGTTTATTGCATTTATTCATTGTTCAGTGGTTCATTGTATGCAGTCATTATAGACTCAAGGGGATTAGCTGAATCATTAATTACTCACGGTCCTACTTGTCTCTATCCCAATTTAGACAAATTTTGGGTGTAATTATTAGTTACTAAATGCACGTGTTATTTTCGATGGACATCACATTTACATTTAATATGTGCATTTAGTCCCCAAAAATTTTCCACCCACAATATCAAAATCCACTGGTCGATCGGACCGGTTAGGTCCTATCGATTAGCCAAATTTTCTGTCACAATAATTATTTGGCCAGCATCAGGTTCACAGGCGGTTAGCCGGAACTTGACCAGCGGCTAGCTGAAATGCAGTCGGCGGCTAGCCGGAATGTGGCTGGCGGTTAGCCGAAATTTCAATTTCGGTTAACCGCCATTTCGCGGTTAGCTCACGGTCAGCTTTTCAGAAGCTGACATTTTTGACAGAAATCCTGACTAAATTTCAGTCACCTCACGGCTAGCCGAAATTCAAATTTCGGCTGACCGAAAATTGGCGGTTAGCTTTCCAGAAGCTTGCCCATTTCTACAGATTTTGACGGTTGGCGTCACGGTTAGCCTCGCGGCTAGCCGAAATTAGCCCAGAATGACTCTTTCGAGCTTCAGAACTTCTGAAGCAAATTTCTGAGATTGAGTTCCTTGAACCCAAATCTCTTCAATAACCTAAATAGTTCAAGAAAACTCACTCATTTGGAGTAGCCATCAACCATTCCATTCAATCCCTAACAATATACACTCTACAACAAGGAATGGGTTGAGAACCCATTCCTACAACTCAAGAAAACTTGTAATAAAGCATTTCCATCATAAATAGACGTTTATACTTGCCTCTTGAAGTCTATCTAGCAAGAACTCCTTCACTTGTAACTCTAAGAAGGAAATCCTTGAGTTCCCCTGCAAGCTTCACTACTCCGAAATGGAAACCAAGATGAGGAAGAAGATGAAGAAGGTGAAGCTCCACTCCAACCACTTTCCAAGCTTCCAATCCTCACTCAAGATGAAGAGAAATGGAAGGAGAAAGAAGAAAAGGAAGAAAGAGTGGTGTCTAGGGTTTTTGCCTGAGATGGGGTCGGTGGAAATGAACTCAAAGGAGTTTATTTTCTATTCATAAGCCCTCATTTGCAATAAAGTCCATTTCACTAAGACTATTTACATCTTCAGTCAAATGGAGGGTCATCCGACCAGACTCTCGTCAAACGACTTCGAGCCTATGATGAAAGTTGACGTACTCGTCGAGATACACGTGTTGGTATCAAGAGTTTCCGTATTCGACAAAATACGTACAAATCCGTATTTACGAAAAAGGTCTTGTTTCCTTAATTTAGACTCAAAACTCACTCAATTCACTTAATCTCTTCATTAGCACTTCATTAAGTTCATTTGAGACTAATCTCATTGAGTTAGGTCATTAACCATCATTAGTCTAATTAGACTTGATTAATTAGCATTAATTGCAAATTAATTAGAGTTAATCTTGATTAACTCAGGGCGGGGTCTTACACTCAGACAGATGACCCAAATGCAATGCAGTTGCAGTGAATGGAATGAGTAAAAAGACATGGACAATATGATATTTATAGCTTGCTTCATGTCTATTCATGGGGAAGCATCTATTCAGTGAATAAATGCTTCTCTTTAGACACACCTTTTGGGTTGGACACACCCTTTCATATGTGAATGATCGCATCCTTTCATATGCGAATGGACACATCACTTTGAACACACCTTTTCATATGTGAATGGACACATCACTTTGAACACACTCTTTCATATGTTGATGGATAAAGTCCTTTTGGAAAAAAGAAATTTCTCCAAAAATATATAAATGGGTAGTAGCCTGAGCCAGGTCCAACTCGCGTGAAGCCTAAGCCCGGTTCGGTGCGGGGCAAGTAGTGGTATTTAGGAGGCAATTTCTCATTTACTCCTTAATGGATTAGAGTAACCCAATACATGTTCTTAATCTAGTCATGGGGTAGACTGCATTCCATATGTATTCCCACCTAAAATGATAAGTGGGTCCCACTTAGATTTTGGCTCAGAGCTGACAAAAATAGTGAAAAAGTGGAGGGGTCTCCGAATTTCTAGATTGGTATACTCAAACAATCCAAAAGTGTGCAGAAAAATATAATATGCAGCGGAAATAAAATCAACAAGCACACATCATAAGGACACCAATTTTAAGGTGGAAAACCCTAACCGGGTGAAAAACCACCGATCCAAACTGGATCAAATCAAGCACTATGAATCTCGCAATTACAAGAAACTCAGATCTCCTCCCTAGATATCCCCTACCCAAGGACTGAAGTTACCTTGTGTCGCTTCACGCTTCAACGACTTCACACCGTTGATTGCACCAGATCCAGACCAGCACTTGACTCCTCAAATCTTCTCTCAGGAAGATAATCTTCTACAAAGGATGCAGAAGAAGTGACTCTAGAGAACTTGGCAGCACAACTTCATAAAGCTCTAGAGAAGAACTCTCTCAATGATAAACTCTAACTCAGCACTATGAGAGGTGAGGTCTTCTTTTGGAATAGCCTTAGAACCCTTTAAATAGCCCTTGGTTCGTGCTTAAGGTTTCCTAAGATGTTTAGGACTAAAACAAGCAGTTTGAGCACAATCAGAATATCAAGTTTCCAATCTTGAACCACTGTCTGCGTCAGGTTCGCTCGAGCGATCTCTCGGTTCGCTCGAGCGAACAACCCACTGTTTCAGAACTGGGCAAGACAGAACACTGTTCGCTCGAGCCAATGAAATGGTCGCTCGAGCGAACCTTTCTCTGGATATGTTCAGGAAATTCAGCTCTCTTTCTCCAGCAGACTTCTTCTAATTCCTTCAGGCTTTCTCCTTCTGAGTCCTTTAGATCTTCTAACTTCAGAGGTCTTTTCTAAATAAAACATTACAACTCAAAGACCCAGAGTTTTGTCCAACCCATGAATTTAGCCAACACACAAAATCCTAACAATCTCCCCCTTTGGCAATTCATGGACAAAACTCCCTAGGACAATACAATTTGATCTACCCATAATAAAACCAAAATACATACAAAAAAAGACTCAGCAATGTAGATCTGCATTGTCTCTGACTCAGTTTGATCTTCTCAGCTTGATCTTCTCGAACTCCCCTTTGATCAGTCATTCTCCCCCTTTTTGTCCATAATTTGACAAAGCTAAAAAATACCAGCAGCTTTCTTGTCAATTAGGATCTATAGCTCCCCCTCAATAGCAACTCCCCCTGAATGTATCTTCATATCAGCACTGGGGGGTGGGAGCTTGATCTCCTTGGTCAGGGCTTTTCACATGTAGCCACCCACACTTGTGTAGTTTGATCTTTCAGCAGAGTGTGAGCAAACTCCTTAGGCAAGTCTGATTTTCTAACCCAAATTGGAGTTGTCTTGGGTGGAGAAAAACTCTTCCGCCATTGCTTGGTCTTGGGTAGACGTTGCAACTTTTTGCAATGGGGACGAATGTGTCCTTTTAAACCACAATGATGACAAGTGGGAGTGCGTGCAGCGCGTGACACATTCTTTTTCTTTATACTACTTAACACATTCTTTGTAAGTGCAGTATGTGGAGTAGCATGTGCAACACTTGAAACAAAAACTGTTTTACCTTTAGCATTTGAAGTGGATGCACCATGATCATAACCAAGACCGCTTCTGTCAAAAGAAGGCTTCTGACTACACAAGATGTTTGTAAGAGTCTTCGAACCAGTGTTCATCTTGTTTAGACATGCTTGCTTGACTTCTAGCTCAGACAGAGTGATCTTCAGTCTTCCTTGCAAGTCTTGATTTTCAGCTTTCATCTTCACTATCTCTTGCTTCATATTCACAATTTTTTTTTCAGCCTTCTCAAGTTTTTGACCATCAGTAGTCAAATTTTCAGCCATACCATTTTTCTGACTTTCCAAAAGCTGAATCTTTTCAAGCGCTTGCTCTAAATCATTCTTCAGTGCAGAATTTTCTTCTTGAACAGCCTTGTACTTGATAGTGATCTTGTTACCATACTTGGTCATCTTGACACAATCAGCATAGGTAGCATGGTACAACTCTTCCCAATCTTTTTCTTGATCTGACAACTCATCTTCATTATCTTCATCAGTATCATTGTCAAACACAGATTTAGCCATGAAAGCTAGAAACTTGCCATTCACATTGTCAGAAGGATCATCTTCGGGATCTTCTTTTTCTTCTTCAGAAGATTCTTCATCCCAAGTTGTGTTTAGAGCCTTTTGCTTTGTAGCCTTTTTCTTGTTGGCACACTCATTAGCATAGTGACCATAGCCTTGGCATTCAAAACACTTTGTTCCTTTTGCAGAATCCTTCTTCTCAAATTTGTAATTCTTTTTATTGGCTCTCTTTGTCTTCATGTATTTTTGATAATACTTCACAAACTCAGCCATATCATCTTCAGCTTCAGTTTCAGAATCAGACTCAATTTTCTTTACAGGCTTTTTTCTTGATTCTGATGTGGCTTTCAAGGCAATGCCCTTTTCTTTTGATTTGCCTTTATTTAACCGGTTTGCTTCGAATGTCTGAAGATTTCCAACCAGTTCATTCACCTTGAGGGTATCCAGATTCTTATTTTCTTCAATAGCATCAACTTTAGAATCGAATCTGGAAGGTAGAGACCTCAAAATTTTCTTGACAACCTTGTGTTCTGGTATTTCTTCCCCCAGAATGAACACAGAATTGACAATTTCATTCAGATTGGCATAAAATTGATCAAAGGTCTCATTCTCTTCCATCACGATGGTTTCAAAATCTCTATTCAGCATTTGCAATTTAGATTGCTTCACCGTGTCTGTACCCTCATAGACTGTCTGTAAGACGTCCCATGCTTCTTTTGCATATTTGCAAGTAGAAATTCTTCTGAACTCATCAGCAGAGACTCCATTGTATATGCAATTCACAGCCTTGTTATTGCAATTGGATCTATACTTCTCATCCTTAGACCATTCAGCTTTAGGTTTAGGAACAATTTTTCCATCAACCACAGATGTTGGTCTAGAAAACCCATCTTCAACAATATCCCAGACATCATCATCAATGGATTTAAAGAACCCAATCATCCTTTGCTTCCAATAAGAATAATTAGAGCCATCAAACAAAGGAGGCTTGGAAGTTGATGTCCCTTCTCTATTGAGCACCATTCTAGAAATCTAGTAGGATCAGACACAATAAAATAGTGCAACCCTCTCTGATACCAATTGAAAAAGTGGAGGGGTCTCCGAATTTCTAGATTGGTATACTCAAACAATCCAAAAGTGTGCAGAAAAATATAATATGCAGCGGAAATAAAATCAACAAGCACACATCATAAGGACACCAATTTTAAGGTGGAAAACCCTAACCGGGTGAAAAACCACCGATCCAAACTGGATCAAATCAAGCACTATGAATCTCGCAATTACAAGAAACTCAGATCTCCTCCCTAGATATCCCCTACCCAAGGACTGAAGTTACCTTGTGTCGCTTCACGCTTCAACGACTTCACACCGTTGATTGCACCAGATCCAGACCAGCACTTGACTCCTCAAATCTTCTCTCAGGAAGATAATCTTCTACAAAGGATGTAGAAGAAGTGACTCTAGAGAACTTGGCAGCACAACTTCATAAAGCTCTAGAGAAGAACTCTCTCAATGATAAACTCTAACTCAGCACTATGAGAGGTGAGGTCTTCTTTTGGAATAGCCTTAGAACCCTTTAAATAGCCCTTGGTTCGTGCTTAAGGTTTCCTAAGATGTTTAGGACTAAAACAAGCAGTTTGAGCACAATCAGAATATCAAGTTTCCAATCTTGAACCACTGTCTGCGTCAGGTTCGCTCGAGCGATCTCTCGGTTCGCTCGAGCGAACAACCCACTGTTTCAGAACTGGGCAAGACAGAACACTGTTCGCTCGAGCCAATGAAATGGTCGCTCGAGCGAACCTTTCTCTGGATATGTTCCGGAAATTCAGCTCTCTTTCTCCAGCAGACTTCTTCTAATTCCTTCAGACTTTCTCCTTCTGAGTCCTTTAGATCTTCTAACTTCAGAGGTCTTTTCTAAATAAAACATTACAACTCAAAGACCCAGAGTTTTGTCCAACCCATGAATTTAGCCAACACACAAAATCCTAACAAATAGTAGTGCTCTTAGCCATTTTCCCAACTTGTTAAATATGGAATTTGAGTTTGTTGGCGGTGGATTTCTTCTCACTCTGTGGAATTTCAAATTTTCTTGCAATCTTAACCATGTCATTTGACATGTCTCCATGTTTTCGCATGTTCTGTTTGCAGAAAGTGAATCCGTTGCTTAAACATATATACAGAATGTGAGGTCAATCCAACTCCCTCCAAACCCCAGTACCTCTCTCTCTCTATCTCTATCTCTCTTGTTTCTTTGCATGCAGATTATGTAAGGTGTTTCTCATATGGACCATACAGATGGATGGAAAGATGTAGTTACAATGTCTTTGACAAATTAAGGTCTGGTTGTTTGGTTGAGGAGGAAATGGAGCTTGAGAAAAACGTCCCCAGGTACTTCAATTGTTTACTGTAGTCAGCTTTCTCATCCAACCCAGACGGGTTGAAGGGCATAAATCTCAATCACATAGTTTTCACTCTTTTTGAGTATATAAAACAGATTGATTTCATTTTTCTACTAGAAATAGAAACTGAAGATTTCATTTTCTTAAAATTTTGTAAATAATTTCACTATTGGAACTTTACCAATTAGTTTTTTTTAACTCAAATTTGTAATTAAAAACCAAGGAATTGTTAGCATGGAAAAATGGGAAATCATTCATTTTCTGCGTAAAATGCTCAAATTTTCCATTAGAAGTTATAGGTATTTGGAAATAGTTTATGGGGAAGAATGTTTTTCCATTGCTCTATGTTAAAGTTTCCCATGGGAGGTGGAAGAATTTTGAGGGACATGGAATGCAGCTTTGGACCCAAGAGTAAAAGAGCCATTCTGTGCAGATTTATGATCACAGGCGCGCTTAAAGGTCTGTAACTTCTTCTTCTGTTGCCCTCCAATTAGTAATTCCTGTTACTTTGGTCATCTTTAATTGGCCATAGCAAGTAACAAAGAAACTGTCACTTATGGGAGAATTGGTTATCCAAATACATGAACTTTAAATTGGGTAAGCTGAATTCAGGTTATAAATATAAAAAAGGGTCCATAGTCCAAAAACCCAATTCCACTCAATCCAACATGTAGCCCCTTTCAATCCAAACCCATAACCCAATTTGGATTCAAAGAGGGAAAAATGGAGTTGAGAGAGAGAGAGAGAGAGAGAGAGAGAGAGAGAGAGAGAGAGAGAGGGAATGATAGAGAAGTAGAAATAGGCCAAGTGATTAACTCAACAAATGTTTTTACAGACCAAAGCAGGACAAACGACAGAGGCAAACAACACCTCGATCCTGAAATTATTAGCACTACCTTGGAAGAGGACCAGTCATTGATGGCATGTGGCCATCTGGTACCATTTCAATCAAATTGTTACATCTGGTGTCTGTTTCTTCCCTCCTTAAGCTCAAACTTTGTTCCCGAACTCTCTTTAGTGCCAGACTCTCCTTCAATTCATTAACTACATAACTCATGGTCGGCCTTTCCATAGATGTGTCCTGGGTGCATGCCATTGCGATCTCTACTGCTTTCCATGTAGAATTGACATCATATTCCTCCTTCAGCCTTGGATCAACCACCCTTGTTATTTCACCTCGCGCTGTCAAAGGACTGACCCACTGAGGAATGTGTATCCTTTCTGAGGTCTTGATTATAGCAGGTTGGCCTGTGATTAGCTCTAAGAGAACAATCCCAAAGCTAAACTCGTCGCTCTTCTCATTCAACTGGTTGGAAATGTAATACCTGTAAGGAAATTTAGTCAAATTAGTTTATATATTATTTCCATCATGGTTCTAAGGCATAGGGAAGTGAAGAAAAGAATAAGCTGGATCAAGATATCCTGGTGTGCCCAGGACTGCGGTTGATACATGAGTGAGCCCTTCCACAGGGAAAGCCTTAGACAGCCCAAAATCTGCTATTTTAGTCTCTAATCTTTCATTCAAGAGGATATTTGTTGCAACAACGGTTGGGCTACTCCTAATAAACTGTTCTTCAAACTGTTGCACTGACATATTAGTCGATAACACCCACCTCCACTCTGCTCCTCTTCAGCCTTCTTTTGTTGTTCAAGTTGATTAGCATGTGACTGCATAAAGGCTTCCATGAGTCGGTTGAAGCGATCGTCATTAAAGTTCGACCCACTTCCATTATTATCCTGCGATTGACTTCCTTGGTGTGCCATACTGTCATTTCCTGTAAAAGAGTGTTAAGCGTTGATTCCTAAAAAGAATCTAACAAACAACACTATAAACTTTACTGTTAGCACGTAAAGCTTGTCTAACGAGATCGAAATCCTCACCACGTCCTAATTGTTTCTATCCAGTTTTAAGTTCCGAGAAACGTGCTGGCTCTGTTACCAACTGTCATGTCCCCCAAAATAAGAATTAGGGAAAAACGTGAAAAATAAAAAAAATATTCATTTTCTTGTATTTAATGCAACACAAGCTTCCAAAAGTGGACCCACAAAATTTCGAAACATGATGAGTCATAATAAAATATTTGCGGAAGTATTAAACCAATTGGTATCAGTATCCAAAAATTAAACCAACACATAACTACTGAATATTTAAGGTTTAAAGTTTCCAAAATAACTTTAAAAAAACAACTAAATAAATATATTATGGAATTAAATCAACTAAGGACTCTAAGATGTCGATATCTCATGCGCGGACTTAGACGGCTCCGTAGCCATCTCCGGCTCTTCACTTAGGTTCGTCAACTGGTTCAAACGCTCGAAACATTTGGCCATCCTCTGTCTCCACTGTAGGGTAGGGGTCGATATCTATGCACCAATAAATAAAGTAAACAGCAGGTACGAAAGCATAATTCATAAATAAAACACAAGATTAATGTGAGTAAATACAGGTGATGATCATAAGAGATTAATAATGGAACAATGATGAAAAGAACGTATTACCTAAATCCATTCTACACAATAGAGCAATATAGTCATCACACAGAAGCACTGCTACTATTTTGGATGGTTAGCCCTAACCATAAAGCGGGAAAATCAGTTCGAAGGCCGGCGGTCATAAACCGGTTCATAATCGTAATCGTAGGTCGGATAAACCGATTCGAAATTTGGATATTATAGTGTCCGCACACATCGGTGATCAGCCTTCCAATTACAACTGCAATCGTTCGAATATGACTCAATCAATATACATATATATATACATATCATATTAGAATAGACCTAATGATTTGTAAAGTTCTGACACAGAAACTTAAGTCAAAGTGAAGGGCTGGCTACACATAATGCACAATTGAATACCAATCAAATCATTCAATTAAACCTCTACAATATCTCAATCGATTGCCACCCCACATCACGGTCTATATCCAATCATGTAGGGTATACAACTAATAGACCAACATCAATCTCAATCATGTATGCAAGCCCGAAGGTCAAAGGATAATACAAGTCAATCCTAAGGTCAACATAAGATATCGTACCCAACAATCACATGAATCTCTAATAGATAAAAGATCAACACACTTCTTTTCAATCAATGGTGCGTAGACCCAATTAAAGGTTTTCCAATAGAGATAGGTTGATCTCAAATCCACTAGAATTTGCCCGAGGTCATACGAAGTACTAAACCCCACGTTAGTAATATACTGTTTGCCCAGACGGCATTTACTCGGTCCAATGATCCAATTAATAAAGTGTAAAAATATAATTTTAACACATTGAAAACCATGAATATGATTTAATATTAATTTGCAAATAATAATAATCTTAGTTTATAATTTTAGAAAACTTAAGATCCCATCTTAGCATATTCCTTAGAATATAAGTCCTAGGGTCCAATCAGGTTCTTTAGAGACTAAGGCCATTTTTTCCAAATTCTAAAAACTAATGGGCAAGTTGATCAAAAATGGAATTTTATGTTATCTCACAGCAGAACTCCCTTATTCCAAAACGTGCCATGTAGGGATGTCAACGGCCTGGCCTGCAAAGGCCCAGTCCACACATGGGCTGGGCTGGGCCTAGGTGGCTGGGCACGCTGGCCCGTTTGGCCCGTTTGGCCCGGGCTCGCCAGGAACGTGGGCTGGGGGCTGCAGCCCGCCAGGCCCACTGGGATCGGCCCGCCAGCTCGCCAGCCCGCCAGGCCCGCCCAACGTCCATAAGCCCCTTTTTTGAAAAAAAAGTCCTTTTTACCCCCCCCCCCAACAGCTATAAAACGGTTATATAAGGGGTATTTTGTGTCATTTTTCATTTTACAAAGTCTATAAATACCCTAACCCTCCCATTCTCATTCCTCACCAATTTACACAACTCTCTCGTTCTCTTTATACATTCTCTAGCTCTCTCTCAAAGCATTCAACTCTTTCACTCTCTCTAAGAAGTTTTTGGAGGGCCAAAGATCAAGTCATCAAGAGACAAGATTAAAGGGGCCTTCAAAGATTTAGAGGTATTTATATTATTTAAATTTGAGATTCCATATATATAAGTTTATATTATATTATATTGACTCTCATTTTCTCCCCTTTCTTATATTAATTATCACAAAAGAAGGCTATTAGAGCCTATTACTGTTATTACTTATAAATTTTATATTTTGAAATATGGCTGGAAGATTTCTCACAGAATCATCTTCAGTTAATTTAGGGGAAGAAGAAAATTTTATTGAATTACAAGATGAAGTAGGTCATTTACCACCCTCCTTTCCTCAGAGTTCCCGTAAACCAACCAAGAGGAATAGAACTTCACCAGTTTGGGAAGCATTTACAAGGTTTGAGGTTGTTGAAAATGGAAAAACAGTTGAAAAGGCAAAATGCAAATTTTGTAGTAAGATTTATAATGCCCAGTCAAAAATGGGTACCGGCCATTTGGCAAGGCATATGCGTCTATTATGTCCAGGCATTAAAAATGCAACGGATGCAGGGACAGGGAGGCCTGGATCACATACCCAAATTTCTAGTATTGGTGGTGGTAGCAGTAGTAGCAGTTTGGGTCTTTTTTCTTTTAATGCACAAAGTTGTAGATAAAATCTTGTTAAAATGATTGTGTTATCCGAATTACCATTTTGTTTTGTTGAAAATGAGTTTTTTGAAGAATGGGTCCAGAAATACTGTCAACCACAATTTCACAGTATTTCAAGAAATACAGCCAGAAATGCTGCTATTAGACTCTGGCAGGAAGAGAAAATAAATATAACAAATTACTTGCAGAAATTCCTAGTAGAATAGCCCTAACCACAGATATGTGGACATTTAAAGGGGGTGACAATTATCTTTGTCTTACTACACATAACATAGATTCAAAATGGATTATTAATAAACGTATAATTAGTTTTAGCAGTCTTGAATGGCCACACAATGGCACTAGAATAAGTACATTTATTTTCAAAAAACTAGATGAATATAATATTAAAGAAAAAGTTTTATCTATAACTTTAGATAATGCCAGTAATAATACAGTGACTATTGAATTAATGAGAATGCAGATGTCACTTGCAACTCTGATAGATAGCTCTATCTTTCAAAACAGATGTGTATGTCACATCTTAAATCTCATTGCAAAGGTCAGTTTAAAGCATATTGTAAGTTACACAGATGCTATTAAAGACATTGCTAGATTTATTTTC
Source organism: Umbellularia californica (assembly GCA_028538565.1). Classification (NCBI taxonomy): domain Eukaryota; kingdom Viridiplantae; phylum Streptophyta; class Magnoliopsida; order Laurales; family Lauraceae; genus Umbellularia; species Umbellularia californica. The sequence continues at coordinate 3,055,190 of JAPQWN010000003.1, read as the reverse complement.
ACCTCCGCACAGAGAAGACAATTGTATGCTGGAATATGTGCGAGGCAAGGCGTATCAGCTATTAAATTGCCTAAGGAGGTAGAACACAGATGGAATTCTATGTATGATTTGTTAAACAAGGCACTTGATCGGAGAACTATTTTGAATAAATTTTGTGCTTTTCATGCACAACATTTGATGATTAGTGATGAACATTAGGAGTTATGTGCCCAAATAAGAGATTTATTAGAAGCTTTTTATACTTCAACATTATTTTTTTCTAGGATATATTATCCCACATCTAATGAAGCTTTTTAAAATTACTTTACAATTCAGTAGATTTAGAGATAATTTTTTACTGAGTAGCACTATTAAAAACATGGAAGAAAAATTTAATAAATATTGGAAAGAGGCTCCAATGACATTTTCTTTAGCTGCCGTATTTGATCCTAGGTTAAAATTAAGTGGTGTACAGTTTTTTTTATTGATGGAATAAATAAAAACATGAATTATATAGATTTAAATATTTTTTCAAATATTAGGGCAAATTTACAAGCACTTTTTCAATTTTATTGTGAGCAAATGGGTACAACTGGGCTTAGTATGGGCCATTCAGAAGTCCAGCAAACAGGTGTTGGTGAGTGGGATGTGTGGTATTCTTCGCTGTCTACGGGCATGGCATCCAGCTCAAGCTCAAGTAACACTGTGACGGAATTATCATCGTATCTTGACGTCAGTGTAATACGGGTGCAGGATGCATCTAGTTTTGATCTTTTAGCTTGGTGGAAGCAACAAGAAAGCATTTATCCAGTGTTGGCCGCCATGGCTCGTGATCTATTGACTATTCCAATGTCTCAGCATCAGAACAGGCTTTTAGTGCAGGTGGACGTGTGGTGGATGACAAAAAAACCAATATGACTAAAGAAACGGTGGAGTGTTGTGTTTGCCTACGAGACTGGTATTTGGCAGATAAGAGGAAGCAAGAGTTGACATCAATGGAAGATTATGATCCAGCAGAATACATTAGTGGACTACATATCTGATTTTTTTACTTTTTCCTTGATTGTAATTTTTAAATTTATAAGTTTTTCATTCTTTTTTATTTTTATTTTCTAAAAAGTTTGTAAGGTTTTGAAGGTAATCCTATTTGAAAACCTTCAAGAAGTTAAGATCCTAATGGTCTCTCTTCTCAGTGGAGTAGGTCGAGTTTGACCGAACCACTTAAATATTTTTGTCATTCTCCGTGATTGTGTCATGTTAAAATTTTTTACTTATTTGATAATTCAATAGCCACTGTAGAGAAAATCCATTAATTTTTAACTGTTTCATTATTGAAAATACAGTGGCTATAACTAGATAATGCCAGTTAAAATCCAAATGGTTCTCTCTTACACTAACTGTGTCTTTGACTCTTTCTATATGAACTCGATTTCTATGTATTCTATACGAACAAACATAAAGGATGGTAATTATTAACAAATAGTTTCACTGATGATTTTTATTTTTATTTTTTGTTACAATCACTGATGAATTTATACTGTTGAGCTCATAAAATACTTTTGAAGCCTTATTGTAGAGCATCATGAAGTATTAAAAATCTATAGTTAAATAATTTCAATCACCCGAATTTTTTTAGTGAACTATGTTTGATTTTTCACAACAAATGGAAAAACAAAGTTTTAGTAATAAAAAAGTTTACTTTTACTTTAGCAGAACCTAAACATTTTACTTTCTTAAAGACAAGTAAAGTAATTACACTACCATTTGCCAACTTTTCACTTCACTTCTTGAAAGACATGTTAGTTTTTGTTTTTTTTTTTTCTTTTAATACTGAAAAAAAAAGGAAAAAAAACAGTGCAAGCCCGCCTGGCCCGTGGTAGGCCGGGCTAGCGGGCCGTGCTAGGCCAGGGTTTTTCCCTGGCGGGCCGGCCCGGCCCGCTAGCTGGGGCGGGCCGTGCCAACCCAGCCCACTACCGGCCCGGCCCGGCCCGTTTGACATCCCTAGTGCTAGGCCTGTCAATGGGATGGGATGGAACGGGTAAAAAGCCCGGCCCGGCCCGTCCCAAGCCCGAAAATACAAGGCTTTTAAAAAAATTTGAGCCCAACGAGACTGGGTTCGGACAATACATTTTAAAGCCCGGCTAAAATGGGACTGGGACTGGGACTGGGAAGAAACAACCCATCCCGTTCAGGCCCGGCCCGGCCCGCTACAAAATGAGATTGGGATGGCCTGAGAAGGGTTGAAATACAGAAGATGGTTTGCTCCACTGATTTTGCCTTTTGGGTTTTTTTTAATTCTATATGCATGTACTATTGAGTTGAGTAGTTTTGAATTCTATATGTACTACTGAGATGAGTAGACAGGCTTGGCCTTTAGGCAAGCTAGCCTACATGCTAAGCTGGCACTGGCTGATGAATTGAACTTGTGGTTGCATGGAGATGAAGTAAAAAGAGCCCCTCACAATTTTTGCAATTACCCAGCTATTCTAACTTGTACCAAGCAAATTTCCCTATGGTATTGGCAGTCTAGATGCATATTAAGCAACTTTTGGAATGACGGGATTTTAAAATAATTAAGTATACTAAGGATCCAAGCAACGAAAGGGCAAGGAAAAGAATTGAGAAAAGAAAACGTGAATTGATATTGTTGTTGTTTCTATAAAGGTTATTCAGATGTTTCTTTGATATATATATATATATATATTAACCAATGGTATCTAGGGATGTAAACAAGCTGAGGCAAGCTTGATGAAGCCTGAGCTCAATCTCAAATCAAGTGTCCAAATCATTATAAAACAGCTTCAACTATAACTAAATGAAAAGATCCCAATTGGAGAATGTTTTGCTTATCTTCGGGATCGGGCTAATCCCAAGCCCGGCCCTGTCTCAGCTCGGGCCCGTACGGGACGGGATTAGATGCAGGCCCGTTCAATTTAGGGCCGGGATTAGGCAATACCTAGCGGGCCCGTCCCATTTTCAAGACGGGATTAGACAACCCAAGCCCAGGCCCGGCCCGGCCCGACAGGCCTACCTAGTGCCCTGTGAGTTTATTCCAAAAGGTGCCATGTGAGTCTTTTTTTAATTTGATATATTTTCATTCCAAGCCATGCCCAGTCAAACTATCCTACAAGTCTCGGGTCTTTCGCCTTTCTTTTTTTTTATTCATGTCCTGCCAAAGTCTTCACCCACGGAAGCAACCCAGAAGGTATGCAGCACGCATGCTGTAGCAAGATGCTTGAATAGTGGGCCCCACCCTCATATCAACTACAACAATAGTGTCGCCCAACCAAGTACGGCCGCAAGAATGTACCCAATCTGATGGGATCAAACAATGGGTCCCACCACACTAATAATAAAAAGAAGGGAGATTCGGCGAAGGATTCCTGAATATTTCACTTTATTTCCTTAGATCCACAATCTTTTCTTATAGCGTAATAGATCATTTTTCCAAATTTGAAAATCTAAAATGTCTAATTTACCCTTTCTTCAAATCATATCCCTTGATTAGTGGGATAAGCCATTAATAATGGTCAACTACCATTAAATTAGTTACGATTAATAAAATTTCACTAATGAGATTTTCAAATAAATTAAAAAAAAATACAAATAAATTTCAAAAACAGGAAACAAATTTCAAATAAATTTGTAAAAATGAAATAAATTTAAAAAACACAAATAAATTTCAAAAGAACGCAAATAAATTTCAAAAAATGAAATGAATTTAAAAAATGCAAATAAATTTCAAAAGAAAGCAAATAAATTTCAAAAAACGAAATAAATTTCAAAAAATGCAATAAATTTCAAAAGAACATAGATAATTTAAAAGTCGCAAATAAATTTCAAATGACCCAAATGCATTTCAGAAAATGTAAATAAATTTTCAAAGAGGCAAATAAATTTCAAAAGATCTAAATAAAATCCAAAAAATATAAATAAATTTGAAAAGACGCAAATAAATTTCGAAAGACTAAATAAAATTAAAAAGCACAAATAGATTTGGAAAAACTCAAATAAATTTTCGAAAAAACTCAGATAGATTTTCCAAAAACTTAGATAAATTTGCCTAACACACAGAAAGACTTATTCAAAAACTCAGTTAAAATTTCCAAAATGAAGATAAATTTGTCAGAAAATCAGATAAATTTGTTAAAAACTCAGATAAATTTTCCAAAAACTCGGTTAAATTTGTTGGGTTGCCAAAAACACAGATAAATTTCTCAACAACTCAGATAGATTTGCTTTTGGGCTTTTGAAACCAGGTCAAACTTGACCCGACCTGAACTGGACTGGAACCTACCCTCTGGGTCATCTTCTTCCTCTTCTCGTTCTCCCGTTCCACAGCAAGAACCAGAAACATTCATGCAACGATGATGGCGCAAAGGAAGTTCAACACGGGGCTCCGGCTAGGTGGCAATGGTGATCCTCTTCTTTTCTTCTGGCAACGACGATGGCTCCGACGAAAAACTTGTCTTCTTCACCATTGAAAAGATCACAAGGAATCATTACCGTCTCTTTTTTATGGGGATCAGGGGATCTTTTCGAAACGCGTGGCAGCTTGCTAGGCGGATATTATAATAAGCGATGCAAGAATGCCTCACGAGATTGTCCATCTGCAACAAAACCACGTGGTGCATGTCGGATATGCACATGGAGTAAGTTGAACCCTGAGATTAAGTGGGGACCATCGGAACCCATGGATTTTTTGGGCAATCCTAACCGTCAGTGACTTAAGAAGGTAGACGAATTGTAATAGCTGATTCACTTTTGAGGGAAATATTCCCAAATGGGGTGTGGGTGGGGACTTAAAGGGTGTTCTTGGTAGATCCCTTCCACAGTCGTCGGGGTAGGTTGCAGACTGTCGGTCCTCCTACCGACAACGTCTGTGGCAGGGAGTGCAGTAAACAGGGAGATGTTATTAATTCGGTGTGACTGTTTGGTTAGGAGGAGTGGGAGTGGGTGTTGCAGAGGTGGCTGCTTGTATGGAGGGATACAGTTGATGGTCCGGTTGTGGACGATGATGATGAGAACGAGATAGGATGAGGCTTTGTTTTATCGGGTGTTTGGTTAAGTGGCGAAGATCAGAAGCAGGTTGATGTTGCTTGGTCTCGGGGTCGCTGGAAATGGTGGCTTTGAGATGATGATGGTGCAGAAAACACAAGTATTGCTATGATGTGGAGCCGGTCCTCCTCGCTCTCGAGCCGGAATTTGTGCTGTGGAAGACGATAGGGATCTCGAAAGTGACAAGGATGAGGTAGAGGATTCCGATCGCAATATGAGATGAAAGGATCTCTGCCTGCTGATTGAGAGAGCCAGATCTATCTTCGCCTTCGTCATCTTCAAAACCCTAGTTCTGAAACCCAAACGACAATTCCAACACAGAAATCAATGATCTTCTCCAATCAACAATCGTGGCCCACCTTATAATGAGGGGGAGAATGGAACATTTGAAATTTTAAAATTCAAAAGTAGATGCCTAACAGTTGAAAGAGGGCAAATTAGTCATGGAAATTGTATCCAGGGACCTCTAGCTGCAAACAGTCTAGCTGCTTGGACCACAGCACTTAAAAAGAATTTGCCTGAACCGGAGGCTGGATAAATTCAATTATAGGGACCTTTCGCTAATTATCTCTAAAAAGAAACACCTCATAAGGTCACAAAAATAGAGAAAATCAAACCTTAGGGCATAAAAAGGGTTTCTACATGCATCCACATTGGAATCAACAAGAAAAAGAAGCATTAAATTCACAAATTATGATCAACGAGAACACAAACACTAAATTCACAAATTATGGTTATGTACTTGCCTAAGGTTTGAGGTTGAGGGAGATGGTCTAGAATTATTATTATCACAGCCCAAAGTGCTAACCCAGAGAAAAGTTGGAAGAGAGTTGTGTGTGAAAATAAAAGAGTGTAGTGGTGTAGTATAAATAGGGAATAAGAATAAGAGTTGTAGTCTAACTTAAATTCTAAAAAGAATAGAGTTTGGGTTAGAAGAGAATTAGAGTTTGGGTTAGAAGAGAATTAGAGTTTTGGTTTGATAAGAACTATACCACTAAACTGGGCCCGGATTAATTATGGGTCAAAGACACCTATCCAACATGCCTAACTCATTAAACCTAAGCCTAACGTTGTCTCCACTTAGACTAATTACATATTTAACTAAAATACAATCAATTACATAATAATAATAAAAATAAATAATATAAATCAAAACGTCACAGGCATACCTGTTTGCCAGTCCGCACAATGACAGTTCTCACAAAAATACAAGTGATGTTAATAAACTCATTTTTGTGTCGAATATTTTCTTAAGAATCATTAATTGTAGCTGCACTCGACTTCAATCGTTTAATACATACGTGAGATCCTTGGTTGAATATAGATTCAGGTGCTCCCGCAGTGTATGCTGTTAGTAGCAGAAAGTACAGAGAAACTGCAAGCCTTATTATTAGGAAGATGCGTAGCTAGAGGGAGGGCCACGGGTACATGTGGGAGAATCTTCCACCCAGCGGTGGGGCATCTCTTCTTCCCCAAAGGCCTTTCTTTTAATTTGAGAAGACTTTAATCACATATAGAAGAGGAACGTTATGCATTTTATTGTCCTAGATTTTCATTAAGAGAGACCCATAAAAAAGTGACATTAGTCAGGAAGAAAGTAAAATAATAGAAAGACAATCATAAAAATAAATAAAGTGAAGACAGATTTGAATTCAACCTAAAAAAAAAAACCAACACTAGTCTCTTGTGAAAGTAGGAGATCATAGTCATCTTTCATTTTAACATCACCTTCCATTTTAACATCACCTTCATGACAGGTCCCTAGTATGTTCTACCAAACATGCCCCGTTTGGATAGAGTCACGTCAAAATTGAAGCTTAAAATTTTTTAAAATAAAAATAAATATTATATATATACAGCGTGGGGCGAGTTAAGATCAATAAAATCCAAACCTGTCCCATTTGAAAAAACATTACTATCAAATCCATCCCTAAAGCTTCCATTTTCCAGACAAGATGTCACATCAAATGCACTTTATTCAAAACTCCCCCCCATCCTTTTCATACAAAAAGTCAAAAAGCAACTACCTTTATCCACTAAAATATAAAAAAACTCCACTTTTCTATAAAAAAAAGTCAAAAGATTCCATAACAAACAACTAAAAATAAAATACCATCATAACCCACTTATATTTTATTCTTTCTTCAAAATCAACTTTACTTGACTTGACTATATTAGTAGAGTTACCAAACTGGCCCTAATAGAAGCGGGGAGGACCCAATCCATTGCCATCCGAACTGTTCTCGTTTTAATGACCCCACTCCACCACCACCCACCAATGCCCGAGCACTTTCATCTTGGCACTCATTTATCCCCATTTTATTGGGGCAGGCTAATGTGTCAGGAGTCTCAATTCAATTTTGTTTCATCTGATTAACATTCAGCACCCGTTAAGTATCTAGACGTCCGCAAGTGATGTCGGTGAAAGATCGCAACATGCTTTAGATTTTGAAATTAACTGTTGAGATGGCTCAAGTTTTCTACATAAAGTGTGTGAAAGCGGGGGTGGGTCATGGTTACGTGATGATTAGTCGCCTTCTGCTTTCGGTGGGTCTCTTTCCTGCATGCTGACATTTTTTCAACACTACTCCTGCTCCGTAAACCCTGTTTTGTCTGGTCCGTCCAATTGCAAGCCATTACATTTTGAGAAAGAAAGTAATCCTCTATCTTTATTTTGTGAAGGACATCACTATAGAGTACAGACTGACCTGACCAGCGCATGTTTAATAATTATAAAATACTTATCAATCCAAACCTCTTAAAATTGAAACCTCTCAAAATCAACTGCACTACCATACTAGGTTACAGGAGAGTTTATCCAACTTCCATCTGGATCCAGAGGGACTAGTCCAGTGTAAAGGGTCGGGAACCCTCCGATAGCCGAAAAAAAAAAAAAAAAACCTCTCAAAATCATGCCATGTTTTATTCTAATCTAAGTCAGTAAAATCATAAGATTGATTAATTATTGAAAAAAAAAGATTACAAACCAAAGGAAGTAAAATAATGGGCTTTTTGTATATAATCCCTATGGTTGGTGCTTGGTAGGATTTGTAAATAGGTCCTTGAGGTTTTAGTATTTGTAAATATGCCTCTATTTTTTTTCTTTTTAGTACCTTTAATGTCCCTAAAATCAATATTTCTAACAAGAATGGGGCAGCACTATGAGATTTGTGTTGGGTTTTTATATAAATAACATTTTTGCCCTTACATCCATTATTTTATCTCAAGTCCCAATAGTCACTCTCTCATGCACATGACCATTGGTGGACCCAGGAATAAGGGCTTGGGGACCCCAACCCCCCCGCCTCCGCAAATTCTAAAAATTAATATGTTTATTTACATTTGCCCTATTCTCCTGATATTTATTTTGCATAGATCCAAACACCACCCCCTCGCAAATTATAAAAATTAATAGTTTTTTACATTTTCTCATTCCCCAATATTTCTTTTACGGCATGAAGCATAATCATATATTTTGAAACTTTTATCAATCCAACGGTGGGTCGTATATGGATTGGATAAATCATAACTTGTTATAAGTACGGGCATTGATTGTTGTCATGACCCAATTGGATTTAATGACATGATTCTTATATTGATAAAAAAAAAATGGATTTATGTAGGATTATTCTCTCACACTAAGTGCAATTGTTAATGTTACATGCTTTATAAAAAAATTGAGTCCATGCTTTTGAAATTATGTTTATAAGGAGAAAATAAATGGACAAAAGTGTCATTTCGCTTAACCTATGGTGGTTGGAAGACTAATATTGATTTTGGGAACACATAAGGTATTAAAATGAAAATGCAAGGGCCTAGTTGCAAATGCTAAAACCTTAGGTGCCTATTTACAAATCCTACAAACCTTAGGGGGGTATATACAAAAAGCTTTTAAATAATAGTGTTTTACATATCATAAATCAATTGGTAGACCAAACTTTGTTTAAAGTCAAATGTCTCCGAGAACCATGATAGGAGTCCTCAATTTTGGGTGGCTTGGATTTTTTTTTAGATGGGTCCTTTTCATAAGTTTGTATGTTTGAACATGAATAACCAAATGATGAATGTCATTATATTTCATTATTCATTGAGATAATGAAATAATAGTACAACATTACACGTGCCTTGTGATTCGTAGGATTTTATGTGACACAATTTTTCTCAACTATATGAGTCTTATATACTGTATAATTATTTAATATTATTATTTTTTGGTAATTCAGCCTAGGGGGCTAGGATCCAAGAGAACCCGCATAAGTGGGAAGAGAAGCCTACAAATCCGAGAAGAGTGGAATACTATGACAATATTTTAAAACTATATCATTAGCTGATAATTATTAAGTTTAAGCATAATGTTTTGATATATAAAATTTCTATGTTTTTAATAATACAACATTCAATATTATTCAATGATCAATATCAGTTAATAATTTAGTAGCATTTAGGCAAAACAAATGATAGGTGTATGAATAACAAGAAAATATTAATTAATGGTTATTACGCAACAATTCAACAATATGTGTAAAAATTTGTTAACCTTCAACTGGTACGGGCAAAATCTTTCTTTCTTTTAATTTTTTTCCCCTCCCAAATGTGTGAGTGGTACATAACTAACATTTGATACGACTTGCTTCCTCAAGGAAATTTAGCTGTTGTTGACCACTAATTTGAACTCCGATAAAAGTAGCGGTGTTCATGGTTTGGGTCAGCCCGAGCCAGACCCGGGCACAGCCCTATTTAGTCTGGGCTTGGAATTAATATTTGGGCCCGATTATTGTATGGGCTGTGCCTTGATTCAACTGTAAAGAGTCAAGCCCAGCCCGGTAATAGGGGATAATAGAAAGGTCTGGCCGTCTGGGTACTATGGCCCATAAGATCATGGGCATGAACACGGTCGGAGAAGTGCAAGTGCCCTGTACCTGCTTTTCCAGGAAAAAGGTACTTTTGTTGTTCTGCCCTTCTTTCCATGAAATCACCAGCCGACTGCCTCGGTCATTCACAACTTGTAGGGAGACCTCCACCAACCTTCCGTGAGTCTCTATCTCAGCTGTAAGACGCAGCGACTAACGGCCGTGATGTAGTTGAATGGCCTTAGTTGAAGACTAGATGATGATGATGAACTTTATGGGAGTGAAATTTAGCATGGCACCATACATTCTCCAGGGCAACATGATGATATATTAGTATATTATGTACGCTTTATCAATTCTTGAACATTCCAAAATTACTCATGTTTGTACCAATCATTTCTCAACTTAAAAGAGAAATTTGAATCTCACATGTTGCCTTTGTACTTGCTAAAATGATGAGATATCACAAGCATGACAAAATATTTGAGATACAGAACGGGCAATGAAGATTAAAAAGGGAGGAAAGAAAAGAAGAGAGAGAGAGAGAGAGAGAGAGAGAGAGAGAGAGAGGAAGAGAAGGTAAAACGGAGCGAAAGACGAGAGAGATATAAAGAGGAGGTTACATGGAAAAAAGAGAGAGACATCTATTCAATGAATCGTTTTAAGATGAGGTCTTTTTTTTTTTTTTTTTTAATTCAAAATTGAGATGAATTAATTGGGTCCCACTTCCTGATGCTGATGTGGCTAATTATGGATGGATGTAAACTCAAAAAAATTCTAAAATGTGTATTAATTGCACCAACTGTTTTGTACCTTTCAAGAGAAAGAATGTGTCTTCTAGGTTCAAAAAAAGAAAAAAGAATTTCTTTTTGCAAGTTAAAGCCCAACTGTTTCACCCGATACTCGGAGACACTTGATATGGTCCAGGCTAAGGTAGCAAGTGCTTGGACACCACACGCTCGGGTAAGAGATGGGCTTGAGCCTACTATTTAAAACTCAGGTCGTGCCTGGACATTCTTCATCCCCGCCCATCAATGTCCCTAGATAAATGAATGTGCTTACAAGATCTTTGAAATTCAAATGAGAAAGAGTTAAAGATGATATGATCGATAATATGATTTAAGTTAGATTCGATCGACGTACATGATGCACCTAGCTCTCTCATTTGATGCTACTACGTAACGTAGGTCCACTTGGGTCCACTTTTATAATAAAGCCGCGTTTTAAAGGTAAACCCAATCACGTGCAAAACAAAAAGAAGACGCCGACTTGTGGCTCACGTGAAAAAAAAGTCCAAGCCGCGTCTTCTTTCTTTCTATTCCCATTTCTTCTTATCTTTCCCTTCTTTATTTGCAATGGCTATTAATTTGAGAAGACCTACTCACATTTGGGAAAGCTGTGCATGTGCTCTGAAGGACAGATACATGGCATTGGTATGGAGTTCTCTGGCAAACTTATTGACGCTTGCAGTGTTGTTACATGCCCAACCACCAGGTTAGCAGCAATCTTATATACCTCTATATTAATTCTTAACTACTTTTCTTCAAAATTCCTGCAAAAGCTTATCAGGTAGAGTTCCCCTTGTTAGTAGAGTTTACAAATGTCTGAATGGCTATTCATGCTTAGAAAATCAATACAACAATGATATATCTGGCTTATGAGGGTTTTTTTTCTCTTCATATGCTAAACTCACCCCAGATTCAGCTTGACTCTATTAGTAGAGTTTCCAAACAAGCCCGTGCACATGATAGAAAATAGAGACTATAGTCTATCCGTATAAGATAAATATAATGTAGTCTTTAAAAGAAATTATTAAACTTTAAGAGTTGTAAATCAAGAGATTAAGATGTTCCCGCACTGTATGCTACCTATCGTCAGAAGTCTGTGCGGGCTCATGCAGTGGCGGACCCATGAATTATATTTAACTGGGGCGGACCATGATCAATTAAAATCAATTAAAGAAAATAAAATAAAGAGAACTCACTGCCTAACAAGTTGTTCCAACAGAAATAAATTAATAATAAAATATTTAGTAAGAATTAAAAAATAGAGAATGGGTTTTACAGAAAGAGACCTCAATAGATAAAAGAGACAAAAAAAATAGCTAATGGGTTTTACACCGTCTTTTATCTAATACCTAGGACTACTATGTAGATCTAATATAGAGAGAACCAATAGCAACCCAAATGCCTCCCAACAGCTCAAAAATCAAAATGAAATAAATTAATAAAATTCCCATAAGTAGCCCAAAACACCTATCTCTTAATTAAATTCTTCTAAGACCCAAAAAAAAAAAGTTGAAATTTCAAATCTTGATACCTAGGAAGGTAGCTTCTGCTCTTACCCAACAATCAAATGCCCAGAGAACCCGAAAAAGTAAATAATTACACACAACAAAAAAAATTCAAAGACAGAAATTCAAACAAAACCAAAAATTCAAAAATTTAAATGAAACAATTCCAGAATTCCTTAAGGGCATTTAAAAATCTGAAAGTCATCCCTGTCCCACCAATTCCTAGTACCAAGCAATGATTTTGGTAGTTATAAGCCTATACCAAATCCCCAAAATATTACTCCATTTCTTCTAATGGAAGAGGACAATCAGTTAAAAGGATTGAAGACTCCTTCCAAGTTCACCGCTTAGATAATAGCTTCTCTAAAGAATGCTTCTATATACTATCTTAATTGGAATGGAGAGGTATCTAGTAATGGGCCCCTACCTTCCAGGGATCTGAACTATTCATTAGAGTTTTTACATGCATGAATGTCTTAGAACTCTTCCTAAATCCCCGCCATATGTAGTTTTCCATGGTTTTCATGATTTCATCAATCCATTATCAGGGACGATCATTGGCATTTGGGTGCACAACCAAGTGCATCACATCATTGGATGAGATTGAAGATAGAGGGAGAGAATCAGAGAAGGGAGAAAGGAGAAGAAAGAAGAAGGAGAGAGAGAGAGAATCAAAGAAGGGAGAAAGGAGAAGAAAGAAGAGGGAGTGCAACCTGAACAGGAGTGGGCCACTTTGCCCAAGCCGGAGGGGAAGAAGGAGAGCTAGGAATTAGGGTTTTCAATGAGGAGAGCTGAAAAAAGAGAGATGGAGGGGGAATAAGGTTTTTCCTTTTGGGACTTTTGATTGAGGTGGGGCGAGTCATACAAATAAAAAGGCATGTGTCATTTGTCCCATATCCTGTTTGGGTTCGCCCCTGGGCTCAGGTCAATGGGTTTTCTACCACCATCTCCTTCTATGTGTTGAAGAGCCTCCTGAGGTCTTTTGTTTCGGGTAAGAAGATACAAACATTTGGAAGAGGCTGTTCTGAGAGAGAGAGAGAGATGACATTGGTCTGGAGTTGCTTTTGGTTCATGGCGAGCTTATTGATATTGGCGCTTTTGGTTCATGGCTGAAAAAGTGCAGGGGTCTCCGAGATCTCTAGATTGGTCTACTCAAACAAACAATCCAAAAGTGTGCAGAAAAATATAATATGCAGCGGAAATAAAATCAACAAGCACACATCATAAGGACACCAAGTTTAAGGTGGAAAACCCTAACCGGGTAAAAAACCACCGATCCAATCTGGATCAAATCAAGCACTATGAATCTCGCAATTACAAGAAACCCAGATCTCCTCCCTAGATATCCCTAACCCAAGGACTGAAGTTACCTTGTGTCGCTTCACGCTTCAACGACTTTACACCGTTGATTGCACCAGATCCAGACCAGCACTTGACTCCTCAAATCTTCTCACAAGAAGATAATCTTCTACAAAGGATGCAGAAGAAGTGACTCTAGAGAACTTGGCAGCACAACTTCATAAAGCTCTAGAGAAGAACTCTCTCAATGATAAACTCTAACTCAGCACTATGAGAGGTGAGGTGTTTTTGGAATAGCCTTAGAACCCTTTAAATAGCCCTTGGTTCGTGCTTAACGTTGCCTAAAATGATTAGGACTAAAACAGCCAGTTTGAGCACAATTAGAAAATCAGGTTTCCAAATTCGTAACACTGTCTGCGCCAGGTTCGCTCGAGCGATCTCTCGGTTCGCTCGAGCGAACAACCCTCTGTTTCAGAATTGGGCAAGACAGAACATTGTTCGCTCGAGCCAATGAAATGGTCGCTCGAGCGAACTCCCCTCTGGACTTGATCCGAAAATTCTGCTCTTTCTCCAGCAGACTTCTTCTATTTCCTTCAGGCTTTCTGCTTCTGAGTCCTTCCAAACTTCTAACTTCAAGGGCCTTTTCTAAATAGAAAATTACAACTCAGAGACCCAGAGTTTTGTCCAACCCATGAATTTAGCCAACACACAAAATCCTAACAATCTCCCCCTTTGGCAATTCATGGACAAAACTCCCTAGGACAATACAATTTGATCTACCCATAATGAAACCAAAATACATATTAAAAAAAATAGCTCAGCAATGTAGATCTGTATTGTCTCTGACTCAGTTTGATCTTCTCAGCTTGATCTTCTCGAACTCCCCCTTGATCAGTCATTCTCCCCCTTTTTGTCCATAATTTGACAAAGCTAAAAAATACCAGCAGCTTTCTTGTCAATTAGGATCTATAGCTCCCCCTCAATAGCAACTCCCCCTGAATGTATCTTCGTAGCAGAGCCGGGGGTGGGAGCTTGTTCTCCTTGATCAGGGCTTTTTACATGTAGCCACCCACACTTGTGTAGTTTGATCTTTCAGTAGAGTGTGAGTAAACTCCTTAGCTAAATCAGATTTTCTAACCCAAATAGGAGTTGTCTTGGATGGAGAAAAATTCTTCGGCCATTGCTTGGTCTTAGGTAGACGGTGCAACTTTTTGCAATGGGGACGAATGTGTCCTTTTAATCCACAATGATGACAAGTGGATGTGCGTGCAGCTCGTGACACATTCTTTTTCTTGAAACTACTCAAAACATTATTTGAAAGTGCAGTATGTGGAGTAGCATGTGCAGCACTTGAAATAAAAACTGTTTTACCTTTAGCATTTGAAGTGGATGCACCATGATCATAACCAAGACCGCTTTTGTCAAAAGAAGGCTTCTGACTACACAAGATGTTTGTGAGGATCTTCGAACCAGTGTTCATCTTGTTGAGAGAGGCTTGCTTGACTTCTAGCTCAGACAGAGTGATCTTCAGTCTCCCTTGCAGATCTTGATTTTCAGCTTTCAGTATCACTATCTCTTTTTCAGCATTTTCAAGTTTTTGACCATCAGTAGTCAAATTTTCAGCCATACAATTTTTCTGACTTTTCAAGAGATGAACTTCTTTAGGCGCTTGCTCCAATTCTATCTTCAGTGCAGAATTTTCTTCTTGAATAGCCTTGTACTTGATAGTAATCTTGTTACCATACTTGGTCATCTTGACACAATCAGCATATGTAGCATGGTACAACTCTTCCCAATCTTTTTCTTGATCTGACAACTCATCTTCATTATCTTCATCAGTATCATTGTCAGTCACAGATTTAGCTATGAAAGCTAGAAACTTGCCATTCACATTGTCAGAAGGATCATCTTCGGGATCTTCTTTTTTTTCTTCAGAAGATTCTTCATCCCAAGTTGTGTTTAGAGCCTTTTACTTTGTAGCCTTTTTCTTGTTGGCACACTCATTTGCATAGTGACCATAGCCTTGGCATTCAAAACACTTTGTTCCTTTTACAGAATCCTTCTTCTCAAATTTGTAATTCTTTTTATTGGCTCTCTTTGTCTTCATGTATTTTTGATAATACTTCACAAACTCAGCCATATCATCTTCAGCTTCAGTTTCAGAATCAGACTCAATTTTCTTTACAGGCTTCTTTCTTGATTCTGATGTGGCTTTCAAGGCAATGCCCTTTTCTTTTGATTTGCCTTTATTGAACCGGTTTGCTTCGAATGTTTGAAGATTTCCAACCAGTTCATTCACCTTGAGGGTATCCAGATTCTTGTTTTCTTCAATTGCATCAACTTTAGAATCGAATTTGGAAGGTAGAGACCTCAAAATTTTCTTGACAATCTTGTGTTCTGGTATTTTTTCTCCCAGAATGAACACAGAATTGACAATTTCATTAAGCTTTGCATAAAATTGATCAAAGGTCTCACCCTTTTCCATCACGATGGTTTCAAAATCTCTATTCAGCATTTGCAATTTAGATTGCTTCACCGTGTCTGTACCCTCATAGACTGTCTGTAAGACGTCCCATGCTTCTTTTGCAGATTTGTAAGTAGAAATCCTTCTAAACTCATCAGCAGAGACTCCATTGTAAATGCAATTCACAGCCTTGTTATTACAATTAGATCTATACTTCTCATCCTTAGACCATTCAGCTTTAGGTTTAAAAACAATTTTTCCATCAACCACAGATGTTGGTCTAGAAAACCCATCTTCAACAATATCCCAGACATCATCATTAATGGATTTAAGGAAACCAATCATCCTTTGCTTCCAATAGGCATAATTAGAACCATCAAACAAAGGAGGCTTGGAAGTTGATGTCCCTTCTCTATTGAGCACCATTCTAGAAATCTTGGAGGATCAAACACAACAAAATAGTGCAACCCTCTCTGATACCAATTTAAAAAGTGCAGGGGTCTCCGGGATCTCTAAATTGGTCTACTCAAACAAACAATCCAAAAGTGTGCAGAAAAATATAATATGCAGCGGAAATAAAATCAACAAGCACACATCATAAGGACACCAAGTTTAAGGTGGAAAACCCTAACCGGGTAAAAAACCACCGATCCAATCTGGATCAAATCAAGCACTATGAATCTCGCAATTACAAGAAACTCAGATCTCCTCCCTAGATATCCCCTACCCAAGGACTGAAGTTACCTTGTGTCGCTTCACGCTTCAACGACTTCACACCGTTGATTGCACCAGATCCAGACCAGCACTTGACTCCTCAAATCTTCTCACAAGAAGATAATCTTCTACAAATGATGCAGAAGAAGTGACTCTAGAGAACTTGGCAGCACAACTTCATAAAGCTCTAGAGAAGAACTCTCTCAATGATAAACTCTAACTCAGCACTATGAGAGGTGAGGTGTTTTTGGAATAGCCTTAGAACCCTTTAAATAGCCCTTGGTTCGTGCTTAACGTTGCCTAAAATGATTAGGACTAAAACAGGCAGTTTGAGCACAATTAGATAATCAGGTTTCCAAATTCGTAACACTGTCTGCGCCAGATTCGCTCGAGCGATCTCTCGGTTCGCTCGAGCGAACAACCCTCTGTTTCAGAACTGGGCAAGACAGAACACTGTTCACTCGAGCCAATGAAATGGTCGCTCGAGCGAACTCCCCTCTGGACTTGATCCGGAAATTCTGCTCTTTCTCCAGCAGACTTCTTCTATTTCCTTCAGGCTTTCTGCTTCTGAGTCCTTCCAAACTTCTAACTTTAAGGGCCTTTTCTAAATAGAAAATTACAACGCAGAGACCCATAGTTTTGTCCAACCCATGAATTTAGCCAACACACAAAATCCTAACAATGGCCATCCAGGTTAGGTAGCAATCTTATACCTCTACTTTTCAACTACTTCTTTTTAAGAAATTTCTGGAGAAGGCCTTTTTGGTCGGATTTCACTTGTTTATATAGTTTAAAATGTCTGGATGGCCATTAACGCTCTACACAATGATAATAGACACGTCAACATTTCTACCTGGCTCCCTAAGGAAGATCAGCTCGAGTTAATCAGGCTCCGACTCAAGGTTGGATTGCTATCTCATAAGCCAAGCTAACCCTAGATTCAACTTGGGGTAGCTCAGCACAGTTCGTTAAGAGGCTCCACTACACGCGCTTGACTGAAGCCTAGCTAGTTAAATGGCTGTTAGTTAACTAATGAGGGGCCTGAAGAACAAGATGGTACTAGATTTTCAATCCCTATCGTCAATAGAAGTTGGAGCCTTATGTATTTGGGGTTTTTATGGATTAATCCCTTTTATACTCAGGTTGGACAGAGGATAATGATAAAAATCTCCCGAATGTTAGTAGAGTCCCTTGACTTTGGGTTTTTTTTTTTTTACAATTTTCCCCAAATCTCATGGTGTCATGAGTCACATTATCATTGATTTTCCAATGGTAATCAACAAGGAGAATTCAATTTTTTATTTCACCATATATTGAGATCTTATAATCTGTAATAATTCAGTAAGAGCTAGAAATCTAATTTTTTTTCCTGGAAATCCTATAAAAATAAAAGCCCATGATCTTGTGAGACAATATATTTAAGTTCATTTACACTTTTTTCTAAAAAGTAACTCAATGAAGCTTATACACACAATGGTTATTAGGTGTGCCCGGTGCGCAGGGTGGGGCCCACCTGGGGGTCTAGTCGAGTGGACCAAATTTTTTTCTTATTTATATGGTTCCCACTGAGCTTGCACCTACCTGAATGGATTGTGCACAATTAGATCGACTATACACCAATCGAGTGGACAAAACTTGTGGTCCCTAGATGATAGGGTTAGAATGACTGGATGGGGTTGGGTTTTTTTTTTTTTTGGTTTTTGTAGAGAGGAGGGGCCTAGGCAGATCATAAATTCTGCCAAGGTTCTAGCCCCAGGCGGGACCCATAGCCTTGCGTGCATGGAACTCCAGCACGTAAGTCGCACATTGGATGACTGCTTAGTCATCTAGTGTGCGACGTGCTGTGGGACCCGGCTGCAATTGGGATCGAGGGGATTTTAAAAATTAGGCAGTACCTGCCTACCCACCTACTAATTTCTTGGCCCATTTGATCATCCTATCATCTTCAATTCGGGCCGCAAAAGTTTTACAGTCCATTCAAATCAGTGCACAATTGATTTGTGGGTCCAGTCCATTTGGATGGGTGTTAAACACATGTGACCAGTGTAATTTAGGGGGCTTGCATTTTTGGTCCTTTTGGATGAACCAATAGTGGGCCCCAGTCGCCTCGGTGCTCACTTAATATGTAGGCCAGATCCCTAACAGGCCCTTATGTTGCGTTTCGTGCGCACCTTCTTGGACAATTTCAAGCGTATTCATATTGGTGTGAAAAAAATGGAATCCATAACATTCTAGGGGGTGGCTGTGTGTGACACTTAAATGGGTGATTCGGTGGGCCTGCTAGGTGGTGTGCACCATAACATCCATGTGCACCTCATTAGTCGATCACATTACTTATATATCTTACTAACAGCTTGTGGGACTCCTCGTGATCAATCTAACCGAGTCACACTCATTGTGCTTCTCATGAAGTGACAGAAGTCCAAATTTAATACCTTCATTCATCCATTTAGTACACTCTCGTTGGGTTGGAATCCTAAAAAACATGATGCCTTTTAAAATTATTAAGCTTGATCAGGTCCATGGATAGGACGGGTTAAGATGATCCAAGGGACTTGAGATTTCACCCACAAGTAGTTCTGATCGAGATCTTGAGATTTCACCCACAGTTACTTCTGATCGAGATCTTTGGAAATGACCACCTCTCTGAGGCCCAGGTGGGCCCCATCAGTTGGACTGGATCATTAAGCCATGTGATGTACGTGTATGGAATTGGGAGATTCTACAACACTATTGATATATATGGGCTTGTCTTCAGTACAGTGACACTGCAGCATATACCCAATATGTAGGTACCGCGTAGTAGGAAATTCCAAACCGCATTTAAATCATTTCAAAACATCCTTTGAGATAATGAATGTATCTCTTTCCGTTTTTGCCTTCCGAGTTTCAACTAAACAGTCGATCTGTTGAAAAGAAAGGCAAAATGTATTGGGCCCCACCTTAGTGTTTTCCCTTATAAATATAAAAATGAAACCCACCTCTCTAAGGAGGCCCACCTCTCTAATGCTTATAGAACCTCTCTCCATTGCTCACCTCTTTTATACGAACTTTCAAATTAACATGTTTCTTACATAATTCTAGCACCTTAAATTGAATTGGAGCCCACCTTTAAAATGATTATTTATAAATTTGATTAAAATATAAAAAATAAAAATAAAAAAGATGCTGAATCGCATGAAATGATATGGCCCTCATGGCTGATACAACTCTTCAATTGAAATAGTATTTAGCCAACTCTCAATCCTAAATTTCATTGCACCTCAATGTTGATGTACTACTCAAGTTTGGGTGAGTATTTTATTTTAATTCATTGCAGTTCAATGCCAATGCACTACTAAAGTCTAGTGTTTTTTTTTTTTTTTTTTTAATTTTTTTTTATTGAAGTTTGGTTGTGTATTTGGGAGTTAGCTAGCCAAATACCTTTCAATTAGAGAGTTATACCAGCCATAAGAGCCATATTATTTGATTTGATGCAATTCAATTTATTTTTGATTTTTCTAATTTTAATTAAATTTGTAAATGATCAATTTGAAGGTGGTACTCACTTTAGGTTAAGATGCTAGAATTACATAAGCAATGTCTTAATTTGAAAGTTGCTATTAGAGGGGGTTCTCTCCTTAGAGAGGTGGGTCCCATTTTTATATTTATGTTGGAAAAACATTGAGGTGGGCCACTTTTTAGAGTACCATTTAAGAGAATCGGTGGGCTCCCGTGCAGCAGCGCTGTAACATAATAAGATGCATCTTCTCTATCCTCATATCAGCGCACGCCACGTTCCAAATTAGCTGTCCCAATTCTGCATAAATTACAAGCCTATTTAAGACTTCCTTGTAGTATAATTTCTTCCAAACTTACCCTTATCTTTTAAGTCCCGCCTATGCAAGGAGAGTTCAATTGACGATAACACTGCAAATGGGATCCATGAATTTATAATCTCATTTATAAAATAAATTAATGGGCCCCCATTTTTCTCATGAACTGGCTTCCTCGATCTAAATATGTTTGGCCTATTCTATTTCAATTGGGGCCCACTGAATTTAAATCTATGATATGGATGCATAGTTGTATGTAGCTTGGGATATCAGCATGATAATAAAAGTTGAAGTTTTAAAAACTACTGGGCTGCACTGGTTCACTTTTTTTTAAATGGTCTCATATAGCAGTGGGCCTCCTTTTTTTAGTTCTAATTTTAACTTTTCTTATAGGTGGGACCTGCCATCAAGCTTCCATACTTCTTTCTTTTAATTATTATTTAACAATGGGACGAATCATGAAAGTTAATAAAGTGAGAAAGGAGTGTTATTAGATGTGGGCCCACCTTAAAAAAAGGGAGACCATTCTGCAATCTAATTTTCTAATGAGCATAAAACACTTAGCTAGTGTGAAAATTCTCTTTGCTTCACTCAATACAAATACATACCGGGCCTACCACCTCTATAATGTGCCAGGGCCCTCGACATCATAAATGTAATTTTAAAAAATTAAACCATGAAGGATAGCAGCAAAAAAATTATTTTTCGTTCGATCAAATGATCTTCTAAATAAAGACAATAATGTTCAAGTAAATGGCTCAT
The DNA here is from genome assembly GCA_028538565.1 of Umbellularia californica. NCBI lineage: Eukaryota > Viridiplantae > Streptophyta > Magnoliopsida > Laurales > Lauraceae > Umbellularia > Umbellularia californica. Next base: position 3,033,956 of record JAPQWN010000003.1, on the reverse strand, counting down.
AGACAATATCCTTTTGGTCAAATGGAGACGGACAACTTTCTTTTCTAGTGCATCACATTGGAGCTACGTGTGAATCATCCAGTTATATTTACATATGGAATTGATGATCATAATCGTTGATCAAGAGTAGCAAAAGAAATTGATGATCATAATCATTGATCAAGAGTAGTAAAACGAAAAGCTAAATCAAATATTATAACTATTTAATTTTTAGAGTGAATTGACATTTTTGCCCATCTTTTTATCCCTACGTGCATAAATTCAAAAGCTCGGACTTATTTTTTCTAAAGATTATAACATTAAGAATTACATTTAGTGGGGAGAGAATAACTGTATATAAATATATTTCTTATCAATACAAGGTCTATTTCATTAAGCCCAAATAGATCATAATGATAATCAATACCTGTGCTTCTAGTTGGTTATGACTAATTCAATTCATGCATGACCCACTATTAGATTGATGAAAGTTTCAAAATATATGATTAGGCTTCATGTGCATTAAAGAGTTATTGAGAGCGACCGTTAGGACTTGGGATAAATAATGATATTTTTGTAAATATTAATATACTCATTTTTGTTTAATGGATATTAGGGCAAATGTGTCATTTTTATAAAAGTTCAATATAAATGTCACGGTTGTTACCCATTCTCAATAGAAATATTGATTTTGGGAACATGAAAGGTATTGAAATGAAAAGGTTAAGGCATGTTAACAAATACTGATACTATATGGGCCCATTTACAAATCATAAAAACTTCAGGTGGTATATACAAAAAAAAATACCTCTACATATATCCATATGTACTGATATTGATGTGAATCTAGTGTTGGAGAGGAATCCTCATATCCATGAACCAGGAGAGGAGGGTTAGTTACTTCTTTTTTATTTTGACGCTGAACCTCCTCCAGATAGAGGACGTTAGACAAGAGGCAAGGGCGTGAGAAAAGAGTTAAAGACTATGAGGGAGACATGGCCAATTGGGCAAGGGAATCTTCGTTTCATGACCCTACCAGCTAAATTTGTGGAAAAGGCGCAGAGGCCAAAGAAAGAAAAGATTTCAACTAGCTATGCTTTATTTCATATTTACATAGTGACCTAGGAATATTTGATTGAACCTCCTTAAAGGTCAAACTACAATCCAATAACATTAGGTAATTACCTTGATTTTTGTCTTGTGTTAAGATAATCTTATAATCCTTGTAATGCTATGATAATGGCGATGATATTGAGCCTGTGTACTTTTACATGTTTTTATGTGAAAATATGGTTTATTTTTTTAGAGTTAAATATTTAATTAGATGAAATCAATCTAATGATGATTACTGCTTAAATTGACGTTCTTCTTCTTCTTTGGTATTTTTGTCTAATATATTATGATTGTATGATATAAACAGTTTAATTTTATAAATGATAGGCCCAATATATATATATATATATATATATTGACAGTGAACTGACAAATGGCATGTTTTAAACTGGTAGGCCAAATTCAGGCCAATAGGATATGGCAATGCTGATGATTAATTTTTGTTGGCTACCATTAAAATAACAATTTAATCTTCATTCTCTTTTGGTTAAAATGTATTTATCTTTATTTATTTTCCCACAGGCTTCATCAGCATAGATTGTGGCACAGCTAATGATACCAACGTCTATATAAAAAACGACATTACTTATATTTCAGATGCTCAATTTATTGAGACGGGTGTTAACGAAGATGTTAGAATAAATAGGGAGGATCTACGAAGGTTGTATGGTGGGGGGGGGGGGGGGTCTCCTAAGGTTGTATAGAACCGTCAGAAGCTTTCCAAATGGAAACCGCAACTGTTACAAGTTGGGTTCTCTCAACAAGAGCATCAAGTATCTTATCAGAGCAAGCTTCATGTACGGAGACTATGACGGCAAAAATAAGACACCAGAGTTCGATCTCTACATAGGTGCCAACCGCTGGAGGACCATCTCTTTCTCCGCTGTAACTGACGCATTCTATTATGAGATCATCATTGTAGCAACAATGAACTTTATATCTATTTGTCTCGTGAATACAGGCTCCGGAACACCTTTTATATCCGGACTTGAGCTACGGCAACTGACCAATTCCATGTATGGTGTTGTGAACGGGACCCAGTCCCTCTGGCCTTTTGGCCGATATGACGTCGGACGATCCATTGAAAACAGTGTCATCCGGTGCGCACTAAATCTCTCTTTCTCTATCCTCCTATGGCAGTAGGCAGCTTTGATTTTCTTGCTTGACATCACTCATATATGGACATTCATTGTAGAAAAACTGTGCATAAAATAGCATTCAGATTATTAGGGCATTTTTCACCATGACTGAACCTTTTGCCCAGTGGATCATTTTAGCCTCTTGTTACAAGACCTTTACCCCCCACCCCCTTTTTTTTTTTTAAGAATCAATTAAAAGACTAAGTCACATTTGGATGAATGTCAAAAGGCATGTGACATTCATGGTGACAAGGGGTCCGAGGGGATTATATGGGGTTATTTGGAAGTTTCACAGAAAATATAAAAACCAGCGAAAAGCGCCCGTGCTTGTTCACAATATTATCTATTAATAAAAATACCGTTAAGCTTTTTAAAAAAATAAATGTAATGGGATATCTGTAATTCAAAGGCCTAGAAGAAAGATTCACCAAGAAGTAGTTTTAAGTATATATTCCTCAACAATCTTTTACAAAACAATCATCATCAATCTTATAATAAAAAAATGATTGTTCAACCTGATATGGAGATATCAACATCATTTCGGATTCCAGCACACATGAATACAAATGTAATCTACAGCTTATGTGGGTCTCTCACTATATCCATCAATAATTGCAAGATAAAACCCAAATATAAGTTTTAAATTGCAGCTGAATTTGAAATAGGGAGATGCCTCCTAATTATTTAAGGAACTCATAACTAAATGTAGTGTAATATCTTAGAAATTACCTGAAAAGAGAAATAATCAACAAAGAAACTTCATTCATGGGAATAGATCCATTGCAAGGAGGAATGTCAAGAATGTATATCACAAGAACCATCCTTTCTCAATCCTTGTCTAGATGGTTGTTTTACACCATAACCATGCATATGAGACCACTTTGCAATGAAACACGAGTATAATAAAATTAAATATTTATGGAAAATCCTCTAAGATCCATCTCACAAAATATTAAAATCACCAAAATAAGTTCCACATCCAAGAGATAATGATAAAAACCTGATCTAGTTGATGATATATGCTCCAAGTCAAGTAAATAAGTTTTAAGTCAATCAAACTTACTTACGGAAAAAACATGCATTTTTTTGGTTTTCCAACATAGTGAAACAGGACAGATGATGCATTTTTTAAATTAATCTTTAAACTAATAGACTCAATGAACTAATAATAACTCAACAAAATATGTAGTTCAAGATCATACAACATCAAATGATTTGTATTATATTGTTCAAATACCATTAAATAACTAATTGTTCAAATTCAAATAAATGATCATTTTATCACATGATAAAGGAACAAAAAAAGCTTTAAAATATATCCTTTTCAGCATTTGAAATTTTAAATATATATATATATATATATGTATGTATAAATATATATGTTGTGTGTGTGTGTGTGTTTTTTTTTTTTAAGATATAGAATGATTCAATCTAATAGGGGTTGATACATGATACACATTGTGGATCTGTATCAGTTTTTGCCAGTGGCAATTACAACATTTTTATGAGCTTTGATTGTTGTTTCACAGCCCTCATGGAAACTATATATTTCCCCTTACTATACAAGTGGAGGCAATACTATCATTTCTTTATGAATGTCATATCTTTAGTTAAATTTAATCACTAAGAGAAGGCATAAAGCCATGGACAAAAGCAGTTCATCGTAGAAATGAGTGATTTGACAGGGAATTTGTTTAAGGTTAGAGTCAATTTAATAGGTTATATCATTAAAGTTTGAAGACCATTATGCTGGCATTTTTCTCAAACTCTGATAAATTTAGTTTTTTGTTACTTAGAACTCCCTATGTTTCATTTGTTTGATATATTCAATTTTTTTCTGGTTAATGATCAGTATTCCAATTTATCACTTACATCAAGCAAAACAGAAATAATTTTTCAACCACAAAAAGAATAAAGTTTGATACACAAATAAAATTAGTACTATACTCCATCCAAACAACCTTGATGGTTCGTTTCCATCTTCATTCCCATGAATAAGATTGAAATTAGTAATGCACTTTAAACAATCTATTGCGGTCATGGGAGACTAAAAACACCAAAATAAATTTTCAAATGAAAGAGATAATGATACAGACTTAATCCAGCTCATCATACATGTCCCAAGTGAACCTAAACGATTTTTAACTCAACCAAGCGAACTTATGGAAAACACTTGCATTTTTTGTTTTTCCAACACAGTGAAACAGGACATATGATTTTTCCTTTTTTAGATTTAACTTCAAAATGATTGAGTAAATGACCTGACAATAACTCAACAAAATATGTAGTTTAAGATCATATGACAGCAATGATATGCATTATTATAAAAAATTAATTTTTCAAATTCCATTAAAAAAATAATTTTCAAATCCTGATAAATGGTCATATGTCACATGATAAAGGAGAAAACAGCTTCAAAATCTACCACTTTCAACATTTGACCAAGCAATAACTCAACAAAATATATAGTTTAAGATCATATGACAGCAATGATCTGCATTATTATAAAAACTAATTGTCCAAATTCCATTAAAAAAATAATTTCCAAATCCTGATAAATGGTCATATGCCACATGATAAAGGAGAAAAAAGATTCAAAATCTACCATGTTCAACATTTGACCAGACAATAACTCAACAAAATATGTAGTTTCAGATCATATGACAGCAATGATCTACGTTATTTCAAAAAATTAATTGTTCAAATTCCATTAAAAAAATTAATTTCCAAATCTTGATAAACGGTCATATGTCACATGATAAATGAGAAAAAAAAGCTTCAAAATCTACCACTTTCAACATTTGACCAAGCAATAACTCAACAAAATATATAGTTTAAGATCATATGAAAGCAATGATCTGCATTATTACAAAAAAATTAATTGTTCACATTCCATTAAAAAAATTAATTTCCAAATCCTGATAGATGGTCATATGTCACATGATAAAGGAGAAAAAAGCTTCAAAATCTACCACTTTCAACATTTGACCAGACAGTAACTCAACAAAATATGTAGTTTAAGATCATATGACAACAATGATCTGCATTATTATAAAAAATTAATTGTTCAAATTCCATTAAAAAATTAATTTCCAAATCCCGAGAGATGGTCATATTTCACATGATAAAGGAGAAAAAGCTTAAAATCTACCACTTTCAATATTTGGGAGTTGTAAATATTTTTATATGTTTTTTAAGACATAGAAAGATTCAATATAATAGGGGTTGATAGATGACACATATTGTCGAACTGTATCAATTTCTACAAGTGGCAATTTCAATGGATTTTATGAGACTTAATTATCACAACCTTCGTAAAAATTATATATCTCCTCTTACTTTACCAAACAAAGGTATCACTTTATATAAATAGAGTTTAAAGGCATACTATTAGATTGATATTTTCTAAAACGGTAAAAAAAACCCATTTTTCTCTCCTTGCAACTCTCTATTTTGCAATATCTGTTTTGTAATATTCATTTCATTTATTCTTCTATTTACTAATAGTTATTCCAATTCATCACTTACAGTAAGCAAAAAAAAGATAGTTTTTCAACGACACAAGGAACAAAGTCTGATACATAATTGTTACAACTGCCTAATTTTCATTTGTTTGATATATTAAATTTTTTTCTGTTTAATGATCATTATTCCAACCACAAAATGATATAAAAATGAAGAGATGTAGTAATTTAAATGCAAACAATCAAAGAGGTCCGCCGATCTGATATCTAGTGTGAACAAAAATAGTGAGACAAAAATTGAAATGTTAATGCTAAAATCAGAGACTTCTCAATAATCACCACCACTGATTCCCCAGATCATGAATTGATAATTCTTCATAAAAAAATATAAAATAATATAAAAAATTAAATAAAAGATTTTGTGATTAAGTACAAAACCAAAGAAAGTACATGAGATCTCCAATGTAAACAGAACAAACAGATGGGAAAAAAAGATGGTAAAAAGCTTTTGAGGAGAACTACCTTGTAATTGGGAATGACGACATTTAGATCTGCCAAAATTGTTCTAATCATGCAAGTGGCGAGTGGAGAAAGGAGAGAACAATAACTACAAAGAAGGAACTTTTGGTTCTACGATGATGAAGAAGTCGAAGTCGCGGCCAAGGAGCACCCACACAATAAATTTTCTGATGTAGCTGGTGGGATCAATGACAAAGACTGTGATGTCGTTAGGATTTCTGAAACTGAAGAAAGAAAGTTACGAATCATATTTGGTTGAGATTGTGATTTGGGATTAGGATTTAGGTTTTAGAGAGGATAGGTTTGGTTGTGGGAGAAAATAAAGTCTTTGGACATAGAGAGAGGTATACAGAAAGATGAGGAATGTGAGGGGAGAGGATAGAGAAGAGGAAATGGCTTGTAGCCTTTAAAGGTAGAAAATGTAGAGACGTGAATAGAAACACAGAGGGAAGCGGAAAGAGTTTCTGTAACATTGGATTAGTAAAAAGAACGTTATTAATATGGCTAATATTATTAGGAGGATTAATGAGTGATATTAGTAGGAGGTCAACGTGAGAAGAGTCAAAATCAAATTTGAAATTGACAATGAAATTGAAAATCGAATCCACATTGCTTCATATATAATAATGGTCTACATGTATAAATGATTCATATATAAATCATCTTCATATACAAACAAGACATGTGAAACACATTCCATTGTTTTTCATGTTCACACCTCTTCACATGTGAATCTGTGTACATCCAACGGTCACATCTTCCTCTGGTTTTCACAAAGTTTTAAGAACCCATGATGAATTAAGTGATGAGATTGAACCCACTAGTAGTTTTTTGGCATTCTGAGGAGGATTAACAAGTTAGATCGCGAAGAAGAGTCCCATAAAAGTCAGAATGGCCTTTTTCACAAAAATTCTCACAATCCATGAATGATCAATGTATGGAATTTGAGCCCCCTAGCCATTTTACGTCCTATGAATAGATTGAACAGTTCAAATCTTGCTTTAGGGGCCAACATGATTCAAAACTTTGAAAAAATCAGACTGCTTTTACAACTCGTGGAATACACTTTATCCTCAATGTATGCATCCAACTGTTATACACTTTTTAAAGATTCCTAAAGATCTATGAAGAATCAAGACCTAACATCTGACACCAGAGCTGTGTTTGGCCTTCTAAAGATAAGTAATGGTTCAGATTGTAAAACATGGGGCTAACACAATTCATAAAATGTAAATTTAGTAGTCCAAATCTTTTTTTTTTCATAATTTTCTCACAAATCATGATGATCCAACTGCTAAAATTTGACAGAATGACCATCTTTTACCTCCTAAATGTGATCAACGGTCCAAATGATGCTATAGGGATAGATATTATTCAGAAAATGAAAAAAAAAAAAAAAAAGAAGCTGGGACCTAAGTTTTCACATCGTAGGCACTATAGCAACACCTTTTGTAGTGTGATTCCATTTCACATCCGTTGAGATGGTAAAGAGTCAGCCCCTTTCTTCACACCTTTTCATAGGCTTCTTGTGTCTTCTTTTTACACCTAATGAGTAAATCACCTAAACAAACACAATGCGTGTGGAACTGTTGCACATGATAATCATTTATATATGTAAAATAGTGGAAACAGACGACACAAAAAAGATGGGTGTCTTTTATTAATTTATCTACTAGTAAGTTTTGGCAATCAATTTTGTTTGTGCAGCTATCCGGATGACGCATTTGATCTAATTTGGAAGCCAAAAGAGGACGCTAGTTGGATTTCCTTCAGCACCTCGCAAAATGTGGCAAATAAAGATAGGGCGATCGAACCACCGTCAACGGTCATGATGACTGCAGTTCGTCCAATCAACGACGGGGCTCAATTGTACTTTAATTGGACGACAAAATCTTCCACCCAGCAATTTCACCTTTACATGCACTTTGCTGAACTTAAGCTACTGGGACCTAATATAACAAGAGAGTTCACTATATGCTGCGGCAACAACTCATGCCATAACTCACCTATTCGCCCAGAATACCTTGTTACAACCACCATCGAAACCCCCCAACCATTGACTGGCCAATATCACTACGCATGTTCAATTAAGAAGACTCCAACTTCCACCCTTCCTCCAATCCTCAATGCTATTGAGATTTTCATCATCTGGCAACTCCCCACAACCCCAACAAGAGAAGATGATGGTATGTATGCAAGTTGTGATGTCTGCATTCTTCTTTTTCTTCTTTTTTTTTGTCCTCGTGCTTACATTCATCAAAGCTCCATTTTAAGGCATGTCAATCGCCTTTTTTTTTTTTGAAAAGGAGAAGCTAAATACATTTTAGTCTTCCAACAAGAATACTTGATCCTCTACATGTATTAAAATGTTTTGGAATTAAGAAGAGGACGTGGATGGAAGCAAAAATTAATGGATCTAAAGAACTACAACCTTCCCAAAGCTTTAGCCCTAGATAAATCGGAATGAAGAAACAAATTTCATGTAGCCGACCCCAACATATATAGTTGGAATAAGGTTTTGATGAAGATCATTATGTGTTGACCCCTATTTAGCCAATGACAGTCCTCTCCTATAGAGTGACTCTTGGACAAGCCATTTACAACCAAAGACAAGCACCTTATCACTATAAAGGGCGTTTTTGGACTTACCATTTACAATCAATCAATTCCATTGGCCTTTGCCAATCGTCTCATTAAAGGCATTAATTGTACAGTCATTGGGAAGAGTTTCTATTTTGACCATCCACTTTATTATTTTAGATTCAAAGTCAATTATAACTAATTGTATTAACTCTTCGTAGATAGATGATTGACAATTTTAATATTAAGGACACGAGTAAGTGGTAGAGTAGAAGGTATTCAATACTGCACCCTTGAGATTGTAGCATGCAAAATGGAATATCTACTTTCATCATTTTTCATCAATAGAAATTGTGTGTTTTTCTATTGCTAGTTGTTTTAAACTCAACTCGTAGCTATGAGTACCTTTAAACTCAGCTATTAAGAAATTTAACTTGTCAGTTTTTTTATTTGTGAAAATTAGTTGAAGCGATGGTTGACATCAAAGCGACTTACAAAATATTGGAGAGAAACTGGATGGGTGATCCATGTCTGCTAGAAATTTACAAATGGGAGGGCTTGACTTGCGACAACAACACTCTTTCAGATGCCCCTGCAATCGTATCCTTGTGAGTTCTCCCTACATGTCAAATATCCAATGCAAAGACGATGCTTGTTAATGTTCACCTGGCCTGATGAAAAGTCACATATTTGCCCCACAGGAACCTTTCTTCTGTAGGATTGAAGGGAAAAATAGCTGCTGCTCTTGCCAATCTCAAGTTCATCCAGTCCTTGTAAGTTTCTAAGTTAGCATAGATGGCCCCAGTCGAAGATTGAAGCCCCTGGATCATATTGCACTGTTCATTCTCTAATAGTGCCAAAATTTCAACCATACATCTCTCTCGCTGATGTCAAATTAGGTCACCATAAACCTAGAGTCTCAATGTCTCGTGTATTAAGCAATTCAATGTACAACCTCATTGTTTACTAATGTATCCAACAACCATTTAGGGACTTTAAATGAGACAATTGGCAATGACCAACCAATCTAATTTAATGGGCCCTATCGATCAAGCTTTTATGTACTTGGCTGATCCACAAACAGTCGTTTTATTTAATGAGCCCACAAATACAACTCATGTAAAGCGCTGGACTCCTATATATAGTGCCTAATCTTGTAACTCTTTCCTTTCAGGGATTTGTCTTGGAATAACTTGACTGGACCCGTACCTGATTTTCTAGGGGACTTGCCATTCCTATCATCCTTGTAAGTTGAAGAGCATTTGATGAGTTTTAAGTTTGAAGTACCTGTAATCAATATGATCGTGGTTTGAAGACTGCAATCATTTCAGGAATTTAAGTGGCAACCAACTCAGTGGATTGATTCCAACCAATTTGATAGAAAAATCCAAGAAAGGATCACTCAAGTTGAGGTATGGTCTCACAACAAATAACCGTGGACTTAATTTCCACACAAAAATTTATTCCAATTTGTATCTATCACAATGAGAAGCACAGTTGGGAACATCTTCAAGGAGACTAGAGAAGATATGCCACTGATGCAATGAGACACTAAGTGTTTTCGACCGTGCTTAGAATAGTGACACAAAATCAAAGACTAAATTATACTCAAGAACATATTCCAATTGAAACTTTTCATGCCTACAAACTTGTTTTTTTTTCTGACTTTGTTGAATATGATTACTAAGACGTTTGATCTTTTATAACAGTCTCGATGGCAACCCAGATCTTTGTGTGCCTGGTTCATGTAGCAGGCATTCTAGCAAACGAAAGATTACTATTATTATTGCGGCATCAGTTGCGTCTGTAGTGATCCTGTCAATCTTGTTGATAATCCTAAGGAGATTCAAATGGCGAAAAGAAGGTAAGTATTCCATTGTGTGAAGAACTTCTAACATCTCTAGAGATAAATCCTAATGTAGGCAGACTAATTGTTGTTTTGTTGGTGAATCAAGACCTTAAATTAGGGAGAAAAATGATTTTCAGAATCCGCCTTAATCGGCAATCCTAGGTGTAAAATGAACTGGGAGAAACAATGTCAATGGTCCACATTCAAAAGACAAGTACCTAGGCTGTCTATGGCCCATATGTTGTTGCTGTTGTTGCTTTGGATTCACTGAATTAGCCGATGGACTTAGAGAGAGTAGTAGAAAAGTCATGAATAAATTGTAGAGAAAAAAAAAAAGACACAAAGAAGAAAAGCTTAAGAGTAAAATGAGTTGATAGAGAGAGCTCTCCACCCTTAACCGTAGCCACTAAAAGTTCAATTTACGCCATCATGTTGCCTGATTGACAAGTCGCAGATTCAATCTATGCCGTCATGATATCTAATTGACTCCCATTGCAACAAACATTGTCAAAATCCCCAATCCAGCCCATATATTCTCTTATTTTGCAATTTTTTATGAATCACAATCCTTGCGACTCTTCCAAATACAAAATCACAAGCTAGAGTCTTTGTCTTGGCACCTTAAACCCGCGTGGGGCAAAGCGTGCACTTACTACGTGGTGGGTGGCGGTAACTACTTAGAGACATCCGCGTCATATAAAAAAATTAATAAAGAACAACACTACTTAGAAGAGCCATTTGTAGTTAGCCCCATGGACTACAATAATTGATTGTTAAAACTGATTGCCAAGTTAGCATGCTATCTCACATTTTATGAACATTTTTGTGTAGATCCTGTTGTCAAACCCAACGGAGCAGGAGATTTGTTTTCCTTTGAGAAACGCCGGTTCACATATGCTGAAGTCATTACCATGACCAACAATTTCAGGAGGGCCATTGGCAAAGGAGGGTTTGGGACCGTTTACCATGGCCAGATGCCAGATGGCACTCAAGTTGCAGTGAAGATGCTCTCTCTACAATCGGTCAAGTTGCTCTCTCGCAAGTGTCAAGGCTCTGATGAATTTCAGAACGAGGTTAGACTAAACTATTGTTATATATACGAATGATATGACCATTGCACAGTTGGGTGGGGCCTTTGTTTAATCTTGGCCATCAATTGTAAGGATGAGAAGAGGATGCCCCAACATGAAATGTCCATGGGCGATGGGACTCCAGCAGCACAATGGAGGAAGCCGATGGGGTATTCTCCTAACCAAAATGGCTTAAGGATAAGGATCCTTACGGATCAAGATATCTTGGTCTCACATCACAGACAAGAATATCTCTCAAAGGGGAACTCAACTCAAATTCTAATTCATATTCAATTCAATGTCCATTGGAGAAGATTACATCTCCTTATATAAATAAGAAATCATTATTCTATCCTAGCCCATTAACCAATGCTAAGGAAACACTTCACATTGCATAGGACGGTGCGGTATATAGGGTGGTGCTGATTTCTTCCTTTATAAGTCAGTTTGATCAGCTGGAAATGTGGACTTCCAGTTTGAAAGATCAACTGGAATGGGTTTGGACCTTTGGGTATAAACTTTAGATGGGGCCCATTAGTTCGGCTTGCATCCGGGACCCATAACTTGAACAACAATGTGTTTTGTTTGATGCAAGATTGACGAATGCGTAGGAACAATCCATCAGTGTTAGTCATTGGGAGAGTGACACATACTATAAGGCTTGCAAATGTATTGCAGGTTCAGCTCTTGATGAGAGTTCATCATAGAAACTTGGTCCCTTTTATTGGTTATTGTCAAGAAGGTGACAGCACGGGCCTCATCTACGAGTACATGGCCCAAGGAGACTTAGGAAGCCATCTATCGGGTATCAATATCCTTCATATTTTATCCATTTTCCTACTATTATTAGCAAATATATTTTCCTCCGTTGTTATCATCATCTTGACATCATCATTATCATTGCAGTCATTAAAGGCAAATTAGGGAATAGTGTTAGAATTTGGATCACTTTGAGGCCCCTAACATAATATCTCGTTGGATATATAGGAAGTTCCCTTTTTTTTTTTTTTTTTTTTTTTCCTTTTTCTTGAACAGGTGAATCATAGAAAGACGCTTCAATATAATCCATATCCTATCAATGATGTCATACTACCAAGTGGGCCCCACTGGCTGGACCATATCTTGTAGAGGAATGGCTACACCATTCCTACATGATGCTTGTGTGTTGTGTGTAGTGTGTGTGTGTGTGTGTGTGAGAGAGAGAGAGAAGAAGAAGAAGAAGAAAAAGAAGAATTGGGGACTAAGAACACATGAGATTATTTGGTTTTTGAATATATGCAAATAATAATGGATTATTGCCGTCACAGACAGCAATTCAGATGCACTAAGTTGGGACCGACGCCTACATATTGCATTGGATGTTGCACAAGGTAAAAGTCACTGAATTTCTCTGTTTATGTTTGTCTTGTTTGTTATTATTTTCCCTCAGTACTAATATCTTTGATGGATGGTTTGAGTTTATACATAGGATTGGAGTATTTGCATAATGGATGTAAACCACCAATAATTCACAGAGATGTGAAGACGGCCAACATCCTACTAAATGAAAGATTAGAGGCCAAAATAGGAGACTTTGGGTTATCCAAAGTTTTCAGTGATGATTTCACTCATGTTTCAACAGCGGTGAAAGGAACCTTCGGTTATCTCGACCCAGAGTATGTTTCCACTCACACATGAATTTGCTTTGGTTTACCTTGCAAGTGAAACCTTGTTAATTTTCTTTGGGGTCATGCATTGCTACATGGACTGCCCATGGATGAAATCGAAACTTCACCTTTCATGGGGTGAATCTCCATTTCATAGCCTTAGACGGCAAATGGAAACATCTAATCTACCTTTTTTTTCTTTTTTTTTGAATGGCTACATCCGAAAGCCTAAATGTATTTGATAGGTCATGGGCACCACAAATTATATTGCACATGTCCTTGTAAAAAGTTGCAGTTTACTATTATATCATCCTTAGTGAAGGAGAGGTCGGTTCCATGCTATTATGAGAACAACCATAGAACATGACCGAAAAGGAAGAAACCAAGTATAATGGATTCTGGCCATTGATTTATTTGTTCCTTTTTTGTATTGAATGTGAACTGTTTAATTTGGTACACGAAGAGATATTATGGGTCATATCTTACCAACAGTAGGTCCCCAGGGTCAACAACATGGATAAGTGATCAATGGGCCTGCTTCTTGGTAATCACGGCTGCAATTGAGGATTCTTCACTTTTAGTTGATTTGGGTATGTTTGGATGAGAAGAAAACCTGAGAAAATAGAGGCAGAGAAAACTGTCCGTTGTTTCAAATTGTACCGTAAAAAATTTACCCCATATTCAATTTGTAATTCTTTCTCACAGCACCTGAGATTTTTTTAGAGCTAACTTGCACGGATGATAATGTTTTTCTATATAGGTATTGCAATTCCAACAATTTAACAGAGAAAAGTGACGTCTATAGCTTTGGAGTTGTTCTGTTGCAACTGATCACAGGCAAGACAGCAATAGTGCGGATCGTAGGTTCCGCACCAAGAAGCTTAATTGATTGGGCAATCCCTATGGTTGTGCGAGGGGACATAATGGATGTGATTGACCCAAAGTTAGAAGGTAATTATGACATCAAATCCATTCAAAAAGTTGCAGAAATTGCACGTGCATGCACCTCGCCGAAATCCATAGATAGACCTCACATGAGAGATGTTGTAGTCGAGTTGACGGAGTATATTGGAAATGAGAAAGCCCTTGAAAGTGAAAGTGCCCCTGAATATGGTGGGTGCATGCACAGTGGACCAGTACAAACTACCTCTGAGATTTTATCGTATCTTTCAGCAAGGTAGATTCATCATCGCATCATCCAATTACAGATAATGAAATGACTTTCAAGTGGTTCCATAGAGGTGTGTTTGGGTCCATTCTGCAGGATTAAATGTTCATGAGTTCGAATAATGTCAACAGATTTTATATGCAGGTAACATAAGGAAAATCAATGTTAACCTGTAATATAATGACAATGATATATTATGATATTGTGTTGTCTTGACTGTTTAATGGATCTTACTTAAAGAGAGGATGTCTCATTGGGAGGGTATTATCTTGTAATTTGCTTACCCGGGGGGGGGGTGTGTGTGGTTCTCTTGTACCTAGTTGCTCTTTTCTTCTTTTTTCTTTTTTTTTTTTTTTTTTTTGTATTTCCTCTTTCTTTTATGTTCTTTATTATCTGTTCCACTTTATTTTCCTTTTTTGTAACCTTCTTTTAATTAAGTTTCAGTTACTGTTCAAAAAAAAAAAAAAAAGGATCTTACCTAAATAGTCCAAGCCGCCATTATCATCTAATGATACATGCTTTTCATGTGCATGGGGTTGATTGAGTCATTCTATGTTGCATGAGATGAGGCTCAAGATTGGGTCTCGAATAAAGTGTCCAATACTAGTATTTCCGTTGAAACCATGTAGCCCTATTCTCAGGGATATTGTTATTTCTTAGGAACGTTGGAAAGTAGTCGTTTGGTTCTGTATCATGTATTTATGCTGAGAACCCATTAATAAAATTCATTAGTATTTTTCTCTGCAAAATTTTATGGTGCAATCTCCCTTTTTGAGATTAAAGCTATCTTCTCGGATACTCTCTTGAGCAGTGGCTTCAATTCGTCACCATAGCTCGGGGATGCAAGAATCATTGTATCATCTAATCCCAATTATTAGTTTTCTCTTTAATTCCTGAGATTAGCATGATTAATTTGCTTAAATCTCTTCTTTAGATATAAATGAAGGCATGGAGCCATGCGGGACTCCAGCTTACTACGTATATGTAGCAGTGAAGGAGTAGTTACTCTCATCCAACCCGTTCTCGACACCATATCCTGAGCGGAATAAAGGGGGAGCCCCATCCCACTCTCATGCTCCCTAGTCATTCGAGTGCTTGCCATCCAAGTGGCCAATTGGTCCCTTCGCATTGGGTTGTCACTTGGCACCATCTTCTTCATGCAATGCAAGAGGATGAGGGCTTTCTAACCATAAAAACAAGAAAGAAAGAAAGAAAGAGTACTGCCATCCAAAGTTCCGAAGTCTACCTTCAGTTATATACGGGGCCACTCCCTCACATCAAGAGCGCCTCTCTAGGCCGTCGGCCCTTCCCAATTTTGGCCATTTCCCCTATTTCAGATATAATTAATAGGGAGAAGTAAAGTAAAATGTAAAATAGAATAAAAGATACAACTAGGGAGAAGTCCCCAAGGGGTATCCCAGTTGAGAAGTGACATGAATGTGTGTTAGTTAGAGTGCATGAGTCCAAGTCTCTAATATAACTAATAGTAAAATACAAATAAGGAGAAGAATTGAATGGAAAACTTTCAAAGGAGAAGAAAGGTACATTAAAAGAGTTCAATCTATCTGTTCATCTATGATTCCTAGTTATAGCATGAATATGACGGAGACACACCATGAACAAGGCAGGGATATAAGTTTTACACATAAAAAGTGATATAAAAAAAATGTATTTGTTGATGAACTCGTCACACAAAAACTTTGATCATGATGTAACACTGCCAACTTGAACATTCATGCCTTATATGGACCCTTTATAAATGTATCTAATTGCTTTACTTTTTCCTTAATTTTCTTACTAGTTATTTTATTTTATTTTGAAGTCATCATCTGGCACGTATGGTGTGGGATTTGGCCTGTCGGGTTAAATACTACTACAGGAGACCCTTCACTCTCGCCAGCACAGAAGAAAAAATATCTTAAAGTTGATTCTTCATGCCATTTTTAACAGGCCGCTATGGCGCTGGGCTGCTAGCACCTTTGCCGGCTGTCTCCCAAGATAGTGTTCACTATGCTCTAGTGTAGAGTCTGGATCCCCTGTTCTGTTGAAATAGAGGGATAATGGCTAAATTTAAGGCCACGAATTAAAAGGTTAGGATATGAATTCGACTTGAACTTAAATGTGGGCTGGTCTCATTTGGATCATAATTCGATCCCCAATTCATCCTTCATTGGCGGAGCACCAAGCGGGCTCCACAGGATGTCACATAGCCTTCTGTGCAAGACGCGTGCACAGAAGCACCACTCATTACATGTATTTGACTATTTATTATTCTTTTCTTCCCAGTCAGTGAGGCCTCTGAAAATTCACCACACTTTAAAAAAAAAAAAAAAACACTCATGTACGCACAACAGAAGAATCTCTCCTCGCCCAAATAAAAATCTGTATACACGCCGAAGGAGAGGTGGTGGTTTCCCAACGACAACTCCACATCAAACATCACAAAAATGAATTCTCCATGTAAAAATGTAAAATTCTCCACAGAAACGTGGATTTCAACCCAAATTTGTGGACTCCCACTCCTTTAACTCGAGACTTTCCTAGGTTAAAAGCCTCAGAAGATACAGATTCCAGTAGCTTATGTCAGAGCTGGCCGCCAGGCATAGCATATTCATAAAATTTGATAAGTAAATAATCATCTCCAACATTTTCTCCTTGCAATGAGGTGGCCGCTTGCCAAGAGGACTCTCTTTATACCTTGTTTGGTGAAGGATATGTGGAGTCAGTCCTACAGTAACCCAAATGCAAAAGGAAGAAGGGATTGGTTTTTTTTTTTTAATGAACGGTCCTTAAATTTGTTTTAGGATATCAGATGATGTCATAAAGGTGTCATTGAAAAAGTGCAGGGGTCTCCGGGATTTCTAAATTGGTCTATTCAAACAATCAACTCAAAAGTGTGCAGAGATAAACAATATGCAGCGGAAAATAAATCAACAAGCACACACCATAAGGACACCAAATTTTAGGTGGAAAACCTTAACCGGGTGAAAAACCACCGATCCAAACTAGATCAAATCAAGCACTATGAATCTCGCAATTACAAGAAACTCAGATCTCTTCCCTAGATATCCTCTACCCAAGGACTGAAGTTACCTTATGTCGCTTCACGCTTCAACGATTTCATACCGTTGATTGCAATAGATCCAAACCAGCACTTGACTCCTCAAATCTTCCCGCAGGAAGATAATCTTCTACAAATGATGCAGAAGAACTGACTCTAGAGAACTTGGCAGCACAACTTCATAAAAACTCTAGAGAAAAAAATCTCTCAATGATAATCTCTAACTCAGCACTATGAGAGGTGAGGGTCTTGTTCTCTTTTACAATAGCATTTGAGTCCTTTAAATAGCCATTGATTCGTGCTTAAGGTTTCCTAAGATGATTAGGATTCAAACAAGCAGTTTGAGCACAATTAGAAAGGAGTTTCCCAAATTTGTCCCACTGTCTGCGCCCAGTTTGCTCGAGCGATCTCCATGTTCGCTCGAGCGAACCAGCCTCTGTTTCAGAACTGGGCTGTTCGCACACAATTCGCTCGAGCGAAGGCAATGGTCGCTCAAGCGGACCCCTCTCTGGATTGATCCGGAAATTCAGCTCTATTTCTCCAGCAAATTTCTTCTAACTCCTTCAGGCTTTCTTCTTCTTAGTCCTTTCAAACTTCTATCTTCAGAGGTCTTTTCTAAATAAAAAATACAACTCAAAGACCTAGAGTTTTGTCTAACCCATGAATTTAGCCAATACTCAAAATCTTAACAGTCATGATATAATTCTTCCTAATGAAAATATCATTAAGCAACAAATCAATCTTTTAGCCAATGCAACCATGATTGAGTGTCGGTGACAGCTTAGAATTGCACACATGCCCATGCATCAATCCATAGGTCTTTCATTTGAACTAATTGCTGGAGACCAGTAGCCCAACTTAGCAGACCAAAATAAAAAAAATAAAAAAATTATAACCCTCCTTTTTCATGCATTAATGTCATAAAAACTAAGAACATAGGATAGCCCAAGTGGTCATGGGCATTTGTTCTCACCCACAGTGCTAGGGATTGACCCTTCAAACTAGCAGTGTCTCCCTCAAGTGTACTAGGGTGGAGGAACAAGGGGGACGCATACAAGAGTGGAATAGAGGACAAAAGAGGGAAGCATACTCATACAAGTAGAAGACAAGGGCAAAGTATACTCGGCTAACCACCATTTTCACTGGGCTAACCACCATCTATATAATTAATCAGTGGTTGGGACCCTTTAGGCTATTGGTCAGATCTATTGCATGTGTTGCAAGTGTCATAGTATAAAGTCAATGGAAATTTGATAGGAAGCAAAGACATTGGGAGAAAAAAAAAACCGCGGAAGTGGGAGGAAAAAAAAAAAAAACAATGGAAGCCATTGATAATGAGACTTCACTGGCCAAACATATTACATTTCA